>JAQGEP010000645.1:0-11440 GCA_028476805.1 Acrocalymma vagum
AAAAAAAGGCACCTTAGCTAAAATAGAGAGATAAAGTATTCTTACGTACGAAAAATCTACGTATAAAAAGACTAAGTAAGAAATTAGACTATATTAAAGTTAAACTATTTTTTATTAAAGATAATCTAGGGCTAGTAAATTACCTACTAGATCTACCTAATAATATAAATATATACCTAGTATTTTACGTATTACTACTAGAACTAGCGGACCCTAATTTACTAGTCTAAGAGACTTTTTATTATAAACTAAAAGAAGAATAAGAATTTAAAGTAAAGGTACTCCTAGTATATAGAGAAATAGGAAGATAAGAATTTTAGAATAATTAATTCCTATAGAAATAGCTTATTAAATAGAAAGGCTATCCTAACTCTAAAAATATATAGAAACCTAAATTAAATCTATAAAATTATTAATAACTACTTAAGAAAGTAAGAAAGTAGTTTAATACGTACTACTATATAGAAGTAATACTAATAATAATATAAAGAAACTAGTAGTAACTTACCTAAATTAATCTAGTAAAGTTATTCTAGAAGAAAGTAGGTTACTCTTAAGCTAGAATAGGCTAAACGTACTCTAATTAAAAGCTAAAGTTCTAGGTATAAGACTATTCTTTAGAATACTAACTTCTTAGTTAATTAAATCCTACTCCTTAAGAGCCTTAATTTTCTTTACGTACCTCCCTAATTCCTTAGATAACTTCTACTTATAATACTATAGTAGCTTTTACTATTTATATAAATAATTCTTTTTTATATAAGTAGCTAGTAAAGCTTAAAGTACTTATTTCTCTACTTTATCTATCTCTACCTCCTACTTATCTAAACGTTCTAACTCTTTATCTAACTTTAAGTAGTTTAAAGGGAGAACTTCTATAGGCTCATACTTTATAATACTATTATAATAATAATTCCTATACTATATCTTTAGTAATAATATATAATACTCTAAATTCTTCTTCGTATAATACTAATAAAAAACTATTATAAGGGAGCTAGTTGCGTTAATATAATTACTAGTCGCGTAATAATAGAGGGTACTCTTTAAAACTATAGTTAGCTTATAAGGACACGAGTAACGAAAGGGGGGAATAATATTAGAAACTTATATTTAGAAGGGGGTAGAGCGCGTAGTTAAGTATAACAGGTTATTAGTGTACGGCGAAGCCTATATAATACCCTACTAAGGAACTAGAGGGATTATATTATTAGATAAGGTTACGTAATCCCACAATCCCACGAAGCTTAGTAAAGCCACGCTTGGGACTATAGGATATTCCATGGGACTCCCACGGGAGGCCGTATAAGATTCCTATAAAACCCTATATATATAGACTCACAATATTCCCTATGAATATTGCGTTCAACCTAAGTTACTCTGAATAATACACTAGTTACTACTATACTCTTTGTGCCAACATCCCATCTTATCAGACTGCTCCGCGAAAATCAACCCTGAGACCTTTCAGTCTTAACATAAACACGTAGAAAGTCTTCGCTAGGAAGACATCGTCAATCCAACGATTCAGCCCTCCTGCATCCTTGTTCACTTGAAGCTTACTGTGTGACGCCCCTCATAGCCACTCCATAGTATCCGATTAACGTTCACCTCACGTGACCGACCTACTGCTACCTGCCCCCTCATTTCTCACCATACCCCTTCGAGATAGTCTCCAAGCTGCCCCGTTACAATACTACTCTAGATCCGCGAGTTTATACTAGAATATTTCGATGGCGATAACGAGCTAGCTGCTTCTATATATATAGAATTTCTAAACCTAAAAGCTCGTCGCTATCCTTTTAATAACGTAGTTAACTAGGTAGTATTTAATTCCTATAATAATCTAGCAGATTAGTAGACTAAGCAAGATTACTCTTAACACCTAAGAAATCTCGCGATCTTTACCCTTAGCGTAAACCCGACGATAGGAGTAGCTAAGCGTAATTAGAGCACCTATAGTTATACCCTCTTATAAACTCGTAATCGCCTAACTTACGAGTGAGTTAAAAAGCTTATATACGTATTCTAAAATATACGCATTAGGGACTCTATCTTAAGTAGTAATCCTAAGTATTTTACTATCGACGAGGTTAAGGAGGCTAAACAAGAAGACGGCGATAATAATAGTATGGTAGAGATAAGCTCTCCAGTGTAAGGTCTCGTGACTGCCTACGGCCCACGGTGCCTTACTAATGCCACATCCACCCTTCTATGGCCCATTATAGGCCGTAGTGGACTATTCTGCAACGTGTCCTGACCCCGCACTACGAGGGGCATAAATAACAGGGTCGCTGCGAGGTCGTCTAGCAGCGATTCGTCTATCCTCTACAATAGAATCACTTTTTTGAACGGTTATCATATCCTTTGTTGCAGTGCCCTCTGTGATCCCTTACATCAAGCTTCTAAGTAATAATTAATGAGATGGCGTGGGAGAGGGCTCGGCTGAGTTACCCTATTGATTTCTAGTACATGTCTAGCTATTTTAGGAAATTACAGAATTAATATTACGGTAAACCCGTAAAAAGCTATTTTGTATGGTAAATTTACGGTTTACGGTAATTACGGATGGACGGCAAAAATTTACGGTAAATTCACAACCCTACCTGTAACCCTCTAATGCGCCTGTCCTACCTTCCAATAATAGTTTCCGTCTTCACGGCGTGCTCCTCCTCGTTCGTGATCTTCTCAGTATTGCGTGCTGTACGGAGTATAGCATTCTGTTACGGTATCGCTCGCATTTTCTCAGGACATTATGAAGGAAGCAACGAAGTAACATGCTCAGAGGAGCAATCAGGCTCGACAACAAAAAAATGGACGGGCATCAAAGAAAGGGTGTCGGTGTTCGGGGCTTGTGACGTCCGAGAAGAGGACGGGTTCCTAAGCGAACATCTTTCGTCTAGCTTATATGGGTTAGCGTTCCGGACTGCATAACGCGCATCTTTGTTTCGGGTGCTTGTCCTCCAATAGACTACGTGGTACTTGTAATTCCCTCTGCCATTGCTCATTCATTTTCCTGCGCTCTCCTTTGACGCATGTTTTTTCGCATCACGAGTTACAACACAGTGGTCAAGACAAGCGAAGTCATGGTGAGGCCAGGCTTCAAAAGACTGCTTCCCGTGCAGGAAGCGAAAGCTTCGCGTACGTCCAGTCCGAAGATAGGCTGTGTGTGACTAAGACCATACTGATACTTGATCATACAGTGCGACCTCCGAGTAGAAAGATGCGGCCAGTGCGAAAGAGTAAGTATCCCTTACCCCGTGAGAAAGTACCGTACACGGACCACCTAGAGATCTACCAATTGGGTTTAGCTCCGACGTCTCGATTTACATGTTCTCATGTGCGACTCACGTGAGTGCAGCAGAAATCTATCTGATTGATTGGTCAGATTTGGGGTGGTCCGTGTACGGTACCTTCTCACGGGGCAAGGGATACAGTGTCACAGCTTCCGGGACACAATAGAGCTAGCCTTCCGTAATGAAACGCATACCACGAGGCAAAAAGTCACAGCTCGTCAAGTTCTTTGCACACGAGTGGAACCTGCTATACTACATCTGGGATGGGACGTTCGTTCTCGGCAAGCTTTCTTTTCTGTTTACATCTCTCGGCTGCCGCGGGATTGTGGCGCTCTGGTCCAGCTATATTGTCGTGCATCCATTCCGGGCAGCCTCTCAGCAAGCATTGATGCTGTCAGCGTCGCTCTGATGTCTGTTCAACTCGAAAGCCCAGAGTTACTGCGCCTGGCGAAGCAAAAATGCGCAAACGCTATCAAGTTGTTAGGTGGAACTTTGAAAGTCTCAGGCATATGTGCCAGTGATGAGACACTCCAGTCTGTCTTGCTTCTGGATGTTTACGAGAAAATGGTCAATCGTGATCCTCGAAGGTCAGATTCATGGATAACTCGCATTCAGGGCGCAATGTCCCTGGTCAATGCGGGTGATCATGATGGCCTCTCAGGTTCAATCGCCTACAAGTTGAGTAGCCGCGGCAATCACGCTCATGGCCCTGCGAAAACTTCTTGACAACTTCATTGGCGATGTCAAATGGAATTTTACCGCACTCCTGGTAGATGCCGTAAATCTACTAAACAGTCTCCGCAACGGAAAACCTACTTGCGTAACGGATGTTACGGAGCAGGTACGAGTACTAGACAATCGACTTGATAAGCTGGAGATGGCGATGCTTCAGTCCTGTGACATCCGACGTGTTAGCATAACCGAGATCACCCTCACGTTTTCGACAATTATTTCGATGTCCATCCAGACCATTTTAGACCCAAACCTGGAATGCCATCCGAATGATGCGTCTTGAGCTGAACAGCCTTCTGCAAAACTTCACCGCCGGACATAGTTTTCATCTTGAAGCTCAGGCCTCTGAGGCTGTAAGCCGACTCATTCGGCAGATCTGTGCCTCAGCGCCGCAGTTCTTTCTTCCCGGCGCTCGTCTTGAGAACGAAACTCCTCCCTCGCTGCTACAAAAGCTACGATGTAGCACTCTACTCACTCCACTCTTCCTCGCATGTCAACTCTCTGCAGACCATCGCATGCACGACTGGATTCAACACATTATGCTTCACATCGCTAGGGCTAGGGACATGATGATCGCGAGAGGTGTTATTAGAGTGTTGCGGGAAGAACCGGGTACGGACTACTGGGCTGTGTATGCAATGGTATGGGTGCCAGCCGTCAAAATCCATCGTTCACGCTTCTTTCACACGCCCCACAACCTTGCCGCGGGCCCTGCCGGTCTTCAGCCTAGAGAACGCTTCCGGAGTAGCACCAAACCCATAAACAGAGTCGACGACCGCACGGATCTTCCCTTTGTCTACCCATGCCGCGAGCTGCTGCAAGTCGACCCGCGTCGGTCTCGTGATAGCGAAGACGTATTTTCTTTCGCCTCCTCCGAGAACTCCGGGCAGCATCGTGTTACCAATGACCTGCCTCATGGCACTTATATTCATACCCAGCCCGATCTAGACAAATGTTCCACTCGGCACAAGAAAACCATGCGCCACTCGATACAAGTTGGACGGAGTTTCCACGTTGTCGAGAATCAAATTGAAAGGCGTTGCTTCACCATTCAGCTGCTCGATAATGTTGGCTTCTTTGTAGTCCAAAACTTTATCTGCGCCCAAGCTCTTGCGTAACTCAACATTTGCAGAAGAGCAAGATGTCGTGACGTGACAACCTAGCGCCTTCGCAACCTGGATGGCCAAAACACCAGTGCCCCCCGACCCACCGTTGATGAAAACTCTGTCGCCTGCTTTGGCGTATGGCTTCATGGCTTGGTATGTTGTCATTCCAACGGTAGCAATTGTTCCTAAGTCTTCGACATTCACGCCTTCTGGTACTAATGCGAGTGTGTCCTGCGAAACTTGGACGAATTGGACGAGAGCACCATGGCCGAAGACGCCATTGCAAGAGCCGTCGACGAGATCCCCAACTTGATATAAATATACTTTGCTGCCAACTTCAACAACGAGCCCACAGACATCCATACCAGGTGTAACAGGAGAACGGAAGATGAGTTTAGTAATGATGCCGAGTTCTAGGATTTTGTAGTCGATGGGGTTGACAGTTGCGCTGTAGACTTCGATGAGAACTTCGGTATCGGAAGGTTTCGGTTTCGGAACTCCTGATTCAGACAGGTCCAGATTCTTCTCAACTGGACCAGAAGAAGCTTGATACAGCCACGCTTTCATTGCTGCCATTGTTGATAAAGAAGAAGATTTTGAAACGGACCTAAATGAGCTGGGTATGAACATTTGATTGCTGTACTTCTATAAGCACCTCAAACACGTGGTTTACACCGACCGGACGACAATTAGATGGCAGACCGAACCTGCCCGAATAGGCCGAAATTGGTCATCATCATTATGGATCAAGCGACGAAATTTCCTTGTTCCTGAAAATAGACTTCGGTGTTATAAAGGAGATGTCAAACTCGAACAGCGTAGGCCAAAACTCGAGATTAAGAGCACCACTTTGTTTTGTTACACCGTGAAGCATAAAAGCATGTAGATAGATATCGCACGGTACATACTAGTCCAAATACATGAACGTAACCTTCAAGTTTGAGAGTCTCCGAGAACGCGTGCAAGTGAGTTCGGGGTTGCAACAACAGAGTCGGTTTAAGCTAAGATGGTCTAAGCTACGTGGTCCGGAACGCTAGCCGTTCTATAGGTGTAATGGCGCGCAAATCGCTTAGCACGGCCTTATGGATTGTGAATTGGACCTCTTTGGTTGGTAAGATCGGTGGAGCTCATGTCCGAGAGCGAACACCGCTGGACAAGCGGTCGCGCTGTTGCAGCCTCCCAATTCAGTTACAAATCGTCACTTTCGGAATGTTTCAGACAAAGTTCCGATCGGCTTTAACTCCTAGTGATTTGTTCCTTCTCAGAGAGTACGTATGTGATGGTAGAAATCCGACGCTCCTAAGTCGTTTTGCCCCGGTAACCAAGCAGCGGGGTCAATTAAGTGGCTTTACCTCCAGGACACAAAGGGCATCTCCCGTGGCGGCATCGACACCGTGCACCGCATCGAGACTGCTGGTGGCAACAAGCCAAGCACTTGCAAGGGCTAGAAGTCCCATTTCCAAGTCGAATACACGGCGCAATGTGAGTAAAGCCCAAGGCTCACATGTGCGGTACTCTATGTGTCGCAGGCCAGGCATAGCCTTGGAATTCAATACGGATGAACTGTATTAGTAATCTTGGCGTGGGTTCCTGTAGATATGCTGGGACAGAGTGCTCGACACAATAGACACATAACACTGCATTTTATCATTCCACTTGAAGTATATTCCCCGCACACAAAGGGGCGACACTATGTTAACGTGGTGGCAGACTGGGTTTTTAGCCCCAAGAAGTCAGGGTGCTGCAACTAAGCGTAGTGCTCCATCGTCCTACCATATACGTCGTGATTAGAGTTGGCACTTTTACGTAAATTTTCCCCAAATCTCTGTAAATTTTGTAACTTGTAAATTTACCATACAAATTATATGGGGTTGTAAAATTTGTAAGTGTAAGTAAGTAAAAATCCAAAATCTGCCAGCCTACCTCTAACATCTCGTCGTCGTCGTTACTATTATCATCATTTGTAATTATTATCGTCGCTCGCTATCGTTATTACCTAAAACACTAAGAATTAATAGAGATAACGAACCAAGATACGAATATGTAAGCCTAGGACTACATCACATGACCGATCTCCAGTCATGACTAAACAGTCCGAAGACTCTCGAGCTTAGATATCACACTTGGACCTACACAGAACAATACACTCATACATGAAACCCACTACTAGTGTCACATTTGCTCATACATACATAGGTAGGATGTGCTTAGGAACTATAAGGCGAACAATACTGACTCTCTATCGCGATTTGACGACCAAGCATGAACAAGACCTCAGAGCTCTTTGGCGAGCTTCTCTTTAAAGAGCTTCACAATTATATCAACATCCGGTCCAACAGCGCCAGCGTTGCGCATATCCTCAGGGCTTGATCTGATGATGCCCACCGACGGGGCTATCTTCTTGATGGCTTCCGTCACTTGCTCAACTTCAGAATCTGGAATCTTTGAACCAAACAAAATAAATCTGGGAATCTTCCTCTGGGAAGCGGGGAGGTCCTTGTTGCTCCCAATTCCAGAAGACGGGTTGATGTTCGTGTCGCCCGAGCAAAGGGCCGGAAGCTCAGCCTTTGCAGACGACAGGTCGGCGCATGAGTGCACCACTGTAGCTATGTTAACTATTGAATCAATCGGCATTGCTTGCGAGAGACAAACCATCATATTCCGGAAGCAGTTTCTCGTTCACAGCGATGTGGATCTTGGGCTCACGGCCGTATGTGGCCAGGGGCACAGCATTCGTCATGGTTGTAATCAGATTGTGAAACTTAGTAGAGGGTAATTGTGGTGAAAACCAGCAAGGAAATTATATGATATCCTCTTTCTTGGTAACGCTGGAAACTGGAGCAAAAAAGCGAGTCTCCCTCCATTTAAATAGTCGATTTGGATCATACCAGGCTTCAGCCAACAGTAGAACCTCCGGAACCCACGGTATGATTTGAGTTTATCGCAACGAACTATTGACTTACGCTGCATTAGGGCGAACTGTATTGAGAGCATTATAAAGGTACTACTGGGTGTCCTGTACATGATGTTAGCGCGGGACGGACAATCGGCTCTCTTGCGGGCCGATTAGATAGGGGCGGCGCCGACTCTGTCCCCCGCTTGAAGGAGGCACTGTAAGACTTGATAGGTGATAGCCTAGAATAAGTTAGGATTGCACGAGAGACAGGTGATCCAGACAACCTAGAACCAGATGCGTCAGAGCCACCGGCCAAAGTAGCACGGACAAGCGAAACGATGGTTGATTCGATGATAGAACCCGGGAGAGCACCTGCGGCGCGGATGTGGTGATAGCGGAGGATGCATAGATGGTGACCTGCAGGCAATACAGATGTACATGATGTACATATACCTGGAATCTGGCAAGTCCATTGCTTTACTTACCGTGCCATTTGCTGAACTTACAAATCCAACAGAAAATCTTCGATCAGCATTATAGCTTTGGCGTTCCTCATCGGCGTGCTCCCTATTCCCACCTATCCATTCGCACTCTTAAAGAGCAACGCCGCGCCGAGAAGCGTTGGAGAGTCGTCTTCATGGTTGCTTCGGTTTGATTCAAGAAGGGTATCTTATGGTTTATACGCAAGCTGTTCGGCTGTTCGGCTGTTCGGCTGTATCTCACGCTTGAGTTATTTTGTGCACAAATGAGATCGTCCAGTAGCGGTGGGAATGTCCGTCGACCCTGGCGTGGTTTTTGTGTTGAAAGGGCCGTATGAGACGAAAATTCTGGGGCTCGGGGCAATATGTGCGTTGACCATTGTATCTTATTAGAATACTGAAGTCCCACTAGCCTAGGTTTATTTTACAGTCTATAGGACTGAGGATGCGTCTTAGTTGGAATGCATTCGTCTTATCTTAGTAGACCGCAGTGTGGCCAATAGATGGAACGGATCGTCGATCCATTCCAACGCCACAAAATCCAGAGGTATCTAAACCGATCCAAATCCAATCCGTTCAGCCTCAGCCATGGTGGTCTGAGCCGGTGATCACTGTGCATTATGGAAATCTCCACAACGCCCATGGGGATAACTTCGTTAGAAAATGCTCGGAATGGATTAATCTAAAGTCTGATGGAGAGATCTTACTACAAAATCTTTTCTCATTCCACCGGCTCCCGCCTCATGCCGATAATACCGGCCTTGTCCCATGAATACAGACACTGTGCTGCCAGTGCTGTACTACACTGTAGATGATTGCGGCGGTCAGTTATCATTATGCCCAATCTACTAAATATTCTTTCTGGCTCGTCGCTCATTGCCGGAATACTCCTGTCCCAAATGGGACTAGACTAGCTGACAGGAAAGCGAGATCCACAAGGTACCGAGAAACGTTAGCTAAGATGGATTTGAAACAAACCTTCGCAGATAGATAGCTCAATAACGAGAAATCGTATCAAATAAATTTAAACGTAGTTTTTTTTGGAGCAGCTAAAAGTATATATCCCGCGCAATAGATTATATTTATTCCTGCGTTGCGTGATATTACTATCGTAGTATTGCAACTAATCAAATTTGGCGATAATAAAAAATCTTAGCTTCTCTAGTTAATTAACTATATTAAGCTTTAACCTCTTTAATAAGGAGCCTCCTAGGCCTCTAGTAGGGGAAATAGCTATTTAGAAAGCGATTAAGTAAGTAGAAAATAGTACTTACCAATCGTATATAGTAGTAACTACTACGTTAGGTATTGCGTATTCTACGACTACTTACTAAGGTAATAGCCGTTAAACCTACTAGAGCTCCCACGCCTATTAGTAAAAGCTTACCTTAATATAAGAGCTTATTTTAGTAAATTAAGTATAAGAAATAGAGAGCTAGGGTTTCCCTTTAAGTATACGCCTTTTATAGGAACTTACGACGTCGATTTGTTAGTAATCTATTAGCAAGCGCTAGTACTAAGGATTTCTTTAGCGATAGCAACTATACTTATAAATACTTTAACTACTTAATAGTAATCGAGCCTATAATTACGACCTAATAACTATTACGACCTTTATTAATAAATTAAGCTCTATTTTATCGAGGTATAACCTCGCTACTAATCGACTTTATAATATAGACGAGACGGGAGTAATGCTAGGGTAGGCGCGATTAGCTAGGGCTTGTAAGGATCACAGGGGCACTGCAACAAAGGATATGATAACCGTTCGAAAAGGTAATTCTATTGTAGAGGATAGACGAATCGCTGCTAGACGACCTGGCAGCGACCCTGTTATTTATACCCTTCTAAATGCGGGGTAAGGCCACGTTGCAGAATAGGCTACTATAGCCTATTATAGGCCGTAATAGGGCGAACGTGTCCTTAGTAAGGTACCGTAGGCCGTAGGCAGTCACGGGGCCTTATAGTATCCCCCTTTTAGGGCCTATACGCCGAAAGGGTTAATTTAATACTATAGCGGGCCTTTATAGAGTAGATTTAGCTTAGTTAGAGTAGTAGGATATTAAGTAAAGTTCGTGGCTAGTAAATTATTAAATAACGCTACTTTATTTTACCTTTACCTAGTTATTTAACTTTACCTACTCTCTTACTCTTACTAAACGTCTACGCGCTTTTACTACTAGAGTATAGACTAGCTAGGCTTACTACCCTTAGTAGGTAATATATAAAGGACTTCTCCTAGGCTCTAACTTTCTTTCTCCTTTATCTACTTTACTAAATTATAAGATCGCGTTCCTACTACTACTATACTTAGTAAGTTTTATTATACCCTTTCTTATTTAATATAGGCTATTTTAGCCTATTACTAACTATTTTAGGCGATTTTAATATAGAATAGTCTATCCCAGTATATAAAACCTTATTTTTAAGCTAAATTACGTACTATAGATTAAAATACTATTAGAAATAACTATATTAGTTATATAGGCTAAACTAACTACGCCTATATCTACTATATCTCCTAATTCGCCTAGAGAAACTTTTATTATTTAGGCGTAGTTAGATATATAATACCTTGTATTAATAATAAGAATAAGTACCTCTACTAAGCCTAGTCTACTAAGTAAGATAGCTAGAGAGTTAAGTATAAGAAATATTTCTAGTACTTTATAACTAATAGTAACTACTACCGTGCTGAATCAGGAAGCGCACGTCCCTGCGTAGCGCACACTAAATCCTATACCCACATACAAGTTCAAAATTAAATATTTCGGCTAATATAGACCTAATTAATAACGCGCTAAATTTTTTACGATCTAGACTACTTAGAGAAAAGCCTGTAAGAAAGGTTGAGGTGGCAGCGGTACGCTTATGTAATAATAAAACAAGGCTAACCCAATAGGGTATAGCGTGATCCTATTTATAGGATAT
>JAQGEP010000646.1:0-11428 GCA_028476805.1 Acrocalymma vagum
GTTGAGTGCATAGAGTAGAATTATCTGCTTGTTTGCTAGAGGGATTGTCCACACAGATATCTTCCGCAAAGAGGAAGAGTATCCCCATTTGCGTCCGATCATAGCGGCTGCTCAGAGGTTTAATCTTAGAAACTAAGCCTAACGCGGTGCTGTAACAGGATTAACTGCGAGGCCGATAGACTGCAGAGGATAGACAAAACGCGGCCAGCTGTTCCGATTTAGAACGAACCCCAGCACATCCATCATCGTGATATCTCGCTCTTGTAAGGCGTATTTGTGGCAGAAAAGGAAGAGATCGATCCTTGCGAAGTTATTGAAATGGCGATTCGTTCTTTGCAGGTCGTCCCGTCTGCGTCTGGTTTCGTTGCTAATACCGTTGCCCCTCTTTCGCTAGCTGTTCACGTTTCTGTTAGCGTAGCAGTGTATCTTCGTTCAATCTTCAACTGCGGTTTCTGATGTGTTGAAGTGCCGGACAACGAAAGGAGAGGAATGACCGAAATCTCGGAATAGAGAGGGATTACAAGTAATTTTCTCTTTCCCGGCGGACATGCACCTCATTGGTTCTTAAAGGTAACTATTCCTGTAGGTATTCAATTGTATGTCTTGGGGCGTAACCCATTGTATAAAGTTATCTATATTAGGTGTGGAATTTCGAAGGTAGTATCTGTATGCTGACAGGAAACTACTAGGTAGCAAATCAGTCTCACGGATAAAAAGACCCACTAATCAAACAACCACCTTACCAAAATTTCTTTCTATCTCCTTACCAAATCCATTTTTTTTTTTGAAAAGAGCCTTCTAAAGTAACCATGAAGCGGCCGGAACGCAATTCATGTCCTTCTGCAGCCCCACAGCATGTTCAACTCTACCAATCCTCATTATACATCCCAATATTCCAGGCGCGAATTCTCCCATTGATGGCGCTCAGACAACATGGAAGGACATCCTTGGCATTGAAAGCGACCGCTCTCAACCTCCATCGACCACGTCTCCTGTCGCCGCTAGTAAGTATGATTGACAATTCACTGATTTATAAGGCTCTAACATCATTCAGGAGCCCTGAAGTGCTGTTTCATTCTCTGGTGCATTATGGCGCTCAGAAAGCAAAAATCGTAAACGTCAATATCATGTCAGACATTCTCGCTGGCTCTGACTATAACTTTAACATCAAACTCATATCAAACGGCCTCGCTGGCTCCGACCATGGCAAATTGCGTACCTTTGACATTAATTATTTTTCTTGTTGCGCCCCTCTAACGAATGACATAATTTTTCACAACGACACTTACTGCGGCTCAAACTGTAAGGTAGATCAAGTTCATGAGCAATTTTTGGGTCGGCTCTTAGAAAGAGTGAAATAGGAGGTAGAAACGGACCGGCATTCATGGGGAACGCCGACGTATACATAAGACTATGGTACATAGATTTCGAGGAAAGGGTTAAGGGATTCACTCGGGGCGAAGTATACAATAGGATTGACTTCTGGACGAATCAACAAAAACACTTTTTGCCAACCTACCAAAGGGGAGGAGGAATCGTTAGATAGGACTATTGGCTACTGGCACCTTTTTGCAAACAGCCCTTTTATATGGCTCCCTCCCTTTCTCTTGGTTGCGTACTCTTGTGCACCCAGTATTCGCCCGTGATAGCTGCTCAGTGTTTTGATGACGAAGTCGCCGCACACCTCCACGTCTTGCAAAATGAACTCCGCAAACAGTCCACCATAAATGGAGCGAGGAACAGTGATCGGAATGGTCTGGTCTGACTTGGTCTTGGTTTGGTCTAGACCGGCAAGTCTTGGTCTGGTCTGAGGATTTCTCGAGACCATGGTTTAGACCGGTCTTACTGGTCTTACCGGTCTGGATATGGAACGGCCCTGGACAGCACGTGATCGCGCGATGATTCACGCGTTATGACTCGCACGGCGCGTAGGCAGGACTCAGATAAACGCGTGCTATCTCTCTGCGCATTGAACGGCAGTCATTGATCGTCCTTGACACGTATCCGCACCCCACACCGAGGCCGAGGGCGGGAGGCGGGAGGCGATGAGCCAGTTTGATTTCCTTGCTATCACCGCCAGTGATTGGCTGGTTCTGCTAGCATGTCGGGCAGAAATCCTTGTTACTATTGACTACTGGTCCTCATCGTTCCTTTTGCAGCATTGAGTAACATACCTTCGCCCCTCATTATCTCTGTTTCCAAAACACTTGTTACTATTGGCTACTACTCCTCATCTTTCCTTTTACAGCATTGAGTCACACAACTTCACCGTTCATCATCTCTGATTTCCTCGATAGCAGGAATCCCTTTTTTCTCATCGTATAATTTACTCTACTACGTACGCTGAACGTACGAGAGAGGGAGAATTTCTCAATTTTTCATCAAGCACTTTACGTGATTGCTCATCCAAAGCGCTGCTTACAACAACCTGCTTATATGTTATTGCTATGGAGTCTTCAATCCCAAGCTTGCCATCGCCATTGACTACAATGTCAGCGTCATCTCGTACACCATCACCTGTCCCTACACCGTCACCCGCTCTTACTTCATCACCCGTCTCCACGCCATTACCTGCCTTTACTCCATTATCCGCTCCCGTTCAATATTAGGAACCTCCGGACGAGTTCGTACAAGACCGTATCACCTACGTAAAACGGGCAACAATCGCAAATATGGAAGTATGGTCTTCAATACATTCGAGGTAACGATAAGAAAGCGGTGTATTACTGCCACGAGTGTGCGGTTGGAAATTACAAGCAAGAATTCTTTGTTGTCAACGGCACTTCTAGAGCCAGAAGTCTCCTTGAGGAGAAGCACCACATTGATCCCCAGAGCGGCATTAAGAGGAACAGTCGTACACGGAAGTCTGTATTCGACCAGCAGAAGGGTGCGGCTACTTCGAATAACTTCTTTTGGAAGAACTCAGTTGAGAAATTCAAGGAGCTTCTTATTCGATGGATCGTGTACTGTTATATTGCCTTCTTTCAACTAGAAAACCAGTATCCGCCTCTACTGAACCACCTCCCAAAGGCTGCGAGAACTATTCGAAGTTGGGTTATGGACGCTTTTCTATCGAAGGAGCAACGGCTTAAGGAGGACCTCCAGCGTTCTCGAAGTAGAATCTCTATCTCCTTTGATCTCTGGACTTCACCAAATCCTTACGCGATTCTCGGCGTCGTCGCCATGTGGATTGACGCTACTGGCAAGCGACGTGTTACCGTCTTGGGTATGCGACGTGTGTACGGCGAACACACTGGCGAGAATCTTGGATCGGCCGTTCTTGAATTACTAAAAGAGTACGATATTGGTGGGGACCAGATTGGATACTTCATGCTGGATAATACCTCATCAAATGATACCGCCGTTGAATTCATGCTCAAGGAGCTCTGCCCGTGGATGAAGCCAAAACAACGCCGCCATCGCCGGCTGTGTTGCTTGGGCCATATTATCAACCTTTGCTGCCAGGCGTTTCTCATGGGCCGGAACTGTGAGAAGCATCTTGCGAAGCTTGAAAAGCACTACCAACGCGGAGACTATGCGAAGGTGGAAGAGCTCTGGAAGAAATTTGGATGTTTGGGTCGGCTTCACAACCTAGTGCGATACATTAGACTTACCCCACAACGCCGTGAGGAGTTTGCTGCAATAGTTATCGGTGGAGATCTCTCTGAATTCGATGGGCTAGAGCTTATCCAGAACAACTCGACACGTTGGAATTCATGGTTTCATTCAATTACACGTGCATTGAATGTTCGAGAGCGTTTAGAGATCTTCTCCGCTCGCCACGTACCCGGGAAGGGCTCTCAAGGGATTGCGAACTTGAAGCTTGATGGACAGCACTGGTTCGAGATTGAAAAGGTTGAACTTGCTCTAACAGACTTCTACGCCGCGACTTTGCTTTCCGAGGGTAAGAAGACGTCGCTCGCCGACTGGTTTTCAACCTTAGACTGCCTTCTTCGAGAGATAAGCGAGACGAAGGATCACTACCATGACATCCACACTGAGGACGATAACAACTTCACGTGGGAGCACCTCCAAAGTTGCGAAGATGCGGCTTGGTCAAAATGCGCCGAGTATTACAACAACCAGCAGCTCAATTGGCAGAATCGGTTCCCTGAAGATACTGATCTTCCGCCAGCGTATTATGCAGCTCAAGTACTCGATCCATATCGAAAATGGGCATGGTTCAGGCAAGAATGGGCTCTCCAAGACGACGAAGAAAAACAGAGGTGGTTTGATAACGCACAATCGGCGGTGAAGCGGCTCTGGGAGACAGAATATAAGGGAAAGTACCCTGTCGACATGCTACCACCACCGGTCAGGAAGGAGAGATATCCTGACCCACCATTTGATCGCCAGCGGGTACATAAGCGTATTCGAATAGACGCTCCGGTCTCTACAGCTGATTTGTACAAACAATAGATATCTACCGACCGGCTTCATGACGATGATGCAGGTTGCGATGAAGCCATCGCGTACTGGCTATCCCGCTCTGACTCCCAAAGAGATCTTGCTCGCTTCGCCCTGGACCTGTTTGCGATCTCGCCTATGTCGGATGAGTGCGAACGCCTTTTTAGTAGCGCAAAGCTTACTATAGTTGATCGCCGTGGTAGGCTGAAGGAAGATATTATAGAGGCGTGGGAGTGTCTACGGGCCTGGTATGGAAGGCCCCAATTTGAAGATGACAGTAATAGCGAGGGTAGTGAGAATGACAACGATATGGTTGATATTTAGTAATATAATATAATTTCAACCTCATTCTCCGCGGTCTTGGCGGTCTTGTTGGTCTAACCAGTTAGACCAACCAGACCAGACCATTCCGATCACTGGCGAGGAAGCAGCGTATTCTCAAGCTCACAGAAGAACGCATAGCTCAGCGAGAATACAACACCATTGCCGATGATATTGACAACCAACTGAATGCAGCGTACCTTAAGCGGAATCCCAACATTGGGAAAGGCAAGAAGCAAATCAAACGGCCTAGTGGCGCTTGTGGTGGCAGCCATCCAGTATCGAATGCGGGGATCAGCAGGCCGGGCGTTGGCGAACCCATCCGCAAGCTTACAGAGAGGAAGCACAGTGGAATCATACAATTGGACTTGTGGTCAATTACGGGAAGACCGGTCTGCCTACTGAAACTATATTTCCGGAGGAGGAGATGAAAGTGTTGGAGAACGAGGAGGTGGAAATCTGGAATAACGAGACGGAGGAATCAGCTAGGAAAAGCGCATAGCCTTTAGTCAATGACTATAGGGTTTCTGTCTTGCATACATGGTGGAGCTACAAGGATTTCGTTTCGAATACATCCTCGGCATAAGCTCCAAGAGTATCAACGAGAGCGCGGGTGAAGTCACCAACCTGTCGGACGACAAGTCCGAGAAGAAGAGCACAGCGGACACGAAGAACAACGCAGACGCGAAGAGGCAGAGCAGGCACAGGAGAAGGCTGAAGAGAAAACCCACAAGATGACTCTTCCCGAATTCCTAGACGCTTGGGACGGTGTACCTAGGTACAAGAGAAAACAATTGTGACTCAGGAGGGAGGCAGCTTCGCATAAACGCTATCCTGGGTACTTTCAAACTGTAGATAAACAATGGCAATAAACCAAATAGAAGACACCAGCCGCTAGGCTGCATCTAATCTAGTCCCTAAAATGCACACGTTTACACCGCCAGCATTGCTTGGGATGAAGGACCCACAGACTTTGCCAAAGCTGAACATGAACTTAAAACCGAACCGAGTATGTATCTTACTATTAACGAAACATAAGAGACCTTAATCTGAATCTCAATCTCTTTCTAGCTGCTATAGTTCTGGGCAGCACTCCTCCTCCTCATACAATTTCCCTAATAGAGGTTGCGGTGATGATCATGATGATGACGATGATGATACTGCGGATACTATAGGCTCAACATGCATATACGCCCTACAAATACCAACCGCGGTTCAGCTGGCGGGAGAGCCAATTGAGCACTGCAACTACGGGATAGTATCCTCCGATCTATCGTCGTCGCCGTCGACGGAAGTAAGAAGGGCTGGGGTGCGGTTCGAACAACCATCGGAACTGGGACTCAGGGAAGCACGAGTGTAAGACGTTACTGCTTGAGTTGAAGAAGTTTCGGCCTTACTTATACGGGGTCCGCTTTACGGTCGAGACCGATTCAAATACCCTCGTAGCCCAATTGCGAATAAGCGCTACGGACCTCTCTGGCGCATCGTTAGCCGATACTTTCAGCTCGGAGACGATCTCGCGAGCTTTTACAGCGACAGGGGTAAATCCACTTGATCCTTCAAAAATCGTCGAGAGGTTCGAGGACCAGCCTTCTCGGCCAGAATCAAATAATAGTTCGACTCAGTACTCAGCGCCAGTGATTGGCGTAAAATTGAACGTTTACTTCGGCAGGCTGTTAATAATATACACTCAAAAGAGTCGAAGAAGCTTAGCAACTCTATCTCAGCGGTTACTACTGAAAATCACGTACTTCGGAGCAGAGTTACGGCTCCTACAGCAGCTCTTGTAAATGAGAAGAAGCGCCGTCAAAGGGGCAAGGCCTTACAATTTGATCCCCCAGAGAATTACTACGGAGGAGCTCAATTTTATTCACCTAATAAAATTTAGCGCGCACGTGATCGGGAACTGGAAAAACAAGCCGACACGCCCTGCAGCCATCGCTGTTGCGAGTATATGAGTGGGCCTTCACTCACTGGCATGAGTTCTTGCGCCAGCCAAGTAGAGACATGCCCTCGGAAAGCTCGGCTACTGAAGATGGGTTGGATCAACGCTCTGAGCGAGACATGTGCACAGCGCCTACATTATGTGGTGTCAGAACGAGTAAATCACGCACTCTTAGGAGCTATGCAACCCTAGTTCACATTTAGAGCTTCGAATGCGGGTAGAACAATGTTTAGAGTAGGGCGCGATACAGCAACTTTACTGTAGGAATGAAACGGAATCGCACAGTATCCTATCTATGCTTTCTACCACTAATTGAGGAGCTAGGTAGCTTCATCTTGTTATCCACTTCAGCGTAGAACAGATCGACTGCAGCGCAGGGATAAGCGCACTCGGTCTGGGCAAGTCGATCTTGAATCGGTCGAACGACGCATCACGCAAGGCATCCTTCGATGGGAGCATTGTCTTGGATGCGTCGAGCTTGTCGGACCCGCCTCTCCTCGCCTCCATAGGAAGCCAGCCCGCACACCCGCGTCCAGCTCGTGTAGGGTGGACTCTAACTCCTTGTCTTACCCCTAGGGGGCTACTTCATGGCTGCGCCCATCCCTCTTGTGGCAACGGAGTTTCTGATAGATTCAACGACATAGTCCTGGATTCGATATCGTATGACCTACTGATGGAGGTCATATTTGGCAACTAGAAGTACTCATAAATATTGTCTTGAAAAAAAATGAATTGATTGATTGGATATGTTGAGGTAAACATGATGATCGAATAGCTGTATTGACAGTGTGGTTTCATCAACGTTCCATAACAACGTGACGGACGCCGCCTTTAGCGCATGGTAGCAAGGTTGCCCATGGCAGTTTTGCCAATACCTACTATGTACGCCGCCACACGCAAGATTGGCATCAGGACCCCAGCCGTAGCATGAACACCGCATTTTCGAAGGTGGCTTACGCCAGTGATCTTGTTGGATTGGACTGGACTGGATCTGAGGTCGGATCCGATCCAGTCCAAAGCAGAGGAATCTGGAGCTCCGGGAGCGCCAGTGCAAATCCAGTACAAAAAAGTGTCTTAGTAATCAGGTTGTTGGTGGAGCAGATGGCGTCCAGCGTTCAAATATAAATGTCGTTATCCGAATCTCCGACGCCAGCGTCGGTTCCCCGGGCATCGCCATCTCTAAATCCATCCTCTTGATCCACGATCCGAAGCCTTTCATCCTCCACATCTATACCATCAATCTGTTCCGGCTGGAATTCCTCCACTCACCTATTAGACTCTCCTTCCATTGACCCAACAGTTTCGTCATCGAACGCATGTCTCTGTGGTGGACCGTACCAAGAACGGAGGCACTCGCTCGCCTCGATTACGTCGATCTTGAGGCGCGATCTACGGTCGGTAAGGAGGATTTTGCTGCTGCTAAATAGTCGCTCAAAATCCGCCACCGTGACTTCAGGCCTCACAATATTCTGGTCAAGGGCGACTGTGTGTTCTTGACCGATTTTGGCATTGCGCTAAACTGGGAAAGAGCTATCCAGATCCACGACGACCGCCGATTCTGCAAAGCCATGACTCTACACCGCACCCGAGGTTGCCAGATACGAGAAGCGTAACACTGCGGTAGATGTGTGGTCTCTTACGTGTGTCTTCATGGAGATAACAACTATCCTTAAGGGTCAGCCTATTGGTGCTATGCGGAAGTTTTTTGAGGAAGAGGGCGGTAGTTATCGCTTTATACCAACATTTCTCGCCTCAATTCATGGGTAAACACCTGCCGCCAAGTTGGATTGGCAAAGGGCGATGATATCGAATGCATATTGGACAACCTAAAGAGCTCAGCTTATTATCACAGGCGCTGAGAGACGCTCTCGACCTAAGGCTATTCAGCCTGGCAATCGCGAGTGGGTTACTGTGATCCAGGGGATCAGCGCTGCTGGGTGGGCGATCCCACCCTTTATTATCTTCACTGGCAAGCACCACCTATCCACCTGGTACGAGGGCAACGATATATCTAGCGATGGGGTGATCAGCCTAAGCGACAACGGCTGGACGACGAACGAGCTCGGTGTTGAGTGGCTAAAGCATTTTATTAAGCATACAAAGGATCGAAGAGTAGGCGGGTATCAGCTCCTGATTCTTGACGGTCACGAGAGCTATCAATCAGTCGAATTCCATCAGCTCTGTAAAGAGAGCAATATCACCGCTCTTTGTATGCCCTCACATTCGCCGCACCTCCTCCAGCCCCTTGATGTAGGCTGCTTCTCGCCGTTAAAGCGTGCGTACGGAGAACAGATTAGTGCGACAGCATCAACCATATCACGAAGCTTGATTTCCTACCTGCCTTCTCCGCCGCCTACCAGAAGTCAATTATAAAGGAGAATATCTACGCTAGCTTTCGAGGCGCTGGTCTAGTGCCACACGATCCAGAGGCGGTGATAGGCAAGCTTGATATCAAGCTTCGTAAGCCCACGCCGCCTATCCTGGTACCAAGCAACCCGCGCGAGATGGAGGCTCAATCAACGCTTATTCGCGATCGTTTTCAGAGGCATAAGAGCTCTTCGCCGGCTTCTATCATTGCTGCGCTTAATTCACTTCGAAAAGGCGCTGAGAAGATAGCTTATGGAGCTGCGCTGATGGGTGAGCGAATCGCCAGCCTTGAGCGAGCTAACCAAGCAGCAACAACGCGCAGGGCACGTAAAAAGAAGCGTATTCAGAAGCAAGGTACTCTTACAAAGGGAGAGGGAGAGGATATTATTGCTCAAAAGGAGGTCAAGCGACAGATTGAGGGAGAATCACGTCAAGGGAGGACTCGATCAGGTATCAACCGACAGGCTTTAGCGCGCTGTACACGGTGTAGGGAGACTGGCCATAACTCAAGAACGTGGGGGAACCGTGCCAAAGGTAGTAGCTAATATCATATAGCTACTATATTGTATTACTTTGCTCTGTTGTTGAGATATATTGCTACGAAGGTGTAAAAAGTTGGCTGGGTGGCGCGCTCGCTTATAACCTACGTTAACACGCCTAGCAGTTATTTAAATGCTATTTCACCAGCAAATACCTTTATCTCTAACTTAACTTGCGAAATAGGCATTTTGGGCGGTAAGAGGTTAGCATTATCATACTTGGGCGGCAGGTCATGGCGGTGAGCTTGGTTGTTGGTCGCTTTGTGATCGGAAAATGTATAGGGTTCCAATTGATACCGGCTGTATAACGCGCGGCGGACAGACAAGCTTGACTTCCAGCCGTGTGCTCCACTTTAATCGGAAATGGAGTAGTGAAGGACAATATGTAGACGGGCACCAAGGACAAGGCTGAGCAGTATACGCCACTACCTCTACGTCCACAGCTATCTAGAGCCAATCGGGATCATGCCGCTCTAACTTAGCGAAATATTCTTACTGCCTATAAAACTCCACACTTTGGTAAGGCTGAAACGTCCTCCATTCCTTTAGATCTTTCGCCCCAGCAGACCTTCACCGGACATGATCATATGATCTTCTCGTCGCCTAAGAATCGATGCATGCTAGCTTCGTGAATCATTCTTCGCGAGTCACATTCTAGGCAGCGACTGGGGATGGGCCTATTGCAATGTGGCAAGCGCTTCTGTGTCAAGTCCGATAACCTCGTCGGCCGCGATCGCAAAGCGTCTACCCTTCGGCCAATTTGCCTACGGAGAAATGCAGAAAATTTGCGCCCATACAAATATCGGCAGTACTGCTGGCAACCCGATGCACCCTGTGTCAGCCACTTTACATAAATGTATAGTAATGGCTTGCATGTGCATAATCTAATAGGGAACAGGGGCTGAAAGTCAGCTTCCTAGACACTCTCACGCACGCACCATTAAGGAATAAGGAGATAATGTTAACAATGCGCGTGCCTACCATGCGTGTAATATTATGCATACGGCTCCTTCGCCGCAGCCGCTCCTGCACAACGCACATACGTCACAACGCCGTGTCGATAGGGTTGTGATCCGCTATCAGACTCGTGGGGTGCGCGTAAACAATCATAGGGTGTTTAGCATATTGTTGAAAACGGCAAGGAACCAACTAGGGGTTTCTAGCAGCCCTGCAGAAATCCCCAAGTGCCTGCCTCCCTCGTTGCCTTTTTCCCTTAACAAGGCGCACTAGAACGGCGTACTCAGCACGGTGTGCTCAGCCCTCGAGGTTCCATACCGCCTAATAGCTTAAGTGGGCGCAGCTGTTGGCATGCGAGGCCCGAATGCCAGTATCACAGCCCCATCCAAATATTACCATACCATCCACTACTCAAGCCTTGTATAACCGGATCTCGGACTCCACTCCTGTTCCGTGTCCGTCTTGATTTATTATATATCTGGCTTCCACTCTCCACCCATCTATCCCAACTTGGTCTACTACAACAACACAACTTCTACCCTAAGTCTTCTACTACTCTCATATCTACTACTACTACTACTACTACTACTACTACTACTACTACTCCTCTTACTACACTACCACCACCACAACAACGTAACCATGCATCGACATGCTCCTGCCACACACAGATACTCGGGCACCTCAAGTGCCTTCAGTGCATCGGCAAACCCCAACGAGGACTGGACCAAGATCTCAGATCTTGCCGAGCGTCGCAGGATACAGAACCGCATTGCTCAGCGCAACTACCGTAAGTCTGGTCCTCCAACAGCCACTGAGTTGCGGCTGCGTTGTGTGTTGCGTGGACATTCTATTCTCGTAGCCGCAGCGTACCGCAGCTGGCCCACCATTG
>JAQGEP010000647.1:0-11391 GCA_028476805.1 Acrocalymma vagum
CAGGCGCGTGGGGAGTCGTAGGCTAGATAGAGTTGGAAGTATTCATGTTTTGTCTCGCTAGTCTGTGCGTCTCGTGTCCCCGTGCAGGACGTTAGGTAGCCTTGTTTGAAAAAGCACATAAAGATAATCTGGGATTTGCAAGCAAGGATGACTAGTCCCCATCCTACACGCCCACTTTCGTGCCCCTTACCATTCCAATGCTGGGGCGTACGATAAAAGCAATGTTGCGCCCTTTCCTTCAATCGCATCCACGTCCCACGGCTACAAAATGGTCTCTCGACGAGATTGCACCCGAGATGTGGCACAAAGCGTAGGCTTTCCAACAGGCGTAGAAAGCAGAGAGAAAGCTGTCGCATTCAGCCTCTTGTCTTACCAATCACATTAGCCGTGAAATTTCGAGACGCAGATTGAGAAGAATATGGTATGTGCATACAGGGTTTCCATGAGCGGGCTGCCAGGATCTCATGTTTGTACTGTTCAAGAGAAAGTCTGTCACAAAACGTGAATCATCGAGCTTGTAGTATGATCTCTGCATCTTGGTTCCCAAAATATGTTCTGCAGGCCGAGTTCTCATATCTTTTCAGCCGCTTTCAGCCTTCGACGTTACTTAAAGAGTCCCTCATCAAAGGATGTAGCAGCTGATGCTAGGTCTTCGGTAGAGGACTTAGCGCGTTTAGCCGTCGGTGGACACGGATGGTGCAGGTTCATCGGATGCGATTTCAAGGACGAGTTTCTGGTTTGGTTCACCTGACACTTCGGGTGCATCTATTGTCTGTTCCTTGAGAAGCAAAGCCGGCTCAATAGGTTTCGTGCATACAGTCTTAGAACCCATATCATTCTGGCTAGAACTGGGAGGTGGCAGACTATCAACCTGACGAGACATGGTAGAATCTCCGGTATGGAATATGTGGAACTCAGAGATACCTGAGTCCCAATGCTCCGTGACGGTTTTCCACCAAGCAGTATCATCACTTTCCTTCTTAAGTTCGTTGGTATAGACTTTCAAATAGGCCCGTTGTAATGGAGAAACGCTAAGAATTCCCAGAAGCCAGTCGTTAATTTGCTTCATCTTATGCCGCCACTGTACGTGGTTTGGAGAGCATCCATCCTCGTTGTCTGTGTGTATCACATTTTGAATCTCTTTAGCATCCAAAGCATAGGCGCGTATGTAACTGAGCCCAAGTCGACGCTACACAGCCTCTGGAGCAACAGGCTCGATAAGCATGGCTGATTCGCCCAACACGGTTACCAAGGGGAGCGAAGAGCACCAGCGCTACTACCTTTTTGTAGTAGGTGGTACATTGGCGGTGAGTATCAAGTTTGTCAGTCTAGGCTTTGCCTTTATAGCTACTGCCTGCTTAAAATGGCTGGATCGGAGTCGTATTGATGCGAGACCTGACCTTGACCCGCACACGTCCTACTCCACTGGCCATTTCCGGTCAATCAACAATCACGGCCAGCCGCACGCGTGGTATAGGGCATTCAAACATGCGCTTCTAAAAAAAAGGTGGTTTCAAACGATTGAATAGCGACCCCCGCAGTCGATGATCTTTTGGTTTTGGGCTCAAGACTTTAATTCAAATCCCATGCCTCAGATAGCCGCGACCCCTGCAAAGCCTAGCGCATCCAATGTTTATCGAGTCATACGATACGACGCCAGATAAGCCAAATCGCCCCACTTTCCTAGTGCCCGGTGTGATCCCTTGTGCTATGTATGTGATGTGTATGACAGGGCAAGCTCTCTCAGCCGTGCGACAAGGGGCTACATTATGAGAGGCGTACTGGCACCGGCAGCCGATCCTATTGGACGAGTCGCCTTGGCGATGTGCTATTTCAAAGAGATGTACTCCGTAGACCCCGTAAAATTGAGAGCATTGGTGATCCTAGACAGGATTTGCACCAGCGTAAGTTTCCTGATTGAATGAGCTGATATTTTAAAACCAGGGAACGGGCCGCATTATAGTTTCTCGATAATCCACACTGACTCTTGGTCTCACATGGCTGTTGACCTAGAGCTTTCGAGCTGGCCCCCAAATTTGACTGGATCGCCGTCCGATTCGTAACAGGAATAATATGCTTATTTTGTACTTGAAGCGCTGACAAGTTTCACGGCACCTGTGTAGGGCGGGCACTATTTAGCGGGGCTTTGAGTGCCCATCACGCGACGACTCTAAAGATCTCAGCGCAATCTAACATGTAGGGAACGATTGACCCCTAATATAGCTCTTTTGCCTGGCTTTTGCCCCTCGATGGTTACTACCGCAAAGTCGCCCTTTTTCCCACCCTACTCCCGCTTCCCGTAGCAATAAAACGCTTGTAGACGGCTACTTAAAAGGAAATCTCGATTCGAAGGTCGACAGTGTAGAAGACATCCAAATATGCCCTAAATCCCTTCCCGCCTCCTCTGCGTCCGGCACCTACTTCTTCTCACATTGTGGGGGTGACATAGGAGCGTAGCTTGAAGAAGATGGAAGTTGAGACGGAGTCCCTTAGAGGCTACCGGACTGGGGAGATGCATGGGGCATCTGGTAGTTGGGCTGGGTAGTTTCTTGAGGCGTCCGTAGATCATAGGTATTTCCTGAAGGAGGAGGCCTTATCGGTGGGGAGGATTGATATGAGGAGCTCGGGGGTAGTGCACCAAAGGCTCATTCCACTGACTATTTTCTTCGTTAATGGATATTAAACGAGTGGGATTGCACTTACTCAAACATACCCGGAGGATTCCACTGTGCCTGGTCTTGCATCTGCATACCTGTGGCTGACTGAGGGCCACGCTGACCGGACGCCATCATGACCAGCGGCTGAGCTACGGGAGAGTCAGCCTTAGGGTCGTGGTCGGAAGCCGAGATTGGTGGGGTGATGGGGTGGGCATGGTAGTTGACCTGACCTGGTTGTTCCAGAGGAGACTGCTGGCTTGGAAGGCGAGACCGGTAAGAACCCGGGTTGCTCAGGGGGCTGAACTGTGCAGGTACCTGAGGGCTCCCAAAAGGAAACGTTGGTTTCAGTTCAAATGGCTTCGAAATGTCCGCGGAAAAGGCCTGCCGGAGAGTATTGACCTGGTGCTGCATTTCTGGCATTGGCCAAGAAGACGTGCATGTCTCCAGGATACGCATATGCCTCGCGAAGAACTCTCGCGCGTTGCCGTTGATCTCGAGGTCCGAGCAAGTGATGGCGACCTGGACTTATTAGATATATCTATTAAAAATTTGAACTTTTACTTACCAAATGAAGCATTGTGCAAGTGAGCACTGAGTAGATAGTGAAACTATATGCACAATGGACCGGCTAAACCGTATGTTTTCAAGATGGCTTCCTGGAGCTTGCACAGGTTCTTCGCTATAGCATAGTACGAAATTATGTACTGTTTCTAAATACCATTATACGAATCCGACACGGCGTGAAGTTGAGGACGGAGATATATAATGATGCCTAAGTTGTGATAGCAGTGCATGTTAGCAATGTAGTGGGATGGAATCTAGGGAGCAGAGCCATCTGGAGGATATACAATTTGCATATCTTCGGGGAGCTCTCGAGACTACACTGGGAAGTCTGCGTTATGGCCAACGAAGCTTGGATCTAGAGCCCAGTCGCTAGTCTTTTTCCTTAGGCTTCCGTACATTGTCGTCGTTTGTTGGACGTTCTTGATGATTCGAAGAAACTGTGCGAATTGGCGGGCAACTTCAAATTCGGAGGCGGCCTGACCAGCGGATGGCCTCGGTAATTCAAAATCGATAGTGTCAAGATCTACCCCAAAATTATAGCGACCTACTAAGCGATTTAGTACAAACAAATTAGAGCAAAGACTGCGAGACTTACCCTGAGGGCCACCAATCATTGTTTCGAAAGTCAAGCACATTTGCCAGACTCTAGTCTTAGCGACAGAGTCGTGCGCGGTGGATCCGCAAGATTTGCCCATTTGATGTAGCTCACAGTGCTCGTGCAAGTCGAGATCCTTCGCTATAGCAACCAAGCTCACGACTGCCATCCAAGAGCGCCAGAAATGACCTCGCTTTGGTGAAGCTTCTCTGGCTTTTAGGAGAGGATCATGGCTTGCATGGTGCTTAATCGAGAAACGTCTTTGAAGCTCTCCTCATGCTCTAGATTGGAAGTTAGAAGTGAACGAAAGGGGTTTGAAAGGGGGATTCTGTATTAAAGAAAGTAACGACTTACTTGACGCCACAGCAAGCCATTTGTTGCCCTCTTGAACATCGCCTAGCATTAATGTTGAGTATGCAAAGATGGCCTCAAGTATAAGTGGCGAAATTGAATCACGCGCGCTCTGCTACTGCTGGTAAAAGTAGGATTTATTGATGATAGGGAAATAGGGATGAACGTTTGTAAAGAAGTACTCAAAGTAATGGAGTGCTTGCTCCTCTGAGAGCGTTATTTCGGGAGGTATCTTGACTGTGTGATCCAGGGTGATTAAGGGAGGAAGCTGAACTTCGTACTCTTCCTGTGCTGGTGTCTCAGCTAGCGCCTTTTTCTGGCTTTGAATGTATGGTGCTGATATCGTTAGCAATTAGTTAAAGGATACGGGATGCTGTTAGGGATACTCACCGACTGCCGTGTGGTCGATCTTCAGCTCGCCAAGTGCCTCAGTCAGACTCGAAGTTGAGTCGTTTCTCCAACCACCCTCGGTTTCGGGAGGGCTCATCGTGACCGCAGGTGCAGAAGCGGATGCCTGCGGCCGAGAATACATCTGTTGGCCTGGATAGTTCATGTTCTGCTGAACAACCTGAGCCTGAGGCGGCATGGGCGAACACTGCAAGTGCTCCTGTGATTGCTGATACACATACGACGCGGTCTGGTACATTCTGATGCTTTCAGCGTACGTCGCGGAGACTGAGGTTGGTAACGAAGGTGTCATTTGGTGAGGGAGGCCCTGTGCCATTACGGTGGGCCGTTGGTAGTCATGTTGGGAAGGCGCGGCAGGCGCCGCATACTCCAGTGGCTTAGTTTCGAGTTCAAACGTCTGCGTGCTGGCATTATAGTCCTTTTCGTAACTGAGGGTCGGTGGTACACAATTGAGTTTCAGTCGGATACAGGCTGCGCAGGGCCAGGCATTTGTGGTCGCGGCATCACACTGATTGTGGGGGTTAAGGCATGGCAGATGTCATGAGTGTTAGGAAGGCACATACCTTGATCTTGCGTCGTCGGCAGCCCTCGCACGCTCTCATCACTGGGGAGAAGTTAGCGCTTCAGTGTCAAGATTGGGCATTGAGAGAGGGCATTTGTGGGCCCCTCATTTCATAGTAAGAGGGTCGCGTTGCGCGCTCACCTTTGAGGCGCTTGTGCCTGTTGTGTTCGTCCACAAAGACATAATCTGGACAAAGAAGGTCAGCTCGGAATATTGCTGCGCAAGGCGCCGAGGGCACTCACTGCGCTGGTGGTTCTCGCGAGGGGCCAGTGTTGGCGGCGTAAAGGTGAAGTTCTGCATCTGGGCAGTCTGAGGCAGCACTGGTCTCGGAGCTTGTAAATGACTCTGAAAGGTTGAACAAGGAGCACGCTCACAAAAGGCACTGTACATATGCTGCAAAACATTCCTTTATAACCGTATGTTGGAGCTATTTTACAAGGATGCAGGTGATATGCGCGCCAGGGCAAAGGACGTATCAACCTTCATGCAGCCAGAGACAACACAGCCAGCTTCCCGTTCGAGGATAGATGTGAGCGGGTGGCGGGTGGCTGGGCTAGGCGCTTCGAAACCGCTCCCCCGAGCTGGGCAGCTGCCTGCGCTGTTTCTAGGCGTCTAGGCGAATTGCTGTGAAAAATTCTACCTTATAAGAAATAATACCGGGACCTTTTTACTCTCCTCCGCCCTTTGGCCTTTGACACGTTTAGAAAACCCAACAAGGCAAAGACAATGCATAGTATGAGAGCGAATGGAGAAAAGACTGCATTTACGGGGACTTGATCGAAGAGTTATCTGTACAGGGACAACGGGCCGCGCACTACAAGGGGGTGACATGAATAAGTGCGATGAGCTGAATGAAGCAAGACTGGGCCGTAATGGGACAGTCGGGATGTGTTCGACGGCTGAGGTTGGGATGTGGCTTGAGCTTGAGGCTTCCCTAGTTCCCAACAAGCGTGATAACCGGTAACGAAGCACGTTACGAGTAAAGTTCAAGAAGCAACAACTCGTAGTCCTCAAGCGACCGTCGTTCCTTCGCTCGACAACGAGAGCATTCAAGTGATCGTAAATGATTGGGAGAATAAAAGCTGGGTTTGGTCACTGCAGGGGAAGCCTCGGTCCATGGTTATAAATGCGGGATTTGGGAGAGAGCGTAAAGAGAAACATTTACGGGAGGTTGTCCTCGTTTCTGGCCCTCAAGGAGTACAGTGACGTTTGCGCTCTCCACAGATACAAACAGCCGCTATTCATCTGCGCCTTTAGGTGCCCACTCCTACAATACATATTAGTCACCTCAGCAAGCAACACCCAGGACATAATTAAAGAACTAACCATGGAACTCAATCGGCCCCAAGAATTTCCAAAACCATTCATTGTTTGCCTACCGGGTCCTAACAACGCAAAGGAGAGTAAACAGCCAAATATCTAATACGCGGGCTACCTGAGGTAGAGTTATGAGAGACCACAGAGAGACCGGCCACGCCGTCGTTATGTCCCCGGCAGCAGGTAGCAGGAAGACCAGGATTGTGGACTTCCCCAAGTCGCCCATTGGTAAGGTAGTACTTTCCTCTCCCACGCTCTGTCGCTCTTTCAATGATCTATCTCCAACACAAAACACCAGATATTATCTATTCATATATTTGACATGAGCCTTGTATACTCATATACAAGAGGCTCCACCCCTTACAAATACTATAGTTGTAAATTAGCCGCTTGTGACCGATGCCATTCAATTCTTGTCGTTTGTCTCAACGTGTAGATGAGCGCTAAACAAAGCATTAGCTGATATGACAGTTAGAATATCGATATATCACATCACCTTGGATAGATAGTGTCAAGTTGACTATGCCTATCGAAGACAACATCAAGTCCGCAACAAGCAATCACGACTTAGTCAACTCAAACAATCTAACATCATGGTCAGTAGTAATGATTTGGGCCGGAATGTTGACCGCTTTCGACAATGTACCTGCGGTTGTAGCTTTGGGCTACTTCGCTGGCCTTACGGTATTGAGATTAATTATTATCAACTCATCCCGAAGTCACATTGCTGCACTTCAGTGGTGCCAATGCTGCTGACTCTTTAACTTGACCTGGAACGACATGGAAGTCAAAGGGATTCAATACCTTAAGTTGCTAGTTTCTGATGTAGCGCTCCCATCGCATTGCGCTCTATCTTCCAGCTCGTTGTCGTCTCAGCGCTCAACGCTCCTTGTATTTTGAATGATGCTGCTCTTAAAAAAACCTAAGTGTTGATTGTTTGCGAAGATTCATTACCTATAGCGAAGGTTTGATTTCGCAAATTGCACTTTTCTTACGGACTGCATGAAAATGACACGACAACACTGCTAGATCTAGAAATTTCTAATCCCTAGATTTAGTTTTTTGGGGGGCGAAGGACCCGCACCAACCAGGAGCAGGGGCCTGAGTCTCATTTTTCAATTTTGTGAAACCGGTTGGTCGGGATACAAACTGCCAGTCGGCGTTTCGCATGCTTGGATTTCCACCGAGCTGCTGCTGCCTGATTAAAGCACCCTGTCAACAGTCTTGCGATAACCACGGCTCTTGTGCTTATAACCACATCTATCTATGCCTCCGGGACGGCCGGAGTTGGTGTTATGGAATATGCGAATTCATAAAATACACTAAGTTAAGCATAACTTCGCTTGCGTTGTATCCGTCCGACACGGCTGCCTGAAGCCACTCTATGCGGGGCGAGCAAAGCTGCCTCACCGCCACACAGCTTGAAAAGTCAAATCATTTTTTAACTACTTATATTGAGTCACCTACATTTGCTTTCGGACTGGACGATTGCGCAAGCTCGCCATTCTCCCACTCGTTTAACGCTTTCGAAACTTAACATAATGGCAGCTATACAGCTAAATTTTACACTCCGCACTTCCAGTAACTGCAAAACTGTGCATTTACTCGGCTCTTGGGACAATTACCAGGGTCAACTACCGCTCTCCAAAGATCCAAAGAAGAGTGGCGGTTGGTTGGGATGCTTCAAATTTCAGTGCGCAACCTTGAAGCAGGGCCAACGGCATTGGTACTATGTATGTCCACCACTCTCTTGATCCCTTGAAACGAGAACTGACAGGTCAATAGTACATTATTGACGGCCACCATGTATCCCATGACCCTGCCAAAGACCACACAACAGAACCCACAACTGGTCGAAAACTCAACATCCTTGATATTCCGGGTAAAACTAAGTCATCAAGTTCATCCCATCAGAGTTCACGGTCGTCCTCAGACCGGCACGCACGTCGCATCAGCACAGCATCAATTCCAAAAGGCCGCGCAATATCTCCGTCAAATATTGTTGCGCCTCGGCCAGAACGCCCTCACCAAACACACCAAGTCATCAACACTCAGTACGACAAAGCTACACTCGAAGCTCTCAGTAGTAAATTCGCCCGCCAGTCCATATCCCCTGCTTCGGTGGCGACCGCAAGTACGGACGACTCAGATTCTTATTACGATTCCGATGGAGATTCTGATGTTCCGTCTCTAACTTCCCGGTCCACCAACTCATCATCACCAAGTAGTGTGAGCTCACGCAGCAGTTGTTGCACGTGTGAGCGGTATGGGATTACGCGAGCCGGCGACAGAGTAAAACTTGACTGTGGCGGTGCTAGATGTGGTTACAGTGACGACTCATCCGAATGCTCTTCGGAGGGCGAATACGTGTGCGAGCAGAGGCAAGCCATAGTCATGGTCATCCGTACCTAATGCTTTCCGTCTATCTTTTGCCTCCCACCTTTTTTATAACCCTGCCATTTACTTTTTCTTTCGCTCACAGATCAATGGAACGTCATAGTTCATATGATCACACGCTGCTTTAAAAACCAGACATTAGTTATTCATTGCTGCTGGTATGGGGCCTTGGGTTTCTGCGCACGCAGCAGCCCTGGACTTGCTGCAGTGATGAGTCACCCGTATACTCTTTGGAAGCAATGGTTGCCCACATATAGTCCAATATTCTCAAAATTATCAACTCTATTATTAATTCTATGTGCTTTTATGATGCTTCTTTTTCTTTTCCTGCTCTTCTTTTGAGCTTGCCTATCCTCTGAACGCACTCGACTGACTTTCCACACCGCGGCACCACTGCAACCCCCGGGGTTTTGGGTGCTTTGGCCATTTAAAGCACATCTGAAAAAGCATTTCACTATTCCTAATCTCGAGATCGACTTAATCTGTACGGCCATGTGTACGTACTCAAATGTCTTCTAGATGGTGCATTGACGCAGAGCACGTAGGCACAAACGCATTGGAGCTTAACTCTGTCACCAACGACGTCGATTCTGGCATGCTCTGCGACATAGGGCGTAGGGCCAGCCACTGGCAGGAAGACCCTGGCGGCCGTAGGTAGCTTCTGCATAACACATTATCTGTTCATAACGCGATTGTCACTGTTCTGAAATGCCCGCCTAGAGAAGGTGTACTTGGCGGGCTATCTATCCCGAGAAAGAGGAAACTGTCGCATAAAGCCCTATGGTAAATATCCGCCTCGGACCGCTGTATTTCTATCTGCCCTGGAGTTAGATTCAGTACTGTATCCTGATGGTCGACAGTCTGGGATAGTGGGCGACTGTCCCGACTGTTATTTCCCCTGATAATGTACCCCTTGTCAACACCACTATCGAACGTGGGAAACAAGACACCTATAATAAGTGGTTATCTCCACTCCTCGGCGATCCACTGTAAGCGGATCTGGAGCATATTTGTGCACCTGGCTAATTACATGACTTTGCACGGCAAAAACTCGTCTGGGGACCAAATTTCTCTCCTCAACGCAATGACTAAGTTTCCTCTGACAGAGGATACTGGCCGCATGCAAAGTGCTAGTCTTGAGGCTTCTGAACTAGGATCTCCTCAATCAGAAGTTTCGTTCCGTTATCCCTCATCAAATTCACGCTCTTATCCTTGCCCAATGGCTCAACAATTTCAATGCAACAGTTATTTTACCACCCCAAGTCACGCGACCCGTCACGCGAAAAAGCACACTGGCAAAAAGGACTCCATCTGCCCTGAATGCAACAAGGCCTTTACGCGCAGGGACAACATGAAGCAGCATCGCCGGACTCACCGAAGCCACAGAATCACTCTTTCTGGGAGAAAGCGCAAGTTTAGATCACAACTCTCGCAGGTGTAGGGCGTATAGGAAGCAGTTATCCTCACTACCAGGGGAACCTGAATAAGTGGCTGTATTACGCAAATACTTTGATACAATAAAAGATAACCATATCCAAACTATTCTTGCAGCACACTAAGCACGTCGCATTTGCTCGAACCCTGATAGTTTGTCTTTTCTAGCTCATTCGTAAACTAATTACGGGGTGGGCCAAGTTCCACTCAAGCGAACCGGATGGTCTCTAGGAGGCTCATTGCCATCATCTGAAATCTTGCCCATACTTAATACGATAAACTCCACAACTGGCTAAAGATAAATATATTTTCAGAATAGCGACCTTATGCCCTAAAATTTGTATTATTTGATAATATGCTATGCTTAATACAATAGCGCGACCGCCTTACTTCAGCCGGCAGCCGGACCTTTTATATATGGTATTCCAAGAAGTATGCTTGATTCTGAGCAGCTTCGCCGTAATTTATCGCGGCTATCATACTGATTTAAATATCCCAATATCCCCTTCCTGCCAACGAGTTAATGTTTTAAGCGCTAATGTTGTGTGAGGGTGTTGTCTCATTTGTATAGCTGAAAGTTTGCTTCTATCAGAGAGAGGCTGCTCCTCGTGGCTTTGAGACTTCAATGTGAAGGCGAGATTAGCCATGCTAGTTAGCGCGTCCAGATGCTCCTCCCTAAGCACCTTCTTTCTCATCTGCACCTCCAGCTCTTCGGCCTCTTTCAATCCGCCTGTAAGCTTCGCTGCAAGCCCTACTGTCACTATACTGCTTGTATGCTTTTTCCTAAGTAGCACTTCACTATTCCCTTTTTGCCACGCATACTATCCAGCATTGTACAATAGTAGAGCCCACTGTTGGAGAGACTCCTCAGTCTTAGGTTGCTGCAACATTAGGTCTAGTTTGACCCTGCTCTTCTGACGATCTCCTTACGGCTAGATGTACAAGTCTATGCATTTGAAACGTAACGTTAGTAGTATTAGTAGCAGTTCCAATGAACGAGTAGTTCCTTAATATAACGTCCTGCACGGGGACACGAGACGCACAGACTAGCGAGACAAAACATGAATACTTCCAACTCTATCTAGCCTACGACTCCCCACGCGCCT
>JAQGEP010000648.1:0-11375 GCA_028476805.1 Acrocalymma vagum
ATATAACCTCGGGCATTCCTAATCGGGCGTTCTACTTGGCTGCGATTCGCTTCGGTGGCTATTCGTGGGACAAGGCTGGAAGGATCTGGTATGCTGCTTTGACCGACAGACGCATCGGGGTAAATTGCACTTTCAAGGAGTGGGCAGATGTGACAGTGGATCAGGCCAACAGGTTGTTCGGAATTAGTGCATCAATCATTGTTCGCAATGCTTGGGTTGCTGTTGGTGTTCTTGTTTAAGGCGGAGCATGACGGGAAGGTTTGCATGTTACCTTTGCGCCTAGTTTACAAGGAGCCTCCTTTCATAGCGTAACAGACTTCCTTTCTTACAGCACTACAGTTAAGCTCTTACCACTCTTAGCACTCATAAAAGGGTCTTATCTAAACCTTAGAACCTCGCTGCGATAGTAGGAAGTCATCATTAGCATTGTGTTTGCTGTGGCGCGCAAATTCATGTAGGGCCGATTTGATTTGATTATTCTTACGCCTCGGGTGCCTATAGGCCCGGTGAGCTACCACAAGATATGTACAATAGTGCAAACTCTGAAAACCTTGGTCCCCTCGCCTCATTCTCAGTCCTTACCTTTATTATGCCAGCCTGTTTATTAACTTTATTTCTAGCTTCTCTAAGATTTATCTATTAGTATAGTACCTACCTTATCTGTGCTGGATTCTAGTCCCATCGAGAGCAATTTCTCAAGTGTTGGCTTTCAGGATAGCGGCGAGCTAACCCGCTATCGTCCAGGTTTGTATAGTTTTCTAGGGAGATACTCGTTCATTCAAGCCGTCCTGTGGCTAGAGCGAATCGTATGGTTTGATTAACGACTTCTACGTCGGGTTTCCAAAATTTCGGCGGTCCATCCAGGTATTCTCCAGAGGCTGTTTTCTGTTCCGTTCTTCCACCCAGGAGGAAAGAGAGGTCTCCCCACCGGGTTCCTGCAGCCTCTATTAGGGGTTTCCGTTGTTCTATCCATCGGGGACACTCGAATAGGAAGTGTCGAGCTGTTTCCCATCTATGTCCGCATTCGCAATCTGTAGAATTTCTAAGTCGTTCGGCAAGGTACAGTACATCACATCCAACCTATGGATTTAGAATTTTCGCTCCGCTTGTATGAGGTTACGAATCATGTCAAGGGATGCAGCGTCACACTGCTGACACTGGTCCCGAATTACCTGGACGATGGGTTTGGATAAACGATGGGTTTAGATAAATTGTTGAAGGTCGCTCACTGCGTGGCGAGACACACTGTGTGGCGAGATACTCCAAATGTTTTTTTTCAACACAATAAATTCAATTCTATCGGTTGCATATGGCTCCTCTCCTTTGTAACTACCCTGCTCCTCCAAAACTCCGTATTGCGACTGGAAGGTTCCAAGTCTTCGTCGTTGGTACTAAGGACTTTCTGCTCGGAGGCGGCGCTCTGCTGGCTGTTGCTATTATCTATGCTGGCGCATTCAACAGCTGCTGGTGCTGGTCTAATGGCGTGAATGTGGACGGAGAAGGCCGGTGTAGTCTACATTATTCGTATGGTCGCAGATTCCTCCGGGCATTGGGGAGAGCGCCGGTCGTCAAGCTTAAAGGGGAGTGAAGGTTCGTTTGGGGGCATGTCGGAGAGTATAGGATTCGTTGACGCGAGCAATCCGGCAAACCATTTCCCAAGCAGTTGAATTCGCATCACCTGCACCTCCATGTACAGCATACCCAGGTAATGATCACCTAGCACGAAAGCTTTTGAGCACGGCGCTTGTACTCTTAGAATGCCAATTTGTACGGCCGTTATTCATGAACTACAAGACAGTCGAGAAGAATTTACGCTCATCTCAATATAGGAGGTTTGGCGGTGTCAAACGCGCTGCAAAGAGAATGTACTCTAGATTGAACACAATGGTCCCTAGCGACCGGCTATCAACCTCCCGGTCACTGGGTCACTAATTAGGTTTTACTATTATATAAGTCTTATAGTGTTAGTAGTAATATTAGATCTTTACTTATACTACTATTTATACCTATATTATAGTCATTACCTTAAAGTTTATTATATTACGATATCAGGTAGAGTGGTACTGTAATAAAGCTATTACTTTGCTACAGTATAAGGAACTGACGGTAATCGAAGATGATAAGAACTGTGTGGCGGGAATAAAGGGGGAGGTAATAGCCAGTGGTTAACGCAAGCGCTTACAGGGTTAGTAGCTATTTAGCTAGATGTGAGCCTCTGCTTCCGCTACCCATGTTGCTGTTGTGAGAAACGTCCCTACAATGGCTTGCGCTCCTATTCTTTGAACCCTGTGGATTGGTCCTACGAGTTTGTCTTTGAAGGCATGCATCCAGACGTTAGAGGCGTAGTCTACCGTTGGGGCGACTGTAGCAGTAAACAGTTGCCGCGCTGTTGTGGGTGAGAGGCCTCTGAGTCTCCTAAGCTCTATTACTGCTTCCAGGCCCTTGGCTGCCACCCTCGCAATGTGCTTTTGGTACTTGAGCTTGGCATCCATGAGCACTCCGAGTATCTTGACATGGTCCTTGGGTGGTACGGTTCGCCCCTTGATAGTAAAGGGTTCTGTAGCACTCTTGTATGGTTTACGGGTAAAGTGGATGATTGCTGTCTTTTCCGCCTCAAACGTTGCTCCGCTTCTTCTTTCCCAATCCAATGCTTCGTTGATAATGGCTTCGATTCCTTCCTTGTTGCTCTGCGCTGTGGGTCCGGTAACTCATGCGGTAAAGTCGTCGACAAAGGCAATCGCTCCCCCATAGCTATCGATGCGTCGTTGCACCAGATCGGCGTTAAAGAAGAGGAACAAGATTGGGGATAGGGGCGATCCTTGAGTTGTTTCTGAACAGCATGTGACGAGGTGGCGTATATGCCTATCAGGCATATACGCCACGCTAGAACGGAGAGCCTTTCATGCCCTACAACGTCCAATTAGTCAATGAGCGTGCACAATGCATGGCAGCAGTATATCACTTCAACAACACACGCAATGCGGCGGTCGAAATGGCACAGGGCGAGCGTGAGCTATCCCTCAACTGATGCAGAACGTCCAGTTGGCGGACATCTCGGCGGCGGTGTGCATGCTGCCACCCCTTTCCACTGCGACTATGGCTACAACATCTATGTTGGTGACAATGTCATCATCGGACCTAATTGTCGACTCCTTGATTCGAGCAGGATTAGTATTGGAAAGAACACCACGATTTGTGCTTGTGCCACCATCACGACTCTGGAAATACCGACCGACACGAGGACTTTCAAAGGAAGCAAGGGCACCAAAGTCGCTAAAGAAGTCTATATCGGCGAGAACGTCTATGTTGGCGACGGCTGCATCATCGAGGCTGGAGTGCGAATAGGTAACGGTGCCATCATTCGTCCCGGATCGGTTTTGGTTCGCGACATACCGCCCAACTGCATCGCCTTTGGTAATCCAGCCAATTGTGCATGATGCCATTTAAGTAGCGTAATTCAGAAGTTTCATTTTCTAATACCACAATAGCGCTATCGTGTGTTACTGAAGTCGATCTGCCAAAGCCGAGAACGTCATCGTAACGCTAGAGCTCGCTGTCCGTCTGTCCCGTACTCATCGTGTGCGAGAGAATCGTCCTTGATTCTGCCGAACCACAGCTAGCCGCAACCGACGCGCATGTTTGAATAGGTGGGGAGGAGGGTACGGACAGGATATTGAGACTATCGTAGCAATGCTCAGGTAGCTGGATACCCATTACGATGCTATGTTCTGAGCTAGCTATTATATGACTTGAACGTTACCTAATAGAGACCACCTCTCACCCATCTCCCTCCACCTTCTCTCCTGCATTGTTGTTTCATTGAGCATATGGAGGAGCGTTGTATAGCTGGCACGTAGTAACGGCCCATACCCTCCGGTTGCGTGGCCATAATAGAAGACACGCACACACGCGCGCGCGACAGCTTGCCACTGCAGCAAGTATTTGTGAGGATATATTCATTAATCACCCTTTTTTTCAAAGTTGAGATCGAGGTTGAGGACGATATAGGTTTATGCGAAGCCAAGCCTTGTAATGCGTTCCTGCTGCGTGCCCCACCGCTGGGCCACATTTCTACGATGGACACGATACGACACGGAAACCCCAACTTGGCACTAATCCTCGGATGAGAGCTCCGCCATGCCCTCCATCTTCCATCTTCAACTTCCTTTTAATCCTTGTTACTTCCCGGAGTTGAACTAGACCACTCGGCTCTGGCGTCGAATGCTTTATCGTAGCTCGTACCCACCCATCGCATCAGAAGTTGAGCACGGTCACGAGCGACAACTCGAAGGAGCGGCTTTTACCGATTTCATACGATTTATCGTACGATGATTTCTGCATCAGTGCAGATCAGTCCCCAACGATATTCAATATATAGTCGATTAAAAATTTCCATCCAATTAGAAGATTCGCTAAATGGCAGCTCGCGAATTGTGTCTGGTGCGCATTCAGATTCATAGTTCTCTCCACCCACCAAGCTTGTACGACAGGCGCAACTTTAGGATATAAGTTATCGAGCCCCGACCCAATGAGCAGCACAACGTAAAGTTATGTCAACCCGCACCAGCATACGTCTTTTCCAGGCTTTCTAGCAGCACCTTTTGCGCATACAGAACATCTTCGCGCGCAAGTCCATAGTCGTGGTCAACTGTAAGAAGCATCAATGTCACTCCAGGAGGCAGTGTTACGGGGGGATCAGGGCACTGTGAAGACACTACTCAGCAATGATGGAAACGCCAATATTAAAGAGGAATATGGGGCTGCACTTCAGGTTGCAGCGTCGTTGGGACACCGGGGCATTACGATGCTACTACTCGACCATGGTGCATCCGTCAACATCAAAGGCAGTGAATACTGGAATATTGGCCGGACACCGCTGTTGTTGGCCGCAATCAACGGGCACCACACTGTAGTGGAACTACTACTTGCTAAGGACGAAGTTGATGCCAATGTGAAGGATGATGAAGATCGGACGCCACTTTGGTGGGCCGCAGCGAACGGGCATGAGATGGTAGTGAAGGTCCTACTCTCTAAGGGCGGTATCGATCCTAACCCCAAAGACTACGAATATGGGCGGACACCGCTATGGTGGGCTGCAGCGAGTGGCTACGATGCAGTGGTAAAGCTGCTGTTGTCTAGTGAGGACGTCGACCCGGACCCGAGAGACACGAAATATAGTCGCACACCGCTGTCGTGGGCCGCAGCGAACGGATATGATGTAGTGGTGAAGCAACTGCTTGCTACAGGCGGCGTCAACCCAAACTCCAAAGACACTGAGTACGGTCGTACGCCTCTGTGGTGGGCCGCAGAAGAAGGGCACGATGCGGTAGTAAAGCTGCTTCTTGCGAACGACAATGTTGACCCCAATGTTATGGATACTGAATATGGCCAGACGCCACTCTCGGTGGCTGCAGGGAAAGGGCATGAGGCGGTGGTAGAATTGCTTCTCGCGAACAACAGCGTCCATATAGACTCCAAGGACTTCAATGGTCGAGCGCCCCTTTCGTGGGCCATTCTGAACGGGCATGGTTCTATTGTACAAATGCTACTCTCAAAATATAACCCCGAAGGCCTATAGTGGAATTGACGGAGCTTCTTGCGCCACTTCTTGATGTTCCACCAGTCACGCACACGAACCTCCTCGATGAAGGATAAGCGCATTATATAAGTCACGATGGTAGGCTTTATGCCTCTCGAGTGGACAGCCAAAACCTGGTGTTGTGCTGGGTTGAACTCCGAAGCGCCCCAAGGCTCAAGAAAGGATTTCCGATTGGCTTTAAATGGGACCTCCGCTTTGGTTTGTTATTACGGTATGTACCAACTTGTCCCTTAGCGCGTTTTGGTCGGCGACCTGGGAATCATGGTTCCAATCAGCCGATAATCAGCTAGCCAGGGTAAGCTCGTTACGGGCCGTCCCCTGCGTTGCCAAGCGGTTCCTTCAGCCAAACACATAAGATAAGTCTCTCCTTATATCCATTTCAAATTCGCCCGTCTCCGGAGCTCCCAGTCGCCCACGAACCGTTATGACAGATGTTGCGCACCTAACTGTCAGCGATGGACGCGTTATCAACTCGCCGGTTCCTCTCGTTGGAAACATCGTCTCAGTTGCGCTCTCTATGATAACTATTGCCGCGCTTGCAACATGTCTCAGTAAGGATGCATACATAGCCTTGAAAATTCAGCGTTAATCAGTCCTGGTAGCTCGACGCCTACAATCCATCCATTGTTGGAAACGACTTCCACTCACAGGTTGGCGTAAGTACTCTGTCGTTTCTGTGAACGGCCTGGAGAATTAGGAGAATTTAGATATCGCTAGTCCTTGTTCTTATCTATTGCGACTCATTTGCCTTCGTCTTTGTTACTGCGATCCTCTCCAGGGGCTTTGATCTAAATGTTTTGAACATATGCCGCGGTGTTATAATACTTTGTACGTGCTCTGCAGTATCCGCAAAGTGGACATACTCAACTCCCATACAGGTTTAGTATGCTACATGTCGACAAAAGTGAGTTCGCAAATCTACAACTGAAAATCTTTTTGCTAATTATCTTACTATAGGTGGTAAATCTGAACTACTCCAACTACATATTAATCTAGGACCAAGGTTAATCGTGATACCACAGCTTATTTATCTCTTCTTGGTCGAGAAATCCGTACGTCTGCGTCCCGATTCTCTAGGGCATCTGACTAACAGTTGCTTTTGGTTAGTACATTGTTCGCGGAAGACGACAGCCTCGTTTAAAAGATAAATTATATCTTTTCAACTTCTTCGGCATGATATGTAATTGTTCCTCTGTAACGGACAAGCCCCACTGCTAAGCATGCTCACTAGGCCCTTATATCGGCGTGTTTGTTTTGAACTTCGTATTGTAATCATCCCTTAATACATTATGCCTTTCAAGTCCCCCTCACATATCACAGCCGATTTGCTCACATTGATGGCAACGGAACATGCATTGTTGGCATGAAGAGAATAGCCATGATCCCTTTACTATCATTCGAGGTCTTAGTCAATGTAAGTATACATTTATAATCAATTTGAACGAACTCTAACAAAGCACAGGTCTATCTTACATCGCTATTTGTCCTCCCAATACTAAGTAATTCCCCGCCTCTAATCTCGCCCGCCAGTACTGACCGGGCACCTCAATCACTTAGAGACATCCTCGTTTCGCCACAACGTCAGCGCTGCCCTCCGCGCAATTGCTCTCCGTACTTTCTTCGGCAGCTGCGCAACCCTCACCTCTAGCGTTGTCAACATTACCATCCTTATGGCCCTCCAAGGAGAGCCGGGCTGGATTTGCATGATGTGCTGCAATGCAGACAGTGAGTTCCCGTCACCCTTCCTTGCCCGGCCAACCTTTCAGATTTCATCGACATCATCTTACCTTAGCATCCAGCTCAGCATCCCAGCCAACTAACTACCCATACAGTCCTCTTCTCCGTTCTCGTCCTCCACTGGGTCACCTCTCCAGACAGCCGCACCAGCCTAAACGGTGTCTGCAACCACCCTCGCACAGACCACCAGTTTCCCTTTCCCGGTCTCGGTTCCCCTGACCGCAACGATCTCCCGTTCGACGGCACGGTCGGAGGTAGTATGCCGCCGTCACTGGGCCTATCGTTCGAGCTACAGAAAGCCAGGTATTCGAGCGCCCATTTTTGCAACGGAAAGCAGAGTGCTGGGATAGTGCGGAGGTCGGGGATCATGCCCGAACTGCCGATACAGAGGGTGCGAGGACAGGGAATGGAGCATGGGCATGAACTGGGGCGGAACAAGATTGAGAGACTGCATCAGCCGAACTCATTACACCAGAGCCAGTTGCACGAGGAAGAGGCGCATTGCCATCGGCCCTGCGTCATGACTACTATTTCAGCTTCGACGTCTGGTAGTAGGATAGACGCGAAGACAGAAGGTCCCCTTTTGGGGTTGAACTCTATTGCGGTGAGCACAGAGCAGATGCGTTGCGTTGAGGATAATATCGCGAGTGCGAGTTAGCGAAGGAGAGTCGCTAGGTTCGAGACTGTAAGGGGACTGGGACTGTTAGAGACAGCGATGACACCAGCCGCACGCCGTACGTGCAACTCGAGGCTGTGGGGCTTACGCTCTTGGAGACACTGGAAGACGTGTCCGACGGCCCTGTGTTCGCTGCGAGGTTGAAAGCACGGCTAGCGGAGGCGGACATCGAGAGGATCAAGCCCCACCTGTTGGACCAATCAGATGACCGGCCAATGGAGGAGCTGCTGTGCGAGCTGCGAACCGTCATGGGTGCTCTATAGGGCCTTCAGCAAATTCACATCGCGACGCATAATCGTATCCGGACTGGAAAGGACGGGCCAACACATCAGCTCGAAGGATCTTTTGCGGCCAAATTCAGCTCTCTCCGCTCATCGGCAGTAGCTAATCCGTCCAGGGCCTTAACGGCTTCGAAAAAGTTCGGTGCAATTTACTTCTCTGCATAGAGAATCGCAACTGTGAAGCCTTTCTGAGTATATGGGGGGTCTAGTTCGAGACCACTATCGTCTGTGTAGAAAGCAATTGGAATTTTACGGTCGGCCTTGTCCTTGACGATGAGCCTCAGGCGCAGAAACTTCTCGACGTCAATAATCTCTCACCAAGGAAGCAGCAGTGTTTGCGCGGACAGTACGAAAACCCATCTGCGCTCACGTAGAACTCCAGGCTGATGTTGTTCTCTACGGGTAGATCATCAAACGGAGGAAAGGCTGTCTCGCGCCGCAAGTCGGCGTACTGCGAGCTGTCTGCGGTTTGTTTCCTCTTGCTGTTGACGAACTCGTTGTCGCCGGAGCGAAGTGAGAACCATTTGTAGTTGAGTAGTAATAAGAACTTGATGGACCTAGGATAAATCCCCTTGTCGTCGCCGGCGTCTCTGATGTGAAGTTGATAGTAGGGGAAAGATAAAATCCATGAGTCGAAGACGATGGAGAGGAAGCGGGGCCAGACAGGTTTGAAATTGTGGCTGACTCCATGCTGCCAGCCTTTTCTAAGTCGGCTAGCCGGCATGCTTGAGAGCAGTATGCACCCTCTGCGATTTGCCGATCACACGAAAGGCACAAGTCGTGAGTCCAGTCCATCTGGGTCGCCATGAGGAACAAGAGAGGGATGATAAGAACAGGTAAGAATGGGCGGCAGAGTAACCGAGGCAAGGGCTGGGTCTTGGCGGTGGTGAAGTAGGAAGATGGCGATTATGGGAGGAGAGAATGGTGGAGAAGAGCAAGCGATATCAGACGTGTGAATCCGTTAAAATGCGAGGGACAACAGGTGGTATGCTGGCTGGCACGATGGTGGAGATGGGAATGGGAGAGGTGGTGGTTTCACGAGCTCACACTGGTTGTCCGAGTGGGGATGCTTGTGCTAGCGCCAAATTTTGTTATTGTGAAAAGGGGGCGTGCAAAAGTTTTGAACTGGATTTGCAACTGGTCAGCAGAACTCCAAAGAATTCCCCGCCCAATCAACCTGATGCGGCAGTCTTCTCCGGTCGCACAGATCCTCACAGCCCAAGCAACCTCGGGTCCGCCCACCGGCGATTCCCCCGCATGATCTCCGATCCGATTCACCAACCTGTTATTGGGCGATTGGGTCGTCAGACTGCTCATCACCTCTCTGCAAAATGCCTCCCCTGTATTCAAGCCGGCTGTGATAGAGGTACCTTGATCTGCTGTAGCGGTACTGAAACCGCAATGGACCCCTTCGAGATACCGTATCGTGCGACGGGGAAGCTAAGCGTTGCGCTTCAATGATGCTGCGTAATGTCTGTGAGATGGCGGTCGAGTCGAAGGAAGACTGAATTCGTGTGTTGAATGACCTTTTGATTTTCTTGAGCCTCTCCAGTAAACATTGGACATTTTTGGTAACTCGGGCTTGGCGATGAAGCACCGCCGCACTCTTCGGAAGTTCGCCTCATCATCCCATTGGGAATAATTGTGCAGGATAGCTTTGTGGACGTTCTGTACGGGTGCTCAGCCTCCTAAATTACTTTGCTTTCTGGGGACCGCCGGTGTCACAAACTCAGGATCGTCCAGCGATGTTCGATAATAAGTTGCTCTCGCCTATTTTAGCCCAGACAGGCTTCATTGCATGCGGTCCAACCGAACGCTCCGGCCCATCCCGCGTATAGTTTCGGGCATCCAATTCGCTGCACTTTTTTCTTTTATTTCTCCCCCTTATCGCATTGGAAATAGCTATCCAATTGCATGAGCATTCCATCGCCGCCCACTAAGCACACAAAGTCCATAATCATGTGATCTTTACGCACAACCCATGGTGAGTGGATATGACACCTTGTCTCAGCCGTAAAGTGCCACTCACATGAAGCTTGCCGCCCGCCCCAAGTGGGCGTGCGGAAGTTGCCAGGTACCTGGAAGACCTCAACGTCTGCGGCTCCGCATTAATGAGTTTGCTCAATTTCTCGTTGGAACTGCATCGTACCCAAACAATCTAATCCATAAGAACGAGACCAAAAAATTCGCGTAGAAGCCCACGCCTATATATGACCTATCTATTTAGAGGGGGCCACGAGGCGGACATCAGCCAGTTGAACTTCGACGATCATTCCTCCAATGTCGAAAGCGTACGCCAAACGAACATCACCCTTATCACCCTCGTGGGCTTCTTCGTTGGATTGCGTCTCTTCGTGAGAGCGTACATAATCCGGAATATTTTCGCCGACGATGGTATGATTAGAACCTTGTGAGGCATTCAGAAGGTTGACTTTGCATTTCCAGTGCTGATTTTGGTGGCATCCGTCTTTACAATTGCGCTGGCTGCCGTGTGCCTCGCTGGTATGTCTCAAATCCAGATGGATATTTCCGTCAAAGCAGTCACACTCACACTTACAGCTACCAATCATGGGCTGGGAACACATGTGTGGATGCTTAACTTGGAAACTGTTATTGAAACCATCAAAAGCTGCATTCAGGTGAGTAACGACTTGGGACTTTGCGGTGAATCGAATGAACTCTTACATAGAATAGTACCTATTCGTCTGCCAAATATTCTACGCTTGTGCGATCGCTTTCACGAAGATATCTATTATCGCGTCCTACCTCCGCTTTGTGCAAGATCCAAAGTTTCGAATCGCAATGTACTTGACGGCTGTGGTTATCGTTGGTCTCTGGTTTACGGGTGTCTTTGTTACTGTCTTTCAGTGCCGTCCGATATCCGCTGCATGGGACTTCACCAATCCGAAGGGAAAGTGTGTCAATTTCGTCAACTATCTCTATGCTAGCTCTGCGCTTACGATTGCTACTGATCTGATCCTCTGTGCTCTGCCGTGGCCATATCTCTGGAGGCTCCAGTTACCATCGAAGCACAGAATTGTCTTGTGTCTGCTTTTAGGTGGAGGGGTTGGGTAAGTGGAAA
>JAQGEP010000065.1:0-70930 GCA_028476805.1 Acrocalymma vagum
GTTTGCGGAAGAAGGGAATACGACGTCATTATTGATGCACTAACGGTGAGCTGAGCGAGCAAAGCAAAGTAAAGCAAAGCAACTTGTAGCATTGAGTATCTCTACTGTATGTTTGTATCGGAACCTAATGGACCCTTATTTTGCCCCTTTCTTCTTTTCATTCGGTATACACAGTACCTGCACAATGCTCAATACGGCATCCGACGCCTACAACTTACTTTCCGCCCACGATGACGCCCCGCGCGGCGAAGTCGCTTGTTCTCGGCAACTCCCCGAGCGGATACCAGTGCACTTACGCATTGCGTATCTTTCAATCGTCCTTGGCAATACTACCATGTCCGAAAACAACACGACTCGATCCGAACCCTTTTTTTCTCTTTGCTTTCCTCGCGCGTGGGGAGAAGTATTGGATGCAGGGGTAGTGCGGAGATTCTTTGCTACGGGTCGGGGTGTGCGCTTGTGCTTGTGGCGATTTGGCTTACTTGCTTGCTGCCGACTTCTTTCTACTCTGCCTTCTTTTTTTCCTTGTTTGGCCGAGACGGCCCTTTTTGCGTGGTAATGTTGCAATCAATGGCGTTTTAGCGGATCCACTGCTGGTAGGAGGTAGGTAGTACCGGCACGTTCTTTAGGTAGGTAGAGCGCATGCAGTCGGTTAGGATGGATCTAGGGAAGTTAGTTCTTCGTAAGTCCGGTGTATTGTATTGTATCGTAGCGCCCCGGTCCGGTGTTGAGGGAATCACGTCACCAAGGAATTTTGGCGCCATTGGGTTGGGATCGAGGGATCAATTGTATTGGTAAGCTATTAGATATCAACGGCGTGGGGAGTCATGGCATGGCTGGGTTATTGAATCAGGTGTTGTTTGTTGTTAGGGAGCCGTGTGGGTTAGGAGATTGAAGTTTCTCGTTTTTGCTTCTTTCTGTCTTTGGCAGAGTGAGTTTGCTTTGGGAGCATGGTTTATTGCCCGGGGGAAGGGGGTTACAGGTAGGCGAGAATTACCGACTTGGGATGCCGTGGGTTTCTTCCGGGTTGGTTGTTGCTTGCCGTTTTTGGACGGCGTTGTTGTCTAATTACTTACTCTCGCATCTTGTTTTGTTTGGACATCATGTATGAGAAGAGTGTTTGTATGTCAAGTTACTTTTTGATTTAAGCTCTTGCGTCATAAGAAACTTGGGAAATAACCGGTTTAATCAATTGGCTTTAACTGGACAACTTTGCTGGCTTCAACGTGCCTCATCACAGGAAGAAGGCAGGAAGGTATATCTAGCCTGGCTAATCTAAGTTTCTTAAATTTCATAAAGCCTTAGCAGCTTGTTAGATGGTTTTGTTGGCTTCGACCATTTTTCCTATTTCCTGAGATGACATATAAGTATCAATTGAAGTGGATTTGCACCTAAATTATCTCTTGCTCGCTCGGAAAGACATGATCGTAGTACACCTGCTACTCGACTGAGTATGTTGCCTAGGGTTTTGGATTTTGTGAGGTTATAGTCTTAAATCGATAAACTCCCAAGTATCTGGGTACTATGAATTCGAGTAATGAATTGGCTTGTAAATAATGATATGATAATGTGAAGTGTTAAATTCTCCAACTGTATCTCAGTCTATAGTTATAACTGATACCTGTGTTTTGGCTGAGATGATGCTCAGAGGAATGATACACTTGGCAAAGTGACAAATATGATGTGAAATATCAGTTGATTGCTCTTCTCTGTTATTGTCACATCAAATATCTCCTCTCACATATCTCTAGAGGCCACAACAGTTGCTTTAAACTCACGTCCAGTTCATACACACAACATTGTGCAATCACTGCTATAAACTCACAATACAATCCCATTGTTCTAAAAATCCACGAAAGCCTTTATACACTTTTCAATTTAACTTTCTTTGCTACGTTATGTGGTTTGTGTTGTAACAATCCTCAGCTCCTTGATTACTGCTGCTCACTATGTCCTTTCTTTCGCATCGCATCTGTTGCTATTCGATATATAGTATGAAATTGGTATTTATTCATGCCACTCAATGTCTACGCCGTTCTGCTAGCCAAAAAAGTGCAATCAGCTACCATGGGCCCTGCCAGAGGTACAATATGGAAGAAACCGAAACTGCGGCCGCCTCTCAGAAATGGCATACTACACATACGGCGTTATCCTGCCCCTTGGTTGTTGCGCATGTAAGTCATCTCCCATAAAAATATCATAGAATCAAAAGCTCACTTAGAACTTGACAGATTCGAACGGAACTTGCTGCAGTCAAAATTCTTAGGTCTCCCCGCGGAGATCCGCAACATCATCTGGGACCAATTATTTGGTAGATACCACTTCTTTATATCACTTACCCGCGATCGCGGTCGCCACCTGAGGCCATACGTACGAAAAAAGCCATATCTAGAGAACGCACACGTCGTAGAGGACCCCATGGACGTTAGGCGTCCTCCCCTCCAACTAAACCTAGTGTGCCGCCAGTTCTACATGGAAGTGAACCAACTCTTCTACAAACTCAACACATTTGACTTTCCAAGTTTGGCGTGCTTGGATAACTGGGTGAGGCTGCATCCTCCTGGTATGTCGCAAATGATGACCCGTATCAGAGTCCCTCAGAATTTCACCACTGTCTATGCGCAAGGCCTTCGGTTGCCCTTGCGTAGAAAATTTCCAAACCTGAGATATCTTGATGCCCGATGTATGACGCGATATTATTTCAATGATCAAGGTAACCGGACCTGGAAGGAAGCGTCGTCGATGGCCGAGGAGATCATTCGACGCAGAGAAGGGGACGATATTGAGATAGAATATGGGCCGGAACCTCAGAAGAAAACACCTTGATATAGTACAGCCATTCTTAATAGAAAAAAAGGAAAATTATTATTCCTTTGTTTCTTTCAGATTCTATTGTCATGTGTCCAATGTTCGAGGTAATCAAAGAGCGGCTAAACGATAAAGACTCTAGGAACCTGATTAGGGGACGCCTGTTGTATCCAAATGAGGAATTTGTAACATATTCGACCTGAGTACCTGGGAGCAAATCTGAGATGACCCGATAAATCTGACATCAAGCTATTTGTTGGTTGTTTTAAGTCAAGTTCAGTTCATCTCCCCTCAACTTCCTAGAACTCTCTGTATGGCCTGCTCGCATGATTAGAAGACAATATTGCAATATAAGTCAATTGAAAAGTCGCTGTACGTCAACGCCAATATGAAATGCGTGAGAGGCAAAAAGATTTCATCCAGCAAATTTAGTGGCAAAAAGTGATACAGCACCGGGTGTACGTTGAATCCTCAGTGGATGTGGATGAATAAACATATGATTATCAAGCAAATGCATGCTGCAGATGGCATGAATTATATATAACTAGTATACCGTACCATGCTCAAACCCTGGATTCTCAAATGAAATGGTATGCCATTTTCGCGCCTGCAAATGCTGTAACGCCCACAATGCCACACCAAATGAATTTTGTCGATATATTTAGTATTATAGTCATCTATGCACTCAGTGCGGCTGCAACAGGCATCTCTGGAGCAACATCTGGCACTGTGGCTCCCATATCTGATCCCTTTGCACGCTTCGCATTTGGTCCCTCCTCCTCTTCGACCGTCTTGCGTTTATCATTGCCCTTCTTTGACTGCTGGCTCGCGTTTTCTCTTGCCCTTGGCTTTTTCGCAGCTTTAGAGTCCTGAGGTGGTATGCCCAGTCTCTGATCTACTGCCTTTGCAAGTTCAAGCAGATTGTCTTGTTCTGCCATGCCGAGACCTGTGACCAAATCTTCGTAGCATTTGGAGCTGTTCATTGCTTGGTAACACTTGTCCTTGCCAGGAATCATCTGACTGAGAAGATACTTGGTGTTACCCCATCTGTTCTGGACTTGGATCGAGAAACGTATGTACTCGGCCACAACCTTCTTCCACTGTGATCTCCATTCATGGGGCCCTCCTTCCGCCTCTGGTCTAAAGCAACTGGGATTCTTCTCTGCTTCTGTGGCAATCATTGCCCCGTCAACGTTATACTCCTTCATCAATTGAAATGCCTCTTTCCGTGACGTAACGTCGCCATTCATGAGACATGCAACGCCTGCTTCTCTACAGATGTCTCCAATCATTTTCAACTGTCCTCGGATGGCTCTTTCCCTAGGTCGCATGGGGGTCGTTCTGCAATGTACCGTCAAGCCAGTGATACCAGTTGCTACCAGTTTCCTAACCAAAGCTTCTGTGTCTTCGGGTTTGTCTAGTATCCGTATCTTAACACTGATTCCGATTTCATATTCCTTTCCCACCTCTTCAACCAGCTTCGTCAAAATGCTGCATAACAAATCCGGCGTTTTCAACAATGCGGCACCCATTCCTCCCGAAGTTGAGAACGGCTTCGGGCATCCTGCATTCACATCTATTCCGGCGACATCGGCAGCGACTATTTTGGCGGCTTGTACTGCCAAATCGGGATTTGCAGTCCCCACTTGGTAGATCAACTTCCCTCGCTCAAGTTCTGGGTGGATTCTATATATGACACTTTCGCGGTTCTCGGGGTCGAGCTCAGGGTTCTTGATCTTTGACGTAGGCAGACGAGAGAATTCGATTGTGGAGGTATTTGGGTTGAAACGTCTGGTAGTACCGATGATTGCGCGATCGATTGTTTCTGGGCCTGCAAGTTTCTTAATATGGTGTAGTTCGGGCACATAACACGAAAAACTTACCCCATACCAAATCCGCACCATACTTAAGTGCCAACAGCCGAGAGGGCAATTCACCGGACCTTACCATGGGCGCAAGGACAATTTTCCCCCTATAATCGACTCCATTCTTTGGGATAGGGACACGCTTTGGCTCGGTGGATGCCATGGCTCTTTTGATGGTTCGTATGAGAGTGCGTAGCATCCCATAAAACGGTGAGAAGGTGAGGATTGCGAATGTGAGGGGAATTGAGGAGTCAAAATGCGCCGCCATTCGGAAAGTTCTGCCAATCGGGATACTTACCGCCTTCCTAATTGGGACCATGGTTGGGCTTACCATCAGAGACAGCTATCACTTCTGGATGTTGAATTACTCATCCAAAATTGGTACGAGATCTCGCGCTTCACATTTAAATCAATTCATTGCTACTGTTATCACCGCATCTGTACTGTAACAATCCTCGATGAATTTCATCAATTCACAGTCCGTAACAGTGAGTCTTATAGCAACCATAACAGCTCCAATGTCATATGGGGTGGTGTAGATTGGCCCTTCTTCTTTCCTACGATGTACCTTCATCTGCACTTGATCAAGCTTTTCTCGATCAAACAACCGTTCATCTATCAGCATCTCTAAACTTCTCCCCTCATACCTCTATTGTCCGCGGGGTTTCCAATTGTGGCTAGGTTGTCTCCACTTTAGCGTCAGGCCAGCGAAACGCCACGCGCCCTATCGCGGACATTTGCTCTCCAAAAACCCTGAAAATGGTGCTACAGCGGTTAAAAGCACCTTCTCACCTCTCCAGTACGTGACTTCTTCTAGTGTTTCCCCAATTGAGTCTCATTCGTTTCCAGAATTTTATCAACAGGCTCTTAAACCGAGCCTTGCCGCACCCCACTTCTACCCCACCGTTTCCCCAGTTCGCAAGCTTCACATCTCACGACCACTTTTCGCCATGTCGGAATTCGCTGCCTATACTGCCAATGGCTCCAAGTCTACTTCTTTGAACGGATCAATACCCAATGGAAACGCCTGGGGCTCTGAGACCAACCCTGCCGCGTTCGACTTCCGCTCCGATGTTACCACTACTCCGACAGCGTCCATGCTGAACGCAATTGTCCAATGCACGCTTCTCGACGATGTTTTCATGGAAGATACCACCACGATGACATTGGAACGCTTTGTCGCTGATCTGACGGGCAAAGAGGACGCTGTCTTGGTTCTATCGGGAACAATGGGCAACCAGGTTGCACTTCGGACGCATCTCGCTGCTCCACCGCAAGGAGTTCTCTGTGACAGGAGGAGCCATATCATCCAATATGAAGCTGGAGGCTTAGCTTCATGGAGCCAAGCACTTGCACAACCCATTGATGCAAAGAATGGGAAATACATCACGCTGGAGGAAGTTAAGGAGCATGTCGTAATCTCAGACGACGTACATGCCTGCCCGACACGTGTAATTTCCATCGAAAATACACTGAACGGTACTATAATGCCGCTTTCTGAAGTGAAAAGGATATCCGCGTTTGCACGCGAGAATGGGATCATCATGCATATGGATGGCGCCCGGTTATGGGAAGCGGTCGCCGCAGGCGCCGGTACTTTGAAAGAGTACTGTGCAGAGATGGACAGTCTCAGTCTCTGTTTTAGCAAGGGCCTTGGAGCGCCAATTGGAAGCATTGTAGTTGGAAAAACTCCGTTCATCAAGCGTTGCCGCTGGATACGCAAATCTTTCGGCGGTGGTTTGCGGCAAGCGGGCGTTGTTGCTGCGCCCGCCCGTGTCGCGGTAGAAGAGACCTTCTTGGGCGGCAAGCTCGCAAAGTCTCACGAGAATGCAAAGAGAATCGAGAAGATCTGGATGGACCTAGGTGGTAAAACCAAGTATCCTGTGGAAACTAATATGGTTTGGTTGGATATCGAAAGCCACAACATTGGCCTTGACTGGTTCATTGAACAGGGTGAGAAGTATGGTGTGAAAGTACGAGGTGGGCGATTGGTGGTTCATTATCAAATTGGTGAGGAAGCGATTGAAAAGCTGACCCAACTTTTCAAGATTGCGTTGAGTGGAGATGGGGGAAGTGGCAAGAAGAGAAAGGCTGAGGTTGATGTTGATGATTTTAAACCCAATAAAAACGCATAGCGTAGATCAAAATTACATTTCAGAGCAAATCAAAGCTCATAGACTCTGATACGACCATAATCTCCAAGACTGGACTTAAGTGCCTATCAAGTTGGCCTACCTATTCAATTATGATCCCTGCAGATGTAATCCACACGAACAAGTAGGATATAAACACTGTATACTATGTCATAGAGACTCGATGCAGGAGGAAGGATTCCATAAGTGTATTTGGTGGGGAGGGAAAGGGTAGGCAGTAAAGTCACGTGTTGAGTTGGTGCCTGCGGCATTCTGTGCTATATAGTCCGGTGATATAACACTTAAGGAGCGCGCTTTTATAAATTGAGCTCTCGCTTCACTGACGGTCTACAAATTATTTTTCTAGTTATGGACCATATGGCAAGTGTCAATTGCCAGATTGGTCGTCGCGAATATCCGCTTAACGATCAAGACCTCCTAATTCACACGGCCGCCTTTGAAGGAAATATCTCACTTCTATCGTTTCTTGTGGAAATTTCACCCGATATCAATGTCAGAAGCATCCATAATTGCACAGCTTTACATCTAGCCATCCGAGGCAACCAGGGCGCCGCGGTCAGCCTTCTTCTGTCTCATGGTGCAGACCCGGACCTCGAGGACGAGGTAGAGCCTGCCTACATGGTCTCTGACGATGCAGTGACACTTGCAGCGAGATTCGGGTCTCAAAATGCCATGAAAGCTCTTATTGAACATGGAATCCTGATACGCTCCGACGTCCTCCTGGTGGCTGCATCATTGGGCAGAGTGGACTGCATGAGAACATTACTTGAAGAACTGGTGGAGTTCGCAGATCTACCAAAGGCAGCTGCAGTTGCAGGAGCGTTAAGACGTGCCGCGATGTGCTGGCACTTGGATGCTGTCGAGTTCCTGCTTCGAGAAGTAAATCATCGGACGGAAAGGGGAAAAGAACTGGGAGAAGCTTTGATCAGTGCTGTTGACAACTTTTATTGTGACGATATGTGTCGAGGGCGAGGAGTGTTTGGGTACTGGAATATCGAAGACATGGAAAGAGGGCTAGACATGGTTAAGGCTCTGGTAGCGGCTGGCGCGGATGTCAACATTGAATCAAACGGAAATCGTGGACAACTGACTACACCAATGGAGTGCGGGCTACGAAATGGGAGTTTTGCTTGTGGATTCGTTCCATACTTGCTGAGAAATGGTGCATGCCCTGCTTCAGTGTCTGTCGACTTATGTCCAACGTTTGGCGCTACGCAGCATGCCGGGGACGTTAAAGTTTATGTCAATTTTGGAGCCAGTCCCGCCATCGTGGACCAGGCACTTCACTACGCAAATAAGCGTTCTGTAGCAGAAGAGCTGATAAAGTATGGGGCAAATATACACAAAAGAGACGAAAATGGTTACACGCCGCTTCACTGGGCTTGTCAAGAATCGTTCTTAGAAGTGGCGGAGCTCCTTATATCGCAAGGAGTAGAGGTGGATGTAGCCGCACTGGATGGATCAACACCCCTTTTTCTTGCTGCATCTGAAAGCAATAAATGGGTTGACGAGTCACCTTCTCGCCTCGCTTCTCGCCTCCAACTTTGTCAACTGCTCATATCCAGTGGAGCCAATGTCAACGCACCAGTTGCAAATGGGTTAACCCCATTACACAGAGCAGCCTCTGATGGCAACATACACCTCGTCCTTTACCTCATATCGCAAGGCGCAAATGTATACGCTACTACAAACGATGGAGAAACCATTCTCCATTCAGCATGCTCTGTAAGCAAGAAAAGAACCCTGCAAATCGTTCAATTGCTACTGGACCTGAAAGCAGATCTCGAAGCCCGAGATGCAAACGGCGCAACTCCAATTTTCCTTGCGATTGATCGCACAAACCGCATGGGATTCGATGAAGATCTCGTAGGAGAGTTGATTCAACGGGACGCAGATTTAGACGTAAGGGATCATGAGGGATTAAGTGCACGCGAGTTCGCAAAAGGCGTAGGTCTGCAATTCAATGAGGATGGTACGCTCAGGAAGACGTCCGAGGAAAATTTAAACCTTGTTTACCCGAGGCCGTACCTACCGGTCAGGACATCGTTTCGGGGTCTTTCTACACCTAGGGTAAGGGGTAGAGGTAGAGGTAGAGGCGTAGGTCGTGGCAGAGGTCGAGGTGGTTAATCATAATTGACACCTCCAATTGCATACAATTCATATACAAAAGACGACTATGATGATAACTATCCGGGCCACGTCAAAGTACTTGGAAAAGTCATAGGAATAGTTTCTGATCGGTAAACCACGATTGGCGTAGAAAGGGGATGATTAGGTATCTGTGTTTGTGTTCCTTATCGCATCTGGTAGTTATTCCGGCAGCGTAGGATTTACATATAACCACCATCAAAGCGGAATGCCAACTTCACAGTGAACTAGACCCATGGGCCTTGATGGCCACTTGACCATGGGAAACAAATCAGTACAGGTTTCCGTTGAAATGAAACAGCTCAGAAAGTGGTACAAGACGTTGTATCAGTCTCCATTCTCTTCCCTTTTCGTTGCCATATCAAATGTACCAAATCCCCATCATCCACTCCCTTCCACAGCCGTCCTCCTCCCCGCCTCAATCTCATCCGCCGGCCAACCCACCCTCACCAAACACCCATCAGGCCCATTAACGCTAAACTCCAGCAACCCCCACTCCTTAACCTCAGCCCTCTTCCCCTTCTCGATAATCTCATCCTTGAACTCAACAGCCAGTGCTTCAACGTCCTGAGAATAAACGTAGATGCCGAATGAATTGCGCAGCGGTTGTACCCAGCCTTCTTCCTCGGGGCCCAGCTCTCGTAAGTGGATTTCGGAGCCGTTGGGGTGGTGGAGGCCTAGGTAGCCGTCCCATTGGTGGCGCTCTTCTGAGGTGGGAGGTGTGAAGCCCAGGCGAACGAAGAATTGGATTGCGGAGTCTAGGTTAGTGCAGGGGAGTATGGCGGTGATGCGTGGTTGGGTTGGCATTTTGTTTGCTGTTTTGTGGAAAAGAGGGTCGTTGGTAGTGGGAGATGGTTGGATGGGATCCTTTGAGCTATTCCAATGCTAATGATCTTTGAGGGTTGTGAGGGATTTGCAGCAAGGAAAGGAAAATACTAGAAGCGCAGAGGATATGGTGGACGGAATCAAATGTGATAGAACACAGGATCAAGTGTAAGATCTGATGAATGAAGTCATCTTGCGTTGCACTGATGCCTAGATCAACCAGCGTATGGCGTTCTGTAGCGTGCCGTGCCCAATTATCTAGTGGCGGGGAACATGTTCGTGAATGGTGCGGCGGTGCGCAGCCAATTAGGCAGTAGTTAGAACAGAGCAAGTACAAACCATACATAGACTACATCGTCCAATAGCAGACCAAGAAGATAGTGTCTCCGCACTTTTCGTATTTCTCGGTATGGATACGTTGGGGCTTACCATGTCATCCGGCTGCTGTGTGTCCGCAGTGGTATGTTTGACCTGTTTATTTGAAAAATATTTAGCATTCGTTTATCGAGAAGAGTTGGTAGGTAGCGACTGAACAGTATCTCCGCAATTCGAGGGGCAAGTCAAAGCAGGAGGGGACAAGGTAAAATGAGTGTAAGCCTCTTGCAAGGTCTTCCAAGAAGTCGTGAAAGCAGCAGATATGTTAGTATTATCGACTTGTGGTTCGCTATGTTTAAAAAAGTTTTTGTCTTAAGTCTAAGGAGAGTGCGGAAACGAAAGAAAGGATTAAAAACGCGATCATATTCAGAATAATTGACGTATATTTTCCTAATTTTTTTTTGGTTTTAGAATTCGTGCCATTGAAAACCCGTCATAATACCAATTAATTCCACTTGACTGTGCCATTCGTTGAAAATCCAAACCATCCAAATAATTTCAATGTGAACTGAGCCATCGCACTTGTAGGTCGTGTGCATGTTGAGAGTCACAGCCTATTGTTCATTCCTGAGGTAGGCTTTGGACTGCAGCTCCGACCGCAAAGAAACCTAATGCTTTGGGCTTGACCAGGATTGCTTTTGTCAATGACCGAAAGGATGAAGCAGAGGGTGATGCCAAGATAGACTGCCAGGTTACAGATCAGTGGCCCACAATGGGGGGTGGGGGGTGGGTTGGTGGATACCTGACGATCGTCGCGGGTGTTAGGCATGGGCGAAGACAGGTCACGGAGTTGCCCACGCTGCCCAAGGAGTCTGGTCCCATCTCCCATTTCGATCCCCACACGTCAACGCGCGACACCAAGTATAACACTGTGGGCGGTGAGCGACGGGTGGGACAACTACAGTACAGTATTAGCGCCAGGAGAGGGGCGTTTGTATAAAGGTCTCATATTATGTTTCTGTCATAATGTGGCATCACAGGTGAGGACGCGGCATTACGTATGCAGCTGTTCAAAAGTAACAAAAGTATCAACAATAAAGGTTCAGTGGGGTGATCATGTATTCCATCACCACCTCTCAGAAACAGGAGAGATTATGAAAGGAATAAAGTTCCAGACGTTGAGGAAATTTCTAGGCAGGCCCGTTGTTGTGCCTGGCCGATGGCGACATCCGGAGAAAGGCAGGCACGCGTCCCATGGGTCACGGCAAGTTCCAACCTTCTTCCCCACGACTCACTGTGCTCAATTGTGTCTCCTGCAGAAACCTATTACCTTAATGCAGCTCTACTGACGCGCGTCTGCCTTCTCCAGAGTGATAGTTGACATGCCGTAATGCCAATGGTACCGCACGTCTGTATCGAAACCTGATTGAACGCCCGCAGCAGCTTGAACCACTCAGGAGCAGGATCCTTCGCTGCTTCCGGCCGGCGGCGAATGAGGGCCAGCCTCAATGTTCAATTAAGGATCGCCAGAAATGACCACAACTGAACGTCTCTGACAGCAGTGATGCCTTTGAGCACTTGGCGGGGTCCTGAGGTTGGACGTCAATACTCCGTGTTTCAGCATCCCCCAGCATCCCGCAGCGTGGAGCTAACCTACCACAGGCACCGCAGCCTTGCCTGGTCTCCGCCTGAGGCTCAAAAAAGGCACTTCCCGACCGTGTCTCGCTTGCTGTTTGGCTGCGGAGAGTTTCTGGCCCTGGCATATGCTTGCCGACCGCCCTTGGCCTCTCCTGTCAGTCAAGCGTGGCCAGGACGTACAAGATCTTGGCTGTCTGGAAAACAGCCACAAAACACGAGCGCTAGTCGTGCAACGGCCTGGACGATATCAGCAAATGTCGTGGGCAAGCTTTGTAGGCGCTTTTTGGCTTTGCTCCTGACATGGCTGACGGGATATTCCTCCTCATCTGGTCGCACGTGTGGGAATTTGATCCAGTATCTGATCTTCGCCTAGCGCTGGGCATCCCAAGGTGTACGTAGTCCTTGCCGTGTTTGGCAATTGGCAGTCCTGGGATTGTGTGAATCTGATCACCACCGGGTTCGCCCTTAGACTAGCACAGGCTCTTTACCGCTGTGCCTTGTGCCTTGTGCCTTGTGCCTGGTGTCCTGACGGTAAGTGGGTCGTGGTGGCATGAGCAGGCTGTTGCTTCTGTGAGAGAGTGGAAAACCTACCTCAATAAGAGCCCCCTAGCCTCGTCACCTTTTTCACGATATGCTGAGCGTCTGTCTTTTTTGATTTCGATTCTTGCTTCCACACCTTTTTTTCTCAACGGCCCGGAGCCATTTACACTAACTCCTAATCCGGCGCCGGTCGCAAGTTTTTTATTTTCTATTCATAATAGACTAGCTAACGCACCTGTATCATGGCCTCCCAAGCGTGTCCAGTCAGTGGACGCCATGGCTCTGTCGGTGGTGGAGTGTGTCCTGCAGGTCGTATGGGACCGCGTGGTTGTGCATTTGCTGCATTCCAGCCAAATGCTCCTACTGTCTATTCAGATGTAAGCAAAACCGGCAGCCTAAAGGTTCGACTCTAACTTGGACAGGCCTCGGAAGACGCGGGCGTACTTTATGAGAAGGAACGCAAGGCACTAAATGAAATGCTGATGCCCGAAGCACCAGCTCGGGAAGTCACAAAGGGTTTGAAGAATGCGGATAATTTACAACCAGAAGATGATGATTTACTTGCGTTTGCCCTTGGTGCTCCGGCAAGACGCGTGCTCATCAGAGCCGAGGAGATTGGCCCTTTGACAGGTTAGTGGATATCTCGCTAAGACTAACCACTCAGAGTCTTTGTGTGTTGCTTGAATTCCCTAACCGTATCACAGGTTGGAAAGACGGATACTTGTCTTCCCAATATGGCTTCCTTCCTCCTGACCCTTCGGATGCTCCTGCCGCACTACGAGCATCGCCCGGTAGGGTCTGGTCTGACCTCTGCGAACGCATGCCGGGAGTTGTGGCAAGAGGCGCAATGCGAGACTCAATTCTCTCCTTGCCTTTGGTATATGGTACTCCGGATGTGATCCCTGATAGGGCTCTATGGGCAGCAACAGTCTGCCTTGGTATCTTGGCAAGTGTCTATCGATACGAAGAAGCTAATGACGGTAACGAGGGCGTGAATGTCGTCGCGCCTCATGGAGCATTCAAGAACATCCACGGAGATGATGACGAAGAGGAGGAGACGAAGGGTATACCCAGGAACATCGCCATCCCCCTTCGACAAGTCTGCACTCGAATGGGCAGAGCACTACCGCATTTAACTCAGTTTGATGTATCGATTTACAATTACAAATTGAGAGACCCAACCAGCATCCAGCCCTATGTTGTTCGCTCAGAGAATATGGATCTTCGTTGGCCAGTAAGTAGTTCAGGTCGACTGAGGTACTTACTATTAACATTATTGCTAGGTGTTCAATGATCGTGGCGAGGCGATGTTTTTGTTGTGTATGGCAGAGGTGCATGGATGCTTCCAGACTGGCGTTGAGATTGTCACTCGATGTCAAGAAGCCGTAATGAACAGAGATCAAGAAGCGCTCCTTCGCGAAATGGTCTCACTGAAGGAGCTTGTCGACCAGCTTGCATACGTTTTCCACAAAATCAGCGTCAATCCTAATGCAGGCGAACAGTTTGCAAACCCGGTCGAATGGGCACAACGTTACGCCAGGTTTTCTGCCCCTCTTTCCAAACGCGTCCCAGCTCTGTCAGGACTTGCGCTCCCCCTCTTCCTTCTCATGGATGCATTTATTGGCCGAACTAAATACACATCATTCCTCGGCATCGAAGCTGTTCATCTCCGGCGATGGCTACCACTCAACATCCGAGCATTCATCACGGCTGTTGAAAATCACTACAGGGTTCCCGAGTTTGTGAAATCCAGTGGCAACCCTCGATTGGAGGGTGTTCTGGAGGGTATCATTGAATCATACGCCGGTGAACGAGGATTCATGGGCACACATAGATACAAGGTGTACGGATTCTTGGTAAGCATTCGTGTCAAACACCTGATGGAATAAACTGACTTGGGATAGGAACTTGCTGCGAAGTCGGGACGTACAGAAACCAATGGCAATGCCGGAGCCACAGACTCGGACGGTCGTCCATGGGAGGAAGTACATCGTACTTTGTCAGACTCGATGAAAGAGAGACTCGACCCGTACCGTGGCGAAATCAAGATTCAGCCCCACCAGATGCGAGGAAGTTTTGAGGAGTGTCGATTTCAAGCTCGAATTCTCGACAGACAGATTATTGATCACGATGCGAATCGGTCAACGGGTATGGTGACCTTCGACTTGCACAACACTGGAATCACATTCCAGCCAGGTGATCGTTTGGCGGTCATGCCAATTAACCCTGGATACGAGACTGCAAAAGTCATAGCTGCATTGGGTTTCGACTCAATGCTTGATGCCGTGGTTCCTGTCGAGCAAGGCTCCGAGTGGGCTCGCTTTTCTAAGCATTTAGAGATTGTGTCCAAATCTCCAAATGCTGGCTTGACAGTCAAAGACATTCTGAAAAGAGGACATTTGGCCCCGCTCACAAAAGACCTGGTTCTCTCCATACACCAAATGCTCCGAGCATCATCGCAAACCACCCTCAAGATTCTTTCCTCAGATGAATGGCCTGTAAAGGGCAGTATTGGTGATCTGTTGCAGACTGCCATCGGAGAGGTACCACAAGACATTTGGGACCACGCCTTTGATCTCAACAACTTGGCATGGCTGCCCAAGCTTATAAGTCTCGAGGTACCCCGAACCTATTCAATCTCGAACTCGTCCTATGAGTTGCTGCCTAGCATGATTGATCTCACTGTATCACGAACAGAGACTGCACGCGATCCCATTTTCCGAGATGTGCAGCCGTCACTTCCCCTTTATGGTGTATCAAGCGGATTCCTCAATCCTTCTCCAGGCATGATGGAATACCCATGCGACGCCGGTGATGACCAAGCAGTGCTCATTGGCGTTTCTCGACCGATTCAATTTCAGCTACCACCTTCTACTACGGTTCCAGTAGCCATGTTCGCAGGCGGTTCTGGAATCGCACCATTCCGGGGCTTCTGGCAAAAGCGTGTTCAGCATGGAATTGGCAGGAATATTCTATTCCTTGGTGTTCAGTCGCGCGACAAGTTCGTCCATGAAGCTGAGCTTCGTGGACTCGTACAGCAAGGCTCGCTTGAGCTCCATACTGCCTTTTCGCGAGACCGCAATGGGCTTGTGTATGACCCAGTTATGCGCGAGCTAGTGGAACAAGACATGGATCCTCACTACATCGACACTACCATCATCGAGCAAGGCCGCCTTGTCTCAGAATTAGTAATGTCGAAGAGTCAAGGCGGTCTTGGAGGCTACCTCTACATTTGTGGCTCTGTGTCAGTCTATGAGACGGTCATCTCTGGTATCAAGCAGGCCATCTACAAGTATCAGGCGTCTACCCACTCGACAGCGGATTCGCTGCTAGCCACCGCATTTGCAGAACGAAGGTTCATGCTGGATATTTTCATGACTCCACGTTCGATATCGAGCTCGACGCCTACAATCCCCATGTCCAAACTCGCAGCAAACACTGGGCACCGAAAGGGTTCAAGGATGTGGATTGGTGTACATGGAGGCGTCTACGATGTTACAGACTTCTTACCCATGCATCCCGGTGGTACTATGATCGTTGCTGCTAGCGCCGGGCTAGACGCCACCAAGACCTTCCATGAACTTGCTCATGATACAAATCCCGAAGTCTCTTCACTTCTCTCCAAGTACTTCATTGGCCACCTAGGCACCAAACCCGACTTCCGCTCAACAGAGATCAGCTACTTGTATGATATGTGGTACCAGTATCTCCGAAGCAGTGTTGAGAGCCTCACAACGCTTTACCTTGAGGCAAATAATATTATTGAAGATTCTAAAATCTGGTTCTCCGGAGGGTTATTCAACATTGGTGGTGTGAGGAAGTTTTACCAATTCCAATCCCGCCTGATGCAAAATGGATTCTCAACATTGTTCGGCGCTAAGATTCAAGAGATCCATCTCAAGCTATCATACCTACTCGCTAATGCCGTTGCGCCCAACGTTCGCTTGCCAGACATCATCGGTACCATTACAAGAGCACACTCGAGTGTTAATGCGACAAAGGCTATGAAGGAAGTCTCCGAAGTGGGCCAGTTTGTCAGCTACAATAGCAAGTCCGCTCGTTTCCATGAGAATGGAATCTTGAGGTATGCTCAGACTGTCACTGAACTCGACATCACCTTTCTGGAGCAGATTAGGGATGAAGCTGGCCAAGGTATGGACGCATTTGACCTCGTTGCTGCAATGGACGAACCAGCGAGCTCCAAGCAGATCAAACTTGCCTCTTACCTGCTCTCTATCCTCGAGCGCATCGCTGCTCGCCTAGAGGCATACTATGCCTCTCTGTCCCAGGAATCAATCTACCGCCCCGACATTGAGAACAATCCCGCACGCACTCGATGGAACAATGTGCGCCGCAAGATCTTCGACGGGTCTTTCTTTGTCCTTGCGACGCCTCCCCCGTCACTGCCGACCAGTGATGTCTATTCCCCTGGATTGCGGGCTCGCGCTGGTCAAAACAACGCAGAGATCGACTTTGCCCAGATTTTCGCTAATGCTCAGCAAACTCTGCAACTCAACCCTCAAAGCATCTCGCCACGACCAGATGCGGCTCAACAGACAAGGCGTCTAGCTGATATGCACACAGCGCGAGCGTCGAAGAACTTGCATGCCCCAACAACATTCGACGTACGACAACAAGGAGGCGCCCTTATGCGCATGTCCGCCTTCATTAATGATAACATGTCCACTATTCGACGATTGAGTCGACTCCCCGCCACTTACGACTTTAACGATATCATGGCGGCATACGGGAAACAACCCCAGAGTGTCTCTCCCACGACCGCACAAAGCCATCATCAAATGACACCCAGCAGCGTCTCAGCCAGTGCTGTCCAAGGCCTCCGCACTCGAGGAAATACGACAGACCGCTCCATGTCCCCTCTGCATGCACCTCAACCCCTCCGAGTAAAGACCAGAACACCTTCCTTAGAGAGAACGGTTCAACTCAACCACCGCCAACCACCCCAGGCAACACCACCACCAGGCACCGTCCGCATGGACAGCGGCGTCCAACTCCCACAGCTACACTCATCCATCCCATCAACACCATCAACAACGAGTTCGAGATCAACCAAAAGCGTCAATGCAGCAATGGCGCATCTCAACCGTCGCCAACCGCCTCGCAGCACTACCCCCCTCCCAGCTTCACCGCGGGCATCTCTCGCGCTGAGCTCCGCGTCTTCGCGTCGGAAGATGAGCACCGATGCGCCGCTTCCGCCGTTGCCAACTGCGTCTGCTGGACTGAGGGCGCTCAAGTTGGCGGCCACGCTCAATGGAGACGAGATGAAATTTCAACAGGTGCAGGCTAGGTAGATAGATTGATAGACAGACAGGGGGATAAGGGGGTGGGAAGCGTCTGAGTTGAGTAGGATCAGTTCCGCCAGGCTTGCGGTGATTTTCTTTTGTTATTTTTCTGCATATAAATGATATCCTCTAACATTGTTCTATACCATTGGTAAAAACCAAAATTGTTGTTGCTTGATATTTTTCTTTTTATGTCGAGAGCGGGAGCGGGAACCGGGTTCTATTTCTCGTGATTTAGTATTGGTAGAAGAAAATATTATGGCTTTATACGTAGAAAATCTCATTTCTGTGTATTTTGTTTGTTCCTTGTCTTAGGTGTGGTTTTCGGGAGAATGAATTTGAGTGAATGAATGGATGAGTGTGCTTGATATCTAGTTTTTCTTTTTTTTGCATGCTTTTGTGTGTTTGCTTCGCGTGCTTGAGGCATTATTTTATAATTATCATCCAGTGTCCGTGATTCTGTGATCTTTACCACAAATTGAACCCCTTCTCCGCTTGAAAGAAATGCTATCGTCGCATGCATAATGTCTTTTCTTTCTTTTTAATTGTCAAGTTGGTAGATGTTATTGGCTGTGTGGAAGACAAAGAAGAATAAATCTTGGCTGCACGTTTTGTGGTTGGGCTTCCTAGAATTGTGTGTATGTCTTTTTCAAACCTTGTTTGGCTGATTGGGCGTCAGGCCCTCCCTCCTCCTCGTTCTTGTTCTCGATTACTGCTCGTTAGTTTTTCAATTTTAATCGTTGAGGAAAGTCTAGGTCCTCGAGTATTCGTATCTTGGGCGTTTTCGGACTGGGGAGTAGAATAGATTAGAGGAGAGTAGGTGAGGTGTAGTTATAGGAGTACAGCTTGCTGTGCACGACTTTTCACGACTGAACCGTTGCGACAGAAAATAAACAACAAAGCACGATAACAAATCACAATGACATCCAGTAATAAAAGACAAAGCGTTTGCAGACTTGTTCGAGCGGAGGGAAATACTTCTTCCCCCTTGCCCAGGCCATAAACATTATATTGCTTATTTTCATATCAGAATGCTACACATTTCTTATCCACTTTTTCGTTTCATTCATGCTAATACATGTATATATAAATTACCCGTTTCTAGCACATCATAGCCGCTCAAATCAATCCGGATCCTGTCTATTTGGGCAGGTTGACAGGCTTGACAACCCAAGCGCCACGCTCAATGGTGTTGATCAGGATGAAGCCAGACGGGTAGTCGGCATAGCTAGACCAGGTGCCGACGAACTGTGCAATACCGCCACCGCGCTCGCCGTCGTCTTCGGGGTAGACGTCGAACCAGGCGACCTCCTTAACACCCGCACCAGTGGGGTCAGTGGGGATGGAGGAGACGTCGAGGATGCTGATGCCGGCGCCGTAGTTGCTCTGGTACGAGTACTTGCCGAGGACGTACTGGTTGTGGTCGATGGTGACGCGGGGACCCTTGTAGTAGCCGGTTTGCTTGGGAGACTCGAGGTCGCGGATGTCCCAGATGTAGGTTACGGGGCGGCCGTCGCTGGCAGGGCCACGGAGCTCGACCTCGTCGAGTTCGTCGTCCAGGATGAGCCATTCTTGGTTGTTGGGGTCGAGGACCCAGCCCTGGTGGGTGTAGGTGGCGCCTTCGTACGAGGTGATGGAAATGGTCTCGGGGAATTCCTTGTCGGTGACATCATCTGAGGGATTCTGTTAGAATTTGTGGGATTGCAAAATTTGCTGAGAGAAACTTACAGATGGTGAGGGAATCCTCGTTGTAGCCGTAGCAAATCTCACGGCCCACGTACTTCTTGTGTGGGCCCTTGTAGATGAGGCACTGAGCATCGTGGACGTAACCGTCGTCATGAGCACAGCCCTTGTCGACAGGGTTGGCGGGGTCGGTCAAGTCAAGGAAGACCAAACCACCATAACAGCTGGCGTTACGGGGCTGGGCACCAACGAAGTAGCCAAAGTTGGTGTCAGGGTTGGTGAGGACGTTGTGGGAACGGCCTAGAGGCATGTACTCCTCGTTGTTGTAGTAAGCAGTGAGATCCTTCGCAGGATCAAAGGTAACTGGGCCTTTGCGGTAGTCAATGTCCAAGAGCTGGAGCAAGATTAGCAATTGCTCATGGCTCAAGAAAATTAAGCTCTGTAGTCACTCACCTTCTTAAGATCGAAGACTTGAATGCCGTGCTTGGGCTCCTCGCTGCCGACCAAGATGTAGTTCTTGAAGGTTCGGATTTCTCTCCACCTTGAAGGATTGACACCAGGGGTCTGAGGAAGGCGTCCAAGGTATCGGAGCTTTCCAGCATTGGTAATTTCAGCGAAAGCAGCACCATCGCCCTGAGCAATGATGGCAAACTCGCGACCATCGTCGCTGACCCAGCCCCAGGAACTAGAACCAAGACCAGACACACTGCCCAAATCGGTGTGAGAAAGGAAGTGGTGAAGGTTGATCTGTAGACATGAGTGAGCAAGGTTGCACGGTAAACAATTATAGCAGGGATTGACTTACGTTGTTGCATCGGAACTTGGCGTGGTCCAGGTTGCGGAATGGCTGAGCAATTCCGTTCTTGCACTGAGCAAATGGCAACTCCTGGTAGTAAGGGCCAGCGAGCGAGTTCAAAACATTCATTGACTCTTCCTCAGCAAGCTTTGCCGCCTTCTTGTCCATGATCTTTTGGTGCATGACACCAGAGTCATAGAGCTCCCGGGCACGGACAGGGTCCTTTGGGATTTCCTTTGCAGAAGCGGCGGCCAAAAGGCCAGCGAGAACAGCTGTGTACTTCATCGTGACAGAAGTTTTGAGGCAGGTCGGATGTGCTGCAGACAACCACGAGCTGGTGGTCAGGTACTCAGGGCCTGCAGGCCTTTTAAGATGGGCTTGTACGAGCGACTACGACCATGGGGGAATGTCGATTACGGCACTTATCAACCGCGAGCCGTAAATTGCAGTCTCGTCTGCCCGACTACCAGGAACTATTCCTCGAGGCAGGGTTCCAAGACATCTTCAACTGGAAGGTGATAAGAGGCACGAGAGTCGCCAATGGGTGAGCATATGCACAGAAGTCGGAACTGCAGCTCGTGACCGAGGAAGCGAACTTTGCCTCCTTCCTCAAGCTTCCCAGTGAGCGATTGCAGCAGCTTGGCGAGAAGCGGCCAAGGATTCCATGCTCAACGGAGCTGGCTGGGCAGGTCGTGCTGGAGTGAATGTCTCGTATCGTGCTCCAGGGTCGCTAAGGCGTAATACTTGATCCGAGCCGGATGGCCAGGAAAGCCTCTGGGCAGCACTGGGGTTCCGCGCGAGATCCAGCGGCCGATTGAAAAGAGAAGGTACCAGCGGAGATCTGTTCTGGATGCTGAGCATCAGGAATGCTTGGTGAGAGGTCCGGACTGGGCAAAGGCCCGTTCAGGCAGGTGTTTCAAGGTTTCTTATATTTGCCTGTAGTCTTGGTATTACCACCACACCAATCAGAGCGTCCTTCACTCTTGGCATCCTAGGTAGACCCTCCGTGCACCTCTTTTGCCATCTCCAAATTTCTCGTACTCTGGTGCTGTACTGTAGATAACGAGCGGCGCGGCTAGACATTTTCTGCTAGGAGCAAAAGCTTACAAGACAGTCCTTGTCGAAAATAGGGAGGAGCATCGTCGCACTGTCGCACAGTTCCCGCTTCGTGCTGATCGGAATTTGTACTGTAAGTAGTCCCTAGGTGGTTTGGTTTGTTTGCGAGCTGGCTGCTATAGAAGCTCTTCTTCATTGATGGCGTGAGGTTCGGAAAGCGGGTTCTTGAATTAATTATCTGGAAAGGTGCAGACTATCTAAATAGTTCTTCTCCTGCCTTTGAATCAAAGATATCTGGCTCAAAGTCGCTCAAAACTGCGTCAAAAAGAGGCCATTTGTGTTGCTAGGGAAAGTTGCCGTAAGAATAGTGTGCCTACAGGGAAGGATCAAATAGGTAAGTGTCTGGGCGCCAACCCTCAGGCCGATCCGCAGACAACCAAACACCAAGCACCCTGGGTAGACTGCCTCCCGTACTGTAGTGCTTGCCTCGGTGCATCCGATGGCGAGAATTACGTGGTACACTAACCTGGAGAAGAGGTAAATAATAAGTGGGGTAAACGGTCTATGCCCCTGCCATGGATATTTGATAGCACAGCCTAGGAAGAAGAAGAAGAAGCGAACGATAGCACCGTTACTTGGCTTGATGCCGCACATGAACCTCCACAGTGCCCAAGGAACTCTACTGAAATTGCGGTTCTTGGGAGCGTTTAAAAGCCTCGTTGACACCATTCTTGGTCGAAATTTGTGGCTCCTCGAAAATCCAGTAGATACCATAGGTAGACAACTACCCCCATCTATCTTTGTAGGATTCATCGATTTTTGAAGGAGCCTTCAACAAACGACTTTCTACTTTATTAGACAATGCATGGGGATGTACAGGGAACTACAGGTACCGACACGACAGGGAACAGCCATTGTACAGGGCCTGCCTAATCACGCTCCCCCAGCGCCTGGTACTCAGATCCTACCAGCAGGGTACACTTCTGTCGATCGCATACATAAATATTGGACCTGCTCCAGTCCAATCGATAACGCTCCACGAGGTGCTATTCTTAGTAACGACAATGCAGCGAATATTGTTCTCCTCTTATGGTGTTGAGGCATAATCCATCAGGGTGCCCACTCCACTCCACTCCACTGCCAGGGAGCAAAACGAGCAGTTCTAAACTGAACTGGCTATTTTGCACGACTTATTACGGCCTGCATATTATTATATTGCAGGCCGAGAGTATCCGCGCTGACCGTCAGCCTTGGATGACTAAAAGGGTAGTAGGAAGGAGCGAGAAACAGAGCTAACCCACATTCGCTCACTCTACCAGGATAGAGGCTTGAGGCAGCCATACACGAAAACAGTTCGCAGAAGCTGCAATCCGCTCAAAAGAATTTTGCAGCCTTCTGGATTACCCTTTGTGATGCGGATTCGAAGTTTCTTTCATCATCGTTCGCGAAATGATGCCTCCTAGAGCAGGCCTTGATAAATGAGGCTACATGTGACGAAATACGATGTTACAATGACGAGCGAGAAGGAATACGAAGAAAATCGAGAAAAGTCAGCACAGAGCCAGTTCAGGAAGAGCGTCAAGGCTGGATGGCTCTATTAGGAATCTACCAAGTACACATCCGGGTAACGCGTAGAAAGCCAGAGCCAATTTATGGTAGGAGTTTGCGATTCCATATAAACACACTCCATAATGCCTAAGAAGCTGCTTAAATGCATTTCTAGCCTGCATTTACCCATTATTGAATGTATAAACTCTGCTCAGCGATGCACTGCAGTCTTTATTGTTCTCGTCCCTTCAACCATCCCAACTAATTATCGCCTCCAGCACAACGTCAGGCCATCCTCCCTGCAGGCGGTCGCGTAGGTTACATTTGCCCCGCGACGATTGTTAAGCGCACTTGTGTATGGTATCTAGTCTTCTGCTCTAAAGGATGATAGAGTCACTGGAGTACATTCTTTCCTGGAAGTTGCGTTACTCGCTACATTTATAGCCTCGATTTGCCATGTTATAAGGGCTTTTGTAAGATGATGTGGTGTGAGGATGCTGAAAATTCCAGGATTACTGCTTGGAACATGTAGTAGGTCTCCATTACGCAGATTGGTTTACTGTTTGACCCCTGACTCTATACCATGAGTGCAAAACTTGTTCGCGTTGTGAGGATGCTTGTCACCGGGAACATTCCGGCGTATGTCCATTACTTGCACCTGTAGCTTTTTAGCCTTCTACCTCCCTTGGTTCGAGTACAGTAATGCAATTGGCCCTGCTCGTTAAACGTGTCGAAACAAGCGTCCTCATTCTTATTCCGCTATTTGCGCCTCTAGATCTTCCGCCTCCTTATGCCTCCCTTGCTTTCTGTACATTGACGCGAGGTTGCGTGTATTTATTAGAGTGTGAGGATGCTTATGACCAAGTACCCTCTTATTCGCATCTATGACTCGCAATTCCAACTCTTCAGCTTCTTCCCATCGCTCCTGGTTCTGATATGTCAACGCGAGATTCGCCATGCCCATCAACGTAGAAGGATGCTCATCTCCAAGTACCCTCTGTCTCATCTTCATTACTTGCACCTCTAGCTCTTCCGCCTCTTGGTACCTCCCTTGATTCGAATATGTCGACGCAAGGTTGGCCATGGTTGTTACCGTGTCTGGGTGCTCGGTACCAAGCAAACTCTTATTTATCTCCAACGCTTGCACTTGAAGCTCTTCGGCCTCTTTCCACTTCCCTTGCTCCCTATATGTTGACGCGAGATTGATCATGCTAATCGCTGTTTCTGGGTGCTTTTCACCGTGCACTCTCATGCTTATCTCCAATACTTGCACCTCTAGTTCTTCGGCCTCGTTCCATCTCCGTTGGTTTCTGTATGTCGATGCAAGGTTATCCATAGTTATCAGTGTATGAGGGTGCTCGATACCAAGCACCCTCTTATTCGTCTCCATCACTTGCACCTCCAGCTCTTCAGCCTCTTTTAATCTCCCTGTGTTCCAGTATACGCCCGCGAGGTTGGCCATGCTCATCAGCGTATAAGGATGCGCATCGCCAAGCACCCTCATATTCACCTCCATCGACTGAACAAATAGTTCTTCTGACTCGCTGTATCGCCCGTCGCTGAGTAGTGCCATCGCGCATTTCCACACCAAGTCCATCTGCTCCTTGCTCTCATGTTTACTGGGACCGTTTGCCAAAGCATATTTTGCATGAGGAAGCATCCGTCTCCACTTACTTCTGTTGCCGTGACTATTGTTTGGAAACACTCTATGTACCCATGCAATAGCGGTTTGGGTCCATTGATCCAACTTCTCCTGCTTCCGGAGCCACCCTCTTAAAGCACGATGTACTAGCTGGTGGAGATCAAGGGCAGATTCGGCAGGGCGCCTTGTGACAAGAGCATAGCTATTGATAGTTCTTATCGCAGCTTCTCTTTCAAAGAATGAGGATGCTTCGAGGAATTCAATGGAGATGTCTTTTGGAAGTACACAGGCCGCAAAAAATAGATATTTTGCTGCCAGTGGATCATCGCGCTGGATCTCATCGATAGAGAGGAGAAGTGTTGTGGCTACAGGCCCTTCTGCATCGTATTCTTCTAGGTCTTTCTGCCTGACAAATTGTGATCGATAGGCATGTAGCGTGATGCTTTTGGCATTGATATGGGCTGCCGCCTGAACAATCGCTAGTGGAAGATATGACAACTCTTGAAGCAAAAGCTCTGCTTCTGGTTGTTCGTCTTTTGACAACGGTCTGTTCAGATACTTTTCTAACATCTTTTGGGCTGCATTAGGTGTCATCTCCTGCAACTCTATAACATTCTGAGATGCTAGCCTCTTAGCTGTATCGCTACTGGTAGTTGTGAAAAGGATAGAGCACGATTCAGATTGTGGCAGGTAATCGATCAATTTGACAGCTCGCGCCGTGGACTGCTTAGCGGATCTCAGATCAATTTCATCCGCACTGTCATAAATGAGTAGTGATTGGCTTGCATCCCTTTGACTAAGATACCGTTTCACAAGTTGTTTAACATCTGGCTTCTCGGTGTCCCAGCCAGGAATATTGAGCTTTTGGGCGATATTCGTGTACGATCTATGGAGACCATCGATATTGCTCGCGTCGATCCAGAAGATTGAACAACTCTTATTTCTTTCTCTTGTTCTATAGGCAAACTCGAGTGCTAGCTGTGATTTGCCTATCCCTGTTGGTCCTATGATTGCTGTTGTTGTAGTTTGCTTGCCTCCGAAGAGCTTTGCTTCAAGTTCAGTGAGCTGTGACACCTGACCAACATAACGATCGTTCCGCGAAAACGGAATGATAGACTGGGCGTTACTGTTTATTTCCATCTCGAGTCGTTTCAATGCTTTCTCCCGTCCCTCGCCATAAGAGATGGGTATAGAGATGTCAAGAATACCAAGAAGGCAGTATACAATGTCTTCGTCTTCGGTTGTCTCACGAGTCTTGGCCCATCCCATCCGCTCCGATATTGTGAATCTGTCCAGGGAACAGTTATGCAACGCCTCAATTGGAATGCTGGTGATATTATACACTAGCTGTTCGAGAGATATTTTATCGCCCAAACGCCGCCCTTCCAAAGAAAAGAACTCAACAGATGCTGGAGCAATAAGTTCCTGGAGTGTCCAGCCTCGACGAAACCATTCGCTTTTCTGGAAGGATGCCTCCCACTCGCTTTGATGGGCTGCTACAATTGTAGTTGGTGCTGAAACGTCCGGTAGGAATACGTAGCATTTTCTTGCATTCTTGTACCACCCAAACATTGAATTGATTGCGGTAGATAGTTCGTCTAGGTTCCATTTATCTATGCAACATGTGTCGATCCAGAAGTACTGCAACTGATCCTTGGTCGCCTGCTCGGCGCAGAACTCGATCTTTCGATACCCTTTTTTCTTCTTGTAGGTGTCATTTATGATATCTTCAAAGAGAACCTCGGAATCCCCCCATCTATGTGAAAGAACAGCATAAGGCGGGACAGTCCTCCCGCTGAAATCTGTCGAGACAAGCCGTCTAGCGGGATCAAAGTGAAGAAGTCTCATCGTTGGAGCCTTGTCTTCGAGAAGGACCGACGGGAGAGCAAGGGAAGGTACTGCTCGAACTGACTCAGATGGGTGGCTAGAACTGTCGACGTATTATGACTGCTAAAATAGAGCAGTTGAGTCGAGTATAGAGTTCTCAGTCATACGGAGATGAGAGAGAAGGTGAAGACGAAGGTGGGTCGTGGGGTGAGACGTGATGTAACCGAGACTGAAAATGGAAAGTAGCCAAAAACGTAGATTAAGGTGTTGTTACAGCATGGACATTGTCAAAAGTAGTCATAATTTAGGTACACCGCCACTTTATCTTCCTTTGTTGCCTAGAGGGTGTGGCGGCCAGGACTGCTATTACTGGCTGCCTACGCAAGGAATGCTTTCTTTGTACAGAGCCACCTTGGAAGCCGGCCTAAGTGCGCTCTTCGAGCCTCAGGACGAACATCAATACCAACCAACCAGCCTTCCTTTGTCGCTCTATGCGATCAAACCTCCTCTGTTATCTATGTTATTGAGAGGCAATGTCTGGTTCAGTGTTGTGATGCGAAACTTTGAACTGAGTCGTCGTAGATGTACCTGCAGCTGACGGTACTCAACACTCGCGACCTCTCAACCTCGGTATTCAGTCAGCTCTCCTCACCCATCCACCACCCAGCCATTACAACAGCCAAATCTCTATGAAATCCAAGTCATGTAACTTCAATTTGAATGTAGGCAATTTGCCACCATTTCACTTAACATCACTCCCCAAAGAATGTCATCCAAGACCGCGATTCCAACGACAGGAGCGCGCATCATTGCGCACACTTTAAAGGATCTTGGCGTCAGCGTGGTCTTTGGTATTGTAGGCGTGCCCGTCTCGGATATTGCCGAGCAGGCCCTTGGACTTGGGATCAGATTCATCGGATTCAGAAATGAACAGGCTGCCAGCTACGCGGCGTCGGCGTATGGGTACTTGACGGGGAAGCCGGGGGTGTGTTTGGTTGTGGGAGGGCCGGGCGTCCTGCATGCCATTGCCGGTGTGGGTATTATCTCCGATATTCTATTTTTTTCTCTCCTTCATCTAGTGCATTTTATAATTTGATATAAGCCAAGTTCGATTTTATCTCTGCGACCTTTCTCTTCTTTGACACAACAACGCTAACAACCTCCCAGGTGGGAAACTCCAGCGAAAACAACTTTCCCTTACTACTACTCGGAGGTTCTATAGAAACCCATTTGATAACCAAAGGTGCTTTCCAAGAGCTGGACTCTATCTCTCTTCTCACGCCCCATACAAAACTATCAATCCGTCCACCAAATGCAGAATCTCTCCCATCCATCATCGCCAATGCCTACCGCAGCTCTTTCTACGGCCGCCCAGGGACCGGCTTCGTGGACCTTCCTGCAAACATCATCAACGACCCCCTAGCACCAAAAGACGTCGAAGACATAGACGAAACACCCCGTGTATCCCTCCCACCGAAATCCGGCGCAGATGAAGCTCAACTACTCAAAATATCCCAGCTCATCCGCTCCGCCAAAGCACCTCTCGTCCTCATTGGAAAAGGATGCGCCTATGCCCGCGCCGAAGCTCCAATCCGCAACTTCATCACCAGCAAATCTCTTCCTTTCCTCCCTTCGCCAATGGGCAAAGGCGTAGTGCCAGATTCGCACCCACAAAACGTATCATCAGCCCGCAGCGCAGCACTCAAACTCGCCGACGTCGTGCTCATCCTCGGCGCACGCCTAAACTGGATCTTCCACTATGGCGAAGCACCGAAATGGAACCCCTCCGCCAAATTCATCCAAGTCGACATTTCGCCCGAAGAGATGGGCCGAAATGCCGCAGACGCCGAGTTCTCGCTTCTAGGAGATGTCAACGTCGTGGTACGCCAACTATCACACATACTTGGAGATTGGAAGTTCGACCCCCAACGCTCAAACTACATTGCCAGTATTAAGACCGCCGCCCAGAAAAACGAACTGATAGCCGCCAAAGCAGCAAAAGACCCCTCCATCCCACTAACATATGCCCGGGCCTTCGACGTCATTAAATCAACGCTACACGCGCTCTCTCCACCAGAGCAAGGCGGCATATGCTACATCGCCGAAGGCGCAAACACCATGGACATAAGCCGCTCGATCTTCCCACTCGAGCACCCGCGTCTGCGTCTCGACGCCGGCACATACGCCACCATGGGCATTGGGCTCCCCTACGCCATCGCCGCATGGGAAGCATACAACAGTTCCTCCGGACCCCAAGCCTCATCCGGGAAGAACTCGAGAAAGAAAATCGTCGCCATAGAAGGAGACTCCGCCTTCGGTTTCAGCGGCCTTGAAATAGAAACAATGGCGCGCTACGGTATGGATATTCTGATCTTCGTGATTAACAACGGTGGCATTTACTTCGGGGACTCGGATTCCGCAGCCGATTTTGAAGCGAAGCAGCGCCGGACCAAGGAGAATAGCAGCTCAGGAGGGGGGCTCAGGAGCTGGGCGCTTGGGTTTGAAGTCCGGTATGAGAAGTTTGCGCAGGCGTGTGGGGGGTTGGGGTTTTTCGTTAGGACGCCTGAGGAGTTGGAACGGGCGACGGCTGCGGGGTTTGAGGCGAGGGTGCCGGTTATTGTGAATGTTGTTATTCAGAGTGGGAAGGTGGAGAAGGCGGTATGTATATGTCCTCTTGTTTCTAGCTTGCATTGTGTTTTGATGATGATAACGATGAGGCTGATTGTGGTAACGTACAGAGCTTTGGGTGGCAGGTTACACCAAAGAAAAAGGCGAGGACGACGAAATTGTGATGAAATGTGTGTCGAAAGACATGGGATACAGTCAAAATGTTGGCACCATTGAGCCGGTACCGGAAATGTGCGCTTTTCTCCCTACAATCTCCTCTGAAGTGGATAATAGTAAATCTAGCCGAACGACGAACTGGCATTGCAATCACACGTTGATGTTTTCACAATCACTAAACATCAACATTGAACGAGGCACTAAACAAACTTAATATAAACTCATATGATAATGAATTCAAACTTGACGTCCGTACTACGACGTCTCGTTTGCTACAAGAATCTCTTTCCACAGCGCCCTCCCCTAACGCATTCGATGGTATATTGCTTTGTTCGAAATAAAAAAATAAAGAAAAATAAAAGCTAACGCCAAACACTTTCCCACCACAAAATAGAACGCTTGTGTTGGTTTGGCCGCCGGCGTAATTGCATCCCTTTAGCGACCCAACCCTTTCCAGGTCCCTCTAAAAGGAATATCTTCTTGTAAAAGTACATAAAAAGTAGAACAAAAACTCCGTTCCTTATGCGAATCTGAACCGTTCTTGTTAGATGAATGCAGCCTCGAAACTAGTGCGCCGATCAGGAAGCAGCCTTGACCTCGAGTGCCCCATTCGCGCTCTCTTTGACTAGTTGCCCGTCACTCTCGTTCTTTACTTTTGGCGAAGTCCCGCTCCCGCCTTCTGATTCAAGTATTTCCGGCTTCCACCTCACTAATAACTTTCGTGCACTTGGTTTGGCACGATCATTCTCCTTCCACATCTCGGAGAGAACTTCTACTACAATGTCTCGGACGGGAGGTCGGAACATGTACAAGTAGTGGAGCGCGCTACATGCCAGATCGATACGTTCAGGGTCTTCAGCCATCTTCTTCAGCCGGATTAAGATTTCGTAGTCCAGTGCGGGAATCTCGGATAAGAATCGGAGCAGGATCTTGTCTGTGTGCTCAATAAATGGGAGAATTCCGTCTATGAGTCGCAGAGCACAGCGGTGGAAGTTGCCTTTCGAATACCCAAGAGATGTGGAATGCCCATTCACACCGTTGCCCTTGGTAGTGGCATTCGCAGCATCCTTTAGAATGATATCGTTGTACCATTCTTCATTCAGCCATGATATCGCAACGTCAATTCGCCTCTTCCAGTCATACATAATGTACTGATAAAGACCATCTCTCACAGATTCGCTGATCGAAGAGCTTCCTTTCATGCTCTTCACAGCGTACTCATCCTCGATGCCTTCATCGGGATCATCGAGCCCAGCGCTTGCCCGCGTGGCTAATCTTGACAAAATGGTGACCCAGGCGTCTCTGCCGTAGTCGCTTGCCGCCAACCTGTTGAAGCCACCTTTTGTCGTCTTGCTCTTTGCATTTTCATCTATACCACCCAACATTCCAAAAGCTCGATGCACCGTCATATCGCCGTATTTTTGAACTTCTAGCTCATTCAATGGAGGTGCTTCAGGGAGTTTATACGGCGCTAACGGTGCAGATGGTTCCGATTGGACAGGTAGATCGGTCGATGGGAGGCTGTCCAATTTATTGACGATTTGCTCAGCATCTTCCGGTTCAAAATCAGGCTCGTACTCTTCCTCATCATCGGCAGCAGCAGGGGCAGCATCAGGTGCGCCAGGTCTCGAGGTGTTTTTACTGAGACTTAGATAACGGGAGCGAACAATCTATATGCCAGCGCATTAGCAAATCAATTCATATATATATAGCCATCGCTGCAATGACCAAACATCTGGGGATGACAATCAGTGACCTGTCACGTGACAGTGTGTCTGAGACGCGAGGTTGGAACGGGTCCCTGGACAGGTACTTTTCGTGGCGTCGCATCCTGGCAGAAAGGATACGAGGCATTCATCACGTACATTTATAGCAGTGTCCAGCTTGGTAGCATCGATAGACTGTAACACGGGCACAAGAATCCTCAAAAGCTGTTCCGGATCCTTGAAGGCCTGTACATCGAAGTTCGCAGTACCGCCTTCAGGGTTCAAGGTAAAGAGCTGCCGCCAACTCACCGGACCTGGTGGTAAAGCAGGTACAGGTGGAGTGGAACTAGGGATATCAGCACGTAGGCGCTGCCTTTTAGCTGCATCTAGGCCATCAGTTGGCTCACTTGGAGCAGGTCTCTTGCGGTTAGATTCATCAAACAAATCAATACGCATGCGATGCATACGCTCTAAATACTGCTGTAATCTTCCGTTAATCTGATTCTCAGGATGCCTACAAAAACGAGTTTTAGTATTGTAAATACATAGTCAAGAACCGAAGGCTTTTGATACATACCGTTTCATGACATTCATGAGCAACGCTCGCGTTGTACGCTCAATCGACTTGATGACGACCTTGGTCTTGGGAGTCAAAGGCGAGTTTGCAAGCTTTAGGGGATTAAAACTGAGCACGCTGTTCAGGATCTTATTCGCAACGATTGGTCGGCGCTGAATCAGCATACCCAACGTGTTGAGTGTAGCAGTAACCAGCAGACCATCACTGTCTCCAGTCAGAATTGCCTCCATATCCAAGACATGTCTATCTAACCTATGATCCCCATGTATTATGTCCAGCAATCGATCGAGGAGTCCGTGTCCCTCAGCTTCAAGATTCGAGTACGGTATAAGCGGGTGATCGCGGGGCACGAGAGCGAGTGAGATGTCGTTATGATCGGGTCGCTGTGAGATGTAAGAAGGCTGTATATCCGCAAGTAATAAGGTTGTATTCACCCTAGGGTCCAGTACGCCCGGTGTTTGTACTAGGACTACTTGCTGAAGAAACTTGACGCAGCATATTCGCACGCCTGGAGTCGCTGAATCCATTCGCCGCAATATGTTCGATTTAATGGCTTGCATAAGCTGCCAGTTCTGGGAATCGTTGGGGTCGGAGACACTGGGGAACATTCAAGTATAAGAGCAGGTTCGACAAAGGATCGAGCAACAGGGGGTCATGACAAAGTATAGAGGGGGCATAATTGGGCGATATAGCAAACGCCACTCATGGTTCGACAAGTCTATCTGATGCCTGAGGGGTCACTTACATGTGTCTGTATACTAGCGGGTAGATGCTTGAAGCAGCCTGGACAGCGCTCTTGATGACGTTTTTATCCTCGCCCGCCTCTAGATACTCCTTCAGTGTCGGCAGCACACTCAGGGCGCAATTTTCCTTCGCGTCAGACGGCCATGCTGGCGAGGCAAATGTCTCTGCCAGGAAATCCGCGCCCCATCGTCGTATCGCAGTGCTCGCGTCTGCATTGGCACCGATGATGGGCAGAACACCCGGAATGATAGTCGGATAGTATCTACCGTCGCCCAACGCAAGAGAACGGGCAGACTCCAGCTGCTGCAGCGTTTGGGCGGCAGAATCCATGGTGATGAATGCGAGGGCAGTATAAGGGAGATGAAGCTGTGTTTGTGTGTGCGCCAGCGAAAGAAAGAGCCCGAGAGGGTGTCGCTTGTGCACACGAACAGCCCCGTAAAGACTGACAGCGCGATCAAAGGCCGACAGTCGCAGTGGAGGTCTACCTCATTCCCAGCAATGCTAAATATCGAAACGGAGAGGCTGCGAGCGGTGAAGATGAGGGGCAGGCGGGTGGAGGTGGTGAGAGATGGCCGTCTCTTCACTGGTGAGGAGAGCTTAGGTGCTGGGTGAAACTACATCACGGTCGCGCTTGCTGTCAAAGGGTCAAATGCCAAGAGAGGTCCGTGCGCAGAAAGAAGGCCGGAATCTCACCTCATGGTCTTCTTGTTCCCCGCAAAGTATACGAAGACGTTTTTTTTTCGCCATGGGATAGTAAGTATTGCAGAATTGCTTCACCGAATGCAGACTAAAAACAGCCAGCAAACCGTTCCAATCGACCTACTACGATGCACGCATGCGTGCCTCGCCAGCGCTGCTGCGTGCTCGCGCTCCCTACCTGATCAAAAATACTATTACCGGCTTCGCCATTGGCACGCTGGTCATTGGAATCTGTGCGGAATCTAGCCGTTGTATTTGGATATACACTAACTTTTCCAGACACCTACACCATCAACGCTATCTCCCAGGATGAGTTCGAAGATGTCATTGTCCCCGCCGAACCCATGAACCGACCTGTCCAACAAGCCGGCACAACCCAGGCCGTACAGCGGGCCATTGATGCGAAAAAGCAGTAACTCGCAGCAACTGAATTGGGGGATGTTTGAAGACATTTGGTGGACGCAGGATACGAAAAGCAGAGGATGTCGTCGGAGGCGCTTCTACTTCCACGACTGTACAATGTTGTAAAACACATATGCATTGGGTTGGCGCGAAGGTCGTTCATTATCAGAGCTGTTGTAAGCCCGTCTGTCATGCGGTTAGTGATTTAGTGTATAGCAATTTCACTACTCCGCTCTAGCATTCTTGTGCCTTTCGTCCACATCCGAGGCTCTGTTGGCATCGTTGGCCAGTGATACATGTAACCTGCGGATCCGAGGCACAGCACTTTCAATGCTCTGCGTTTTTGATAGTGATCAGAATGAAAGAGTAGTATCGGCTCGCACGGCGACAATGGTTTCTTGCCTTTCCACAGATACATGGTAGTCACTGATATTTAAGTATCCATAAAATATACACGCAACATATACATATACATTAGACCTCACTCATATCAAAGAAATTAAAAACAAACATATTCACTCCGCTCATCAATCTCAAGGAAGAAAAAAGGATTGAAGAATCTCATGTTTTGATATTGGGTCATACGTTGCTCATGCTATTCCGAGAAAACGGAATCCTTTCTTTTCTTCTCAAGCATTAAGCGATGATATGCATCGTCTTTTTCTCCATCCAATCCAGTCAGAGTAGTAAGCCTTAAAAACCAACGAGAAAACGCCATCGCCATGCGAATAGAAAGCTATACCCTACTTGAGTAGGGCAAAGAAGATGGGCATCCCAATGCCGATGCCGATCCAAATCCAATCCCACAGTCCATCTATTGAGACTAGAAACCCGATCAAACGCCTTGAACCAAGAAAACACCCCCACTTCTAAATCCCTTTAATTCTCCTAGCTCTCCAACCCTCTACAACAACAAAACGGCGAAACCCACTGCAACCGCCGCAGCACTAATCGCCACACGACTGCCTGCACCCGTCTCCTGCGGTCCCGCAGGTCCAGTCGGGCCCGTCGCACTCGGATTGCTGGGCTGCGCAGAAGGCCCACCAGTAACACTCGGCACCGTCACGTTACTCGACGGGCCAGCCGTACCCTGCGTAGCGCCGCCCGTCAAGCTCGCCGTGATAAACGTCACCTGAGTAACAACATCAGGCGTCTCTGTAGAATTACCCGCAGGGGAAGGAGTCGGCGAGTCGTCGCTGCCGTCTTTCTCTTCGCATAGCAGCGATTTCTCCTGCACGGGATTCGTGGCGATGAGGGCGGGAGACTCGACGGTGAATTCGGCGGAGCCGGGTTCTTTGCCGGCGGCGTCTTTGAAGGCGCGGCAGGTGAGGGATTTGACGTCGACGTCGGAGGCGGAGGCGATGGAGAGGCCGCAGACTGCCGGGAGGTCTTTTGCGACGAGGGTGCCGACTTCAATGGTGAAGGGGTCGAGGGTGACGTTTTGGTTTAGGCAGCGGGTTGGTTGGAGGGTTACGGTTGCGGCGGTGGTGAGAGAGATGAGAGTGAGAACGGTGGAAACTGTTGAGGTCTTCATTTTGGGCGGTTGTTGCGGAGATGTAGATGTAGATGCGGATGTGGTTGTTGGGTTTATGTTGTGAGGCTCGAAAAAGTGGTGTTTATCGAGAGGGTAGGAATGCGGTTGTGGAAATGAGAACTTTTTCAAGACGAAAACACAAGGTATTTTTATTTCGATTCCGACTTTGATGTGACGTGGGCCGGGTGCGGTAATGGTGCTCAGTAACTATTCCGTAAGCCTTCCTTTGTCCAAGGTTAAAGAATGGAGCTGTAAGTAGGCGAAGCAAAGACCCGCGATTTCAAAGGAAGAAGAACTGATACGCTTGAAGGTACAGACAGTCCTCACATACAACACAGCGACCGCAGTTATACTTATACCTGACGTAGACAGGCCCCTTACCTCGACCAACCACCTCTTCGAAGGCGAAAAAAGAACACAAATAGTAATCCCGACGATCGTTCGCCGCCTGCACCACCAGGCCAGTCATTATGCGCATCCCCGCCGGCCCTGACGCAACGCGCGCCGCAGACTTTCTTTCGCACCCCGAGCGATCCAATCGTTGTGCCCGCATGGCCATAGGGCGCTGCGTGGAACAGTGTCAAAGGAGGCTGGGGGGGTTGTAAGCGAGGCCCTTGCGCCCCGGCCACCCCACCCCACCTCACCTAAGGTGGTGCCCAGCCACCCTCACCACCAATACCACCACTCTCTTTCTTCGCACCACCTGTTCCACTGCGGCTCAAACAGGATAGACTCTGTGCGCGGGATCGCTTGCATTGAATTCGGTTAACTTCATGTCCTTCAGAGAATAAGCTTTATTATTACTACCTTGTCGTTGCTTTAACTGAGCCCAGTAATACCTAAGTAGGCTTAGCTAGCGGATATCTTAGTCTGCATAACCGATGAAATCTATCTCCATGATTTCGGCGTTAGGAGACATTCTATTCTACCACCTACGGTAGGATAAATCGGCCCCGTCGCGAAATAACTTGTTCTCTCTTAAGACAGCTAGCGAGCTACCTTTAAAGGTATCGCTCCCGTCGTATTTACTCTAATGTTCCTTCAAAAGAAGCATGGCGCCCATGAATCTCCGGACTTAATTGTCACCATCACCCCTCCTCCATCTCCCCCACTTTCCTAAACCTTTCACCTTCGCCACGTGACTACACCATTGCGCAATTGATACTTAAACCTGCTTACTTCCCTAACTCTATAACCGCTCTCCCTTGATACTGCCCTTCTGACATTCAGCCTATACTCCGTGAAACCAATTGACCCGCCCCCGTCCATCATGTCTTGCGATAAGTGTAAATCCGGCTTCAGCTGGGACGGCACCCCCACTGGCAAAGAAACGACTCTAGGAAATAACAAAGCATATGTGACCGGAGACTCTAGCTCAGCAGCAATTCTGCTTATCCACGACGTCTTTGGATGGACCTTCACCAATGCCCGGCTTCTAGCTGATCACTTTGCCAAAGAAGCTGGTGCCACGGTCTATGTGCCGGACTTGTAAGTTCTCGAGAGCAAATCCAAAAAAGTCCTTGCCTCGTATAGAACGCTGACCGGGAACCAGCTTCGGCGGAGAGGTCGTAGCCCCGGACACCCTTTCGAGTCCTGAAAAACGCGAGGCATTCAATATACCGGCCTTCCTCGGCCGCAACAGCAAGGACCTCCGCTTTCCAGAAATCAAAGCCGCTGCGCAAGCCCTAAAGGCAAAGTACCCCAAAGTTGGCGCCATCGGCTACTGCTACGGCGGCTGGGCATGTTTCCAGCTCGCGGCTGATCCTTCGCTCATTGACGCCATCTCAACTGCACACCCATCACTTGTCACCAAAGAAGAAATCGACAACATCAAAGTCCCTGTTCAGATTTTGGCGCCTGAACAGGATCCAACATACACGCCGGACTTGAAGGAGTATTCGTTGAAGGTGTTGCCTACTTTGGGGGTTCCGTTTGAGTATGTTTATTTTCCGGGTCTGGCGCATGGATTTGCGTGTAGGGGAGACGTGAATAATAAGGTGCAAAAGGACGGATTGGAGAGGGCGAAGAATTCTGCCGTTAAGTTCTTTACTGAGTTCTTGCATTAGATTGGCTGGTGAGAATATCTGGTAAGGGACTTATGTTCTAGGACTTTAAGATCTCTAGTTTCCTTCAGCGTGTGTTGGAACTTATGTCAGCGTCATTTATAGTTCAGTGAATGTTTGACTAGACCCCCTAGCAGATAAATCTCAACATCATTCCTGAGCAAAACAGTAGCTATTCTCTTTCCCAAAAGGTTACTATTACAAATAGACAAACTCACACTCTAAGTCTCGACACAGCATCCATCTTTCTCTCAACATGAAACAAAATACCATAGACCCTAATCATACATCAAAAGTAAACCCCCGAGAAGAAAAAACTCCACATTAATCGAAACATGACACCGGACAAATCTTCAAACCTACAAACCAACCTCACCCCCCAATCTTTCCACAGCCCACAATATCAATTCCAAACTCGCTTCACCACAACACAACCCTGAAATCTAATCCCAAACCCACAATCCTATCGTATCCTATATTCCGAATTCTTCCTAAGACCGCACCGTTCGCTATCGTTTCGCGCATTATTCTAGAAAAAGTAAATGCTTACCCGTCCCCGAGGTTAATGGGTCCAGAATATCGGTAGGGGACGAAGTATCGATGTCGGCTGCATGATTCCGCGGAAGGGGACCTTTTTTCTTTCTATTGTATGACATGTGACATAAGGATAGTGTTTCGTTATTCTTCTATTTGTATGGGAATGGGTACGAGTCATTATCGGTCTAGTCGTTCTAACAATGTGGAGAATTTGCTTTTATAGAATTGAGGCTGAGCTGTCTTCTTTTTCATTTTCATTTTTTTTTTTCATGTTAGATAAGGGAGTGTTGATTTGGTGTTGTCTGAAGTAGGGATTTATATTTTAGGGTTGAGTGACTTTTCTACTTGTTGCATGGAAATGAATTAGGTTCATTTGGTTCAACCTTGGGGATTTGTTTTTGCGTATGATGGGATAATGACCTGGCCATGGATCGGGATGCTCCAAAGAAAGGTAGTCAGAGTACATGGGCGCGTGGGCATCTCTCTGGACAAGGAAATAGCAATCCAGCAAAGAATGAGAGCTCAATTTGTATTGACAGTCATTTCCAGGTAACGGTACGACTACGTACGAAAGATAAATAGGAGGTGGTGGCGGGTCGCGTCCAATCATGTGGTGGCTGGGGGAGCCCTGGCTTCTGCTCGACCCCGCAACCCGGGCGAACCGTCACTCATTGCGCGTACGCTGTCGGTCGGTGTTTCCCTTCTAGCTTCCTCCCGCCCCATAGTCTACCCCACAAACTCGTTTGTCTTCCCGGAATCGTCTTCTTTCTACCATGTTCGGATCTTCGTTATGATTTCCAAGTGTCAATTCTCATTGTTGGATGTTGAAGTCTCGCTGGAATGGCGCCGCCCAAAGAGAAAGAACCGCGCGCTCGCCGAACTGTGAAGGCGTGCGTGATATGTCATAAGAAAAAGGTACGATGCGACATCGACGAGGTCCAGGGCGAGGTTTGTACGCCTTGCGCAAGAGACGGGTATGACTGTATTCCTCGCGAACGCAAACGCAAGCGCTTTACTTTCAGTCCAACACCGCCCGATCAACAGCGACGCGTCAAAACTCAGAATGACGACCAATCTTTGCCTGACGGTTCCCAATCCGCATTTTCAGCCGTTCATCCGACGACCAGTACAGCGGTTGAAAACAGAAATGGACCCTCGAGCTTTGGACCTTCTGGATTACCAATCGCCCGCGATCAGAACCTAAAGTCAGAAAACGGACTCAGAAGACGAATGTCCAGCACTACCAGTCTTCCTGAGCCATCTCCTCTACTAGAACGGCACCCGGAACCTAGCTATCCGACGCCGCACAATAGCATGCCAACAAATATGACAGAATCGACATATCAGTCTTCGAATGTCAGCTACCTCGGCCGCCTGGAGTACTTACGAAATGACGTACCTGTCAACGACGATGCTGGCTTACCTAACAAGGTACCTCATCGGCTGTCTGAAACCGATGTTGAGATATTGCGTGTGCAGCGTGTATCTGACTTGCCGCCACGATCGGTGCGTGAGAGCTTAATGGATGCTTTCTGGACACGCTGCTACCCATGGACTCCAGTCGTAGAGCGAAGCTGGATAGGCGACCGGAATCCAAACCAGGTCTCACTATTATTGCAACATGCCATATTTTTGGCTGGAAGTCGTGTCAGTACTCCCTTACCGAACTACCCACCAGAGGAGTTTTACAAGAAGGCAAGGGTTCTGTTCTGGATGGGTGTCGAAGAAGATCCCATCATCACAATTGCAGCTGCGTGTCTCTTGCATTGGTGGAACCCGGAAGGGCCGGAGCGTATCTCTTTAGATACAAGCAGCTTTTGGCTACGCATATGTATTGGGTTGGCATATCAAGTTGGCTTGCATAGGGAGCCAAAAGAGAAAGCAGACGCTGGGTTGAGGAAAAGGATATGGTGGTCATTGGTTGTGAGGGACTGCCTGATTAATGCAGGACACGGAAGACCACGAGCTATCGATCTTAAACTTGCAGATGTGTCGCCAATATCCGCCATCGACTTTGAAGGGGCTTTAGCTCCAGCAACACTTTTCTCATCTTACGTAGGGATTTCATGCATTCTGGGTGAGTAAACGACATCTTTTGTGTGGTAATATGAGAACCTTGGAAATGAATACTAATGAGAAATCTCAGGCGATCTTACCCAGAGCTACTTGCGCAAGCATGGACTGCAGGAGCATAAGAAGTCACTTGAAGATAGGCTGTTTCGATGGATCAAGACGCTTCCGGAGAACGTACAGCTCTGCCGGGCTACGGAAGGCCGACCACTGAGGTCTTATAGCTTCGAGGCCCGCCAGCTTCACATCCAGTACTTTACGGTGCTCATCATCCTAAACCGCCCCCCAGATCCCAAGTCCGCGCCGTCTACGGCGGCTCTGCTCGCATCCTCCTTCGTTGCGGGCATCTTCGAAGATTTTATGGCTCGAGATGAGCTGCGATATCTAGGACCAATTTTTACATTTTACTGCCTCACAGCAGGAATGGCTCAACTTTCATGTTATCGATACTCCGGTATCATGGATCTTGCCGAGGAGAGTCTATCTATCATAGCACGAGCGCTTGAAGAATTGAGCAAACGATGGCCAACTGCCGTGGGCAGTTTGAAGCATTTGTAAGTGGCAAAACGACTAATGTACTGGGGTAGTCTAATTCTAATTTGAACGCAGGATGGATGTGCGCGAAAAGCTTACCCAGCGGCCACCACTTGGCCATTTCCCTGACGTTTCTCTTCCTAATACTGTTAGACCATTCTTTTCAGACTTTGGTCCTGACCTTTGCCGAATGTGGCATCCTATCCATCAGATGCTTCCCCAGGCCGCCTCAATAGCCCCACGGGAACTTGAGACCGCGGGAATCTTGCAAGGCCTGAGGACACCAGCTGCTCAGCCAATTGACCTGGATATGGCTGCGACTGCAGCAGCCCAGCAACAACTCTTGAACAGTCAAGTCACTGGCGTGGGTACATTGTTAGAACCAACACTGTTGCAACCGCAGGAATGGTTTGGATCGTATGGTGTTGGAAATTGGTTGATGTCGGACTGGGACCAAGGATTCGGGTGGTGATACACAATGATTTTGATATACATCGTTCAAACAACGCCCTACTCACGTGTCGAAGTGGCCACCCTTTGTCGGCAATCACTGAGCCATCCATGTCTAAGGTTGCGAGTCAGCTAGCGAACGCGGGGTTGTGAATTACCGAAAACCGCCGCCATCACAGCCAGGGTGATCCCCAGCTGCTCCGCATTTTGCGTGCCGAGGCTGAACCGCCTTTCCCCTCGAACTACCATCTAGGTGGTACCTGTAGCTCAAACCTCTACCTACATCGGACTTTGTTGTAACAAGCCGCACACTCATTGGAACCAAATTGTCGAGTCCTTTGCTGAATCTTGGAGGGCCAAAGTTGCTCTACTCAGGCTTAACCGATTGAATCAAGTAGTATCAACCCTGATTGAACACAATGACACTGGGACCATACTGGAATCTTCGCGTCGACCGCTATGATCGCGTCTTCGTTATTACTATGCAAAAAGCCCCAGAGAATCGGATAAATGTTCGATTCGCTCAAGAAATAATAAGGGCCCTGCGAGACATTGAACGCGAACTCGGACCAGACTCAGAAGGATGTGTAATTACAAGAGGAAATGATGAGAAGTTTTGGTGCACTGGACTGGAACTGGACGAGGCAGATACAAATCCTTTTGCAAATAATGACGGATTTTTCCCCGTATGATTGATTTCCTTACTTCCTGTGAGACTCCAAGTCACGCTTACATTGTCATAGCTTCTCGCAACTCTCCTCGATTACCCTTTTCCTACTATCGCCCTCCTAACTGGACATACATTCGGCGGCGCATGTCCCTTTTCTCTGGCTCATGACTATCGCATAATGAACTCTAAGCGAGGTTTTTTCTCCATGCCTCCTGTAAACCTGGGTCTGCACTTCCCCGGCATTGGCTTCCTTCCACGTCTTAAGCTTCGGCCCCAAATCGCCCGCAAAATGCTATTGGAAGCGCACAAATGGACTGGAAAGCAAGCACTCGAGGATGGAATCGTTGATGACATCGCCGAACCAAGTGAAATGCTTAATGCCGCTCTCAAGAAGGCCAAGGAAATTCAAGGAAGAGCCAAAATGGGAGTTTACAGTTTGTTGAGAAATGAGCTTTGGGGAGAGGCAACTGAAGCATTGAGGAGTATAAGTTACGTGCATGGAAGGATGGTTAGTGCACCAGCAAAGGCAAAAATTTGAGTTGGGGCAAAATACACGGCCACTAATGAGCGTGCTTCAAACACTATCTCACTTTCTGGGGAGGGTGGTCCAATGCTCACTGATGGTGGCTGAACCACGCCTGTGGGTCGAACTGCTTGCTCAACAGCTTTTGCAACACGAGAGAAGTGGGAGGTTTTGAGGCATAATTGGGCTAGAGTTGTGATGATGTGTCAGCGCTTTTCATTGGGGCGTGAATCCTTGCCAGCAGCTGGATCTTCATGTACTTATAGCCAACAACCACCTCTGTTCGATCCTCCCCCAACATTCCCCACCTTCTCCAATTCTCTTTATGTCCAACTAAAAGCTACCTATTCCCTAGGTCTCTCTGGATCACGTGCAGTTCATCCAGAGCACAGCTGGAATGGTCTGTGCACATTTGAGCTGGGCCTTCCCACGCTTTATCCAGACCTCCTATCATCCGTCAAACAACCACAAACAGCACACAGTCAGATTCCATTCGGCCGCTGTACAGTAAGTCCCTCGTCAAGTCCTTAATCTTCAATGTAGCGCAAGCCATCTGCAGCCGAAGTCGCACCTTTCCGAAATGACAACGGGCAGGACTATCATTGCTTGTATATGTATCACGGTACTTCCATCCTATCTTCAACATTTCGGGGACCGGACCGACATCTCAGCGGAGGTACCGCGCACAGAGCCACAAGACCCTATACGTGGCTGATCTTTGCTTACATTGTAATATAGTGTGCGCTGACGTTTCAAGGTTAATTGGTCTAATCTATCGCTTCAGCCTCGACAATATAACCCTTACGACCACCTACGGTTGTGCCCGAACTCCTATCGCGCCACCATCACGCCCCAAGAATGGCATTCATACAAATTGTAATATCATACCTTCATCTAAGGAACGTTCCTTTTGGTCACACGAAGGATATTCCCCCTTCGACCCGCTAGCACTCTTGGCCCACAATCGAGGCTCAACAGTCCAAAACCCGGGTTATTGTAAACACGAAGACGCCCACACCCCCTGAGCATGGCCGTTTTTGTCAGACCACCGATCATTCGATCACTGTTTCTGTGATGAACAAAGATGAGAATCAAGCGAGCTTTTGTTGCGCGTGCCATTACCCCAGCTTTTCAGGCTCCATCACTAAATACCTGCACCCCAGATGTTGGAGCGTGACTTGTTCCCCAGAATCTCCGCAACCCCACGAGGGCGAAAGTCATCTGAGGAACTTCTGACTTGATGCATCCTGCGGGATACAAGTCTCCGAGATAATGACCTGACCTGTAATCGCGCGACCGGGATTGGGTACCAAGGGCCATACCCCCATGTACACCTTAGTACTGACATGTATTGCCACTAACACTAATTAATTTCTCAGGAACAGCAGCAGTCGCTTGTGAGTAGCGTCACCGAAATTTTTCTCAGATATATCCGCAGCAGCTCACCGTCCATCATGAAGCAGTCCTTCTTGTTGACTTGGTCTCTTTGAATCCAGCATGAGATTGTACGAAACGACGGCAGGGCTCGCCTTCCTCGCGAGTTTGGGTTTGTACTTCTGATATTGAAACATCGGAACTTGACATTGACTATGCTAGTGTACGGGCAAACTCCAACATCACAGCGGTACTGTGACTCGCTCACCTCACTATGTTTTTCTGGATGGACAGGCGGCAATGGTGTCACCATTGGTGTGGCACTACCCACTACTACCACAGCGCCGTTTGACACTGTTTTGCAGATTGTGTCTCCAATCAAGAATGGATGGGTTGGTTTTTCATGGGGAGGCACTATGCCTTATGTGCCCCTCACAATTGGATGGGTGAACCCTGCTACGAACGCATCAATCTATTCGTCTAGAATAGCTTTGTGAGTTGAAATTAGCTACTGAAGGCTAAGAACTAACATTTAGTAGCGGATTGAGCTTACCTCAGCCTTACGATGGCGCCGAGTACAAATATCTGAAAGGCTCGGGGAGGAACGACACCCATTGGACGCTCAATGTACTATGTAAGGGCTGCTCACAATGGCATGATGTTGATGGAAATCTGGTTTCGATCGATCCTCTGGCTGCGTCACAGAAGTTCGCCCATGGATTGGCAAGCAGGGCACCTGCCCAGCCAGCTAATAACAGGTCTACGTTCAACGTACACACTTCGTTCGCTCATTGGTACCTAGACCTCTCACAAGGTCAAAATGAGAAGTTTGACAGTTTGGTTGCCGGCAACCTTATTCCCGATGCTCCACCAGCCTCCACCAGCGTTCCTATACCAAGCTCTACAGCAAGCGTACGGCCCTCCACATTGAGCACCATTGTCAGCACGACTACGGCTCCCGCACCAACACAAACTGTAGTTCCTTCATCTTGCGCTGGCGTTAACAAACTTCGTTTCCCGTTCGCCACCGCCCAGGGTTGGAAAGTGACCAAAGTGGCAGGCGATCTCATGCAGCCACGTGGGCTCATTTTCGACACCGCAGGGAATCTGCTTTTGATCCAGAATGGAATTGGCATCACTGGCCACAAGGTTGGCCCAGATGGATGTTTCACCTCCTCGAAGGCTGTTCTTGCACAAAGGAATCTTAATCATGCCGTTATTCTAAGTCAAGATGGTAAGACCCTGTACGCAAGCTCAGCTACATCTGTGTTTGCTTGGGACTATGATGCGGCCACTATGAGCGTCTCCGAGACCCCTCGACTTGTGGTATCGGGAATGGATAGCAGGGGCCATGTGACCAGGACACTCGTGATTCCACCCAAGCATCCTAATCTACTCCTTGTATCCCATGGCTCGAATGATAACTTCGATTATGGTTCCGCCGATATCAAGATAGGTCGGTCTTGCGTCAAGGTTTTCGACACCACCAAGACTCCAGCAGATGGATACAATTATGCTTCAGGGGGTTATCAAATGGGTTACGGGTTGCGTAACGAAGTAGCTCTTGCCTTTGACAAGGATGGAATGTATGGCTCTTCCTCCACCCGAGTTCTAATACTGAGTACTGATCATTTTATAGGCTTTGGGGCATAGAAAACTCCTCGGATGAAATCCACCGAACGATCAACGGAAGCTCAGTTGACATCCACATTGATAATCCCGCGGACGAAATGAACTACCTAGGCGACCCATCAATAGAAAACACCCAATGGTACGGCTATCCGACGTGCTATACCGTGTGGAAACCACAATTCATCACGGACCGCAAGTTCACAGTCGGCGACCAATTCGTGCTTGCCCCCAACGCCACATTCAACGACGAAACCTGCAAAGAGAAGAGCGTGCCCGCACGCCTCAGTTTCCCGGCGCACTCTGCGCCGCTCGACGCCACATTCAACAAGAACTTTACCAGCCTGTACGTTACCTTCCACGGGTCTTGGAATCGTAGTCCCTCCACCGGCTATAAGATCGTCGAGGTTCCCTTTAGGCAGCAGACGAACGGGTCTGAGCCGAAGACTTCGTTGGCGAACAGTGCATCAGGTTTCTCGGACATTTTTTGGAGTCCTGAAGAGGAGCATTGTTCGACAACGCAGTGTTTTAGGCCTGTGAGTATTGCGACGGATAGGTATGGGAGGATGTATGTTACGAGTGATAGTGGAGCGGAGGGCGAGGTTATTATTCTCGGGCGGGACTAGGGCTATCCTTTCTTGGGCTGGGACTTGACTAGGTGCTTTTTTTAAGGGATTGATTTCCTTTTGAAAGATTTTGTTATTTATTGCATTTCTGCGTGTCTGTAGGTTTTAGAGAATGGTACTTTGATTGGTTTTAGATAAATTGTATGGTTGTTCTCCTCTTCGGAGGTGTACTTTGTGTGACAGTAACAGCCTCAGCCTCAGACTTGGTTCGGGTACAGTACTATGGCTCGTAGGAAAGTGGGGCTTTTTCTGCATATATCTTCACTGCGGTGCGGAGGATGCAGAGGTTCCTCGTGAGTGTTTTCTCTCTTCGTTTCCTAGATGTGGACACTTGGTGTAAGTGGATGGACTCGACTCTCCATCTCGCTCTTGTTTCCAAGAAACGCTCAGCTGACGGGATAAGTACGAAAACAAGAGAGCCTATAGAGACATGCAAGGCAACCAAAGTGCTAGAACGCAAGTGGTAGACAGATACAGACGGGACGGGTGCCGGACTCCCCACCATCCGTCCTCGTGTAAACTATGTAGGGGGCGTTCAATGGGAGGCTGTTTCTTTCCTAGCGCGTTCTCGAAAGGGAAAGTTCCGAGGTAAAGAAAGAGCTCTGTGGGATGGGAATGGGCAACATGAATTGGCGCAACTTGTCACGCAGCTTCGGACGAAGATGCGCTGCGAATCAGCTTCAGCCTTTGAGCTTCTGATCCGAGATGCATCGTGCGAATAGGTATAATACGCCTTGTGCCCACCTTAGTTTCTCGTAAGTACGTGTCGTCGGCTGCCTACATGTGACACCATCCCGCCGCCATCCCGTGTCGTTGGTTTCGTCCGGTACCCCCTCTTCAAAGCATCTCTCTTCTCCTTTCCTTCATCTTCAACATTCTCTCTTGGCCATTTCTGATTATCTATACGAACACCTTTGTTCGCACCAGGATTTTAGGTCTAGTGCTGAGCGGATCTGTCAGCACTCTATCCCCGCGAACTCCCCCAGGTTTTGACGGTAGCGGACCGGTCAGCACTTTCCCGTCCCAGTAATCAGCCGACGAGATGAACGGACACGCGACAACCGCCAATGAATATGCCAACGGCAGCCTCCATTCCTCGACGCACAAGTACGATGTCGTGATTGTGGGCGCGGGCATCTCGGGCATAAACGCTGCGTACCAAGTCCAAACCAGCCTCCCGGACAGCACCTACACAGTTCTTGAAGGCCGCCACGAGCTTGGCGGAACATGGTCGTTGTTCAAATATCCTGGAATTCGCTCTGATTCCGACCTCCATACCTTCGGCTTTCCGTTTAATCCTTGGTCGAAGCCGAATCCGATTGCGTCCGGCGAAAGTATCCTCGAGTATCTACACGAGACGGTGAATAAATTCGGCATTGACCGCAATATTGCATATGGACACAGAGTCGCGAGTGCGGATTGGGTGAGCGCCGAGCAGTTGTGGCGGCTGGAGGTGGATGATATGCAAGAGCAGGATGAAGCCCGGCGGAGAAAAATCTTCTGGGCAAGATTTATCGTTATGGGGACGGGATACTACAATTATGAGACTCCGCTGAAGGTGCATATTCCTGGGATTGAGAATTTCAAGGGCGAAACTATACATCCGCAGTTTTGGCCAGAGAATTTCGATTACAAGGGGAAGAGAATTGTTGTTATTGGATCCGGAGCTACTACGATTACTCTTCTGCCTGCGCTCGTGGAGGGCGGGGTCGCACATGTTACACAATTACAACGCAGCCCATCATTCATATTAAGCGTACCGAATCCTAAACCAGGGGACCGTCCACCGCTGCTAGAACGCATTCTCCCGCAATGGATAGTTTTCCGCATGAAGCGCTTCATGAACACACTTCTCCCCTACGTCTTCTACCGCCTCTCCCAACGCTTTCCCAACCTCATAGCAGGTTTCTTGCGACGGGAAGCGAAGCGTCAACTCCCGTCCAACATATCCATAGACCCACACTTCAAACCCACATACGGTCCCTTCCAGCAACGTCTCTGCTTATGCCCGGACAGCGACTACTACGAATGTTTCAAAACAGGCCGTGCCTCCATCGTCACAGATACCATTAAAACTATAACATCAGACAGCATCGAGCTCACTAGCGGAGAGAAACTCCCTGCTGATATCATAGTCACGGCCACAGGATTGAATCTGCGATTTTGCGGAAACATAAACGTCACCGTGGACAAGCAACCTCTTAACATCCCCTCCCAATTCCTCTGGCGATACTCCATGCTCACCACCGTACCCAACCTTTTCCTAATCGTGGGCTACGTCAATGCATCATGGACACTTGGGTCGGACACTACGTGTCGACTTTTCACCCGTCTCATCAACTTCATGAACGCTAATAAGTATACGAGCGCCATACCGACGATTTCGGAGGCTGAGAGGAAGAACCCGCAGTGTGCGATGAGGCTTAGTTCTACGTATGTTAAGAGTGCGTTGGGTATTTTGCCGAGTGTGGGGACGAGTGGGCCGTGGCTTGGTAGGGATAATTATTTTAGGGATAGTTGGAATGCTGAGAGGGCGGATTTGAGGAAGGGGTTGAGGTTTGAGAGGAAGAGTACTTAGATGGCGGAGGTTTTGGAGAGAGGAATGTTTGTGTGGCTTGGGGGCATGGTCGGTGGGATATTTTTTGGGGGGGTTTGCAGGTTGAATGATGGCGCTGGTAGATCTGGGCAGGGATGCTTAGTTTGGCGCGAAGAAGATTTAGAGTGTTGGTGAGGTGTTGTATATTTGAGCGCGGCTGTGCTTGAGAACAGCTTTATGCTATAAAGCGTAGAATTAGCCAATCATTAAACGTCACATATTCGTGCATATTCACACTAGGTCAGTCTATGGAGAAAACCCGGAGAGTCCTTCCTGGGCCTTAATTATCTTTACGAATAAGGGAGCATGATTCCCATAACGCCATTTCAAGATTGTGAAGGGCGCCAGCCGTTTCATTCATCATCCAAGCTTCTCAATATTTCTTGAACCTTCCTTGCCATCAGCGCTCTTTTCCACAATATCAACACCAATATCCGAAAGCGGTACTTTCCCACGCCCTCCTGCAACAAACCAGACATTGCCACTGAACAACGTGTTCATCTCTTCGAGCGGTCGCTTCGCAGTCTCAGGCAACGTAGCCCAGAAGAAAACCGCATTCGTAAAATTGCAAATAACGAACGTCAAGAAATATCGCCAACCGACCGTAGACATAGCAACAGGCGTAACCTGTCCAATCATAGTATTAAACGCAAAAGACGTCATGACGCCGACAGAAACGCCCTTAGATCTCGTCTTCGTATCGAACACCTCCGCCGGAATGATCCATGATAACGGCCCGCAGGTGAAGCTGAACGATACCTGGTACACCCAATTGATCGCGATAAACAGCCAGCCGAGCGAATGCTGGCGCGCTGGAGACGCAGTGGGAAATGTGGCGATGGCGATGACGACGATTATCCAGCATATGCCGTTCACCACGTTCCCGATGATTAAGGGCCAGCGCCGTCCGATGCGATCAATCAGCGCAACAGTACACGCTTGCGCGACGACAGATAGTACGTTGCTGATGCCTTGGTACTTCAACGCCTCGCCCGTACCGATATTCAATGTGCGGTATATTTCAGGCGTGTAGTATTGCACGGCCGAAACACCCGTCAGCTGAACAGAAGCCTGTATCGCCGTGACCAAGAACAAGCGTCTGAAACTGCTTTTATCGGTAAAAAGATCTTTATACCCCTTCGCTGAATGTTCCTGCTCATGGAAGATCGCTTGTTCGATTTGATGATATTCTTCCTGGACCCAGGGCTCGTCTGTGTTGCCGTTGGAATGCAGACGCGCGAGGGTGAGGAGTCCTTCTTCTCGGCGGCCGTGGGAGATGAGCCAGCGTGGTGATTCGGGGAACAACAGGATCATGGAGGCGAGGATGCCGGCGGGGACGACTTGGATTCCTAGGGGGATGCGCCATTGGTTGGTGTTTGTGGGGGATATGTCGACGTTTGTGCCGTGTGTGAGCCATGCTGTCAAACAAAAAATAAAATTAGCTAGTGTTTACGGAAGTAAGTATTCGGTAGATAATTACTTACTCGCTACGACCGCACCGATACCGAGCATAAGCTGCTGCAGAGCAGTAATGCGTCCGCGGATCGATGGATGCGCGATTTCAGCCTGGTACAATGGGACAATCATTACCAAGTAGCCAACCCCGAACCCAGCAACGGATCGACCCGCGTACAAAAACGAAATGTTCTGTGCTACGGCTTGAAGGACTCCGCCTAGAATGAAGACAGCGGCTCCAATGATGATGGCTAGGCGGCGGCCAAATCGATCTGCGCTTGGGCCTGCGAGAAAGGCGCCGATGACGCCTGCGCCGGTGAAGACGGAGACTACAGCACCACTGTGTTGTATTTCATTGAGATGGATGTTGATGATAAAATGGATAGTAGAGTCTAAACGTACATTTTTTGCGGGTCTGGGTCGTGGAAGTATTGCTCAAAGGAGGGTGTTGCGACGCTGCCGCCGATGACGCCGAGATCGTATCTTGTATGGTGTTGGTATTGGAATCGTAGCAGAGGTATGGTATGTAACTGCAGGTTTTGCATCTAGGCTTGCCTGACTCACTCACCCATATGTAAAAGACCCTAGGGAGGCGAAAACGCCGACTAAGAACTAATCATGGTCAGTTATGGGTTCTAATGGATTGGACTGGAAAGAACGATGCCTACCTGGTAGAGCTGAGGGGGGATTGCCATGGGGAATGGATAGAGGGTTCGGATTTCCAATCTTTAAGAGAATAGGGAGGTTGGAGAAGGTTAGACAGGCCTCAATCGACTGCAAGTCTGATGACCTATGGAACCTACAAGGACAAGGAATAGCCATATTTTATACCTTTTTCTTACGGCACATTTGTTGCAACTCAGGACCTCCGAAGGGGGAAAATAGTGGAGATCTTCGTATAATGTGGCGTAGGCCAAAGTTGGGGAAGTAGAACGCTGGCCCTGGATCGTACCTAGTAACTACTCTTCTAGGCAATTTTGCTCCGGCAAGAATTAGTGGTAGAAGGCAATATGATCATGCGCCGTGACATGCAATGGGGCGGACTGGGTATGTCCGGCGTTGACGACATCCGATTGGTTCTTACGCCGGGCTCAGTTACGCGAGGCATGTGAATCGCAACTGAGTGAACTGCGTTATTGATTTTAAATCTGGGGTGAGATATTAGCTAGATAGGACGTCTACATTTGCCGCGTCGTACTTGGTACGAGCCAATTGATGTTGGCCATTGCCGAAGTGATCGTCAATTAAGTCTCAACGTGTGTGGAGGGGATGCATGATGTTGGTAAATGCAGCTGTTGGTGGATATTACCGTAGTATTTCTCCCTACCTGCTCCTTTTACCTCAGGGCCGTGTGGCCTACCAAGCCTCTTTTGACGTCGTATTTTCGCCCTCCTATTTTCACTTGAACTCTATCCCTACCTTCTTCATACGATTCATTCAAGCCTAGAATTTCATCACAACCTCAAAACATCATGGGCGAAGCGTTGACGACTGACGATGCACTCCATCATCCCATTCCCTATCTGAAACAACTTTCTAGAGGCCACCATTTAATGGTTCGTGGCCAGCCTTTCTTGATGTTGCCAGCAGAGCTACACAATTCCTCCTTCAGTTGTCCAAAATTCATGAGCCAAATATGGCCTAAACTGAAAGAGTCCAACGTCAATACCGTCCTTGTGAATGTGTCGTGGGAAGATATCGAAGCCAAGGAAGGCGAGTTCGATTTCACTCGGCTCGATCAGGGTATTCTCGACGCTCGGAAGCATGGCCTCCATCTTGTGTTGCTGTGGTTTGGTGCTTTCAAGAACGGTGCGTAAACGTCCTCCCGTGCTGGGTCCGGGAAACAAGCTGATGATTATAAGGCAAATCAACTTATGCTCCTCGATGGGTGAAGACTGACCCGGAGAGATTCCCACGCATGATTCTGCACACCGAAAGCAAAGAATCTCAAGTTACAGATGTGCTTTCGATATTCTCTTTCGAGGTAGCGAGAGCCGATAGTGCAGCCTTCAGAATGCTCATGCGACATATTCGAGACATAGATCATGAGTATTCCACGATACTGATGGTTCAAGTTGAGAACGAAGTGGGCTTGCTTGGTGGTTCACGAGATCTTAGTTCCAGTGCCAATGCCCGGTTTCACGCGCCGATCCCTACCGAAATGATCAATATGATAAAGTCTAACTGGGGAAGTTTGCATGGGTCTCTTAAGAAAAATCTCTCTTACTTCCGTCAGGAGTATCCACTGTTGAAGGGCGGTACGACGTCTTGGCCGGAGACATTTGGGGCCAGCTTTACGACAGATGAGTTGTTCATGGCATACCACTATGCTCTGTATGTTGAGCAGGTGGCGAAGGCTGGAAAGGAAGAATTCCCCCTCCCTCTTTTCACCAATGTGTGGCAAAATTATGCGGATGAGGATGCTGACAAACGTCAGCCGGTAGTTGTAGGAGGTGGCGGGCAACCTGGAGACTATCCATCTGGTGGAGGCGTAATCAACGTGCTCGACGTATGGAAATGGTTTGCACCTTCCCTAGATTTCATAGCCCCGGACTTATATTTGAACGACTACGATGCGGTATGCTCAAAGTATCGACACTTGGGGCAGCCGCTTTTCATTCCTGAGCAGAGAAGAGACGAATATGGTGCCCGCCGAATTTGGAGCGCGTACGCCACTCATCATGCTCTTGGTGCTTCACCGTTCGCAATCGATTCCATCGACGTAGCAGAAAACCCGTGGCCAAAGCACTTTGGCCTCCTTGCGCAAGTAGCGCCTTGGCTGCTCGTAGCTCGGGATTCCAACCGGGATAGTCATGGATTTTGGTTCGATGAATACGCCGAAGACCAGGCGTCCGTCGACTTGCACAAGATGACAATGGGTGATTGGAACGTTAGCATTGAACGTTCTTTCGTCTTTGGAAAGCCAGGCCCAGGCTTCGGCATGATTCTTCGACTTTCGGATGCCAAATTCTTGCTCATTGGTGAAGGATTCCAGGTCCGCTTTGCCTCAAGAAGAGCCGGATCTGTCTTCACTGGGTTGCTTTCCTTTGTTGAAAAGGTGGTAGATCCTGCCACTCAGGAGATTGTGACTGGACGGACTCTGAACGGCGACGAGACGAGGAGCGGAGAGCTTGCCATCATGCCGAATCGGCAGCCTGATCTAGGTACATTTCCTATTTGCATAACGATTCCTGCGAGGTCTGGCATAGCAGAGGTGGAGGTTTACGAGTTCTAGATGTCGTTTGTGCTGGTTGACGAGCTACTCGCGGGGATAGTTGGACATTGAACGGCTTGTGCATGCTGCTCGCTTTTCTTGAAGCGTGCTCTTAAAATTGGAGTTTCACGTTGTATTCGTGGTAGAGGTAGTTCCTAAGTGTTGGGAGAAGGAGCCATGGTAGTAGGGAAGCAGTGATGCTCGATCGTTAAAGGGTACCTTAAGCTTGCAATGTACCTCATAGATGTACATGTAAATTGTGAGCGGCTTGAGCCTTTTAGGGTTTAATAAGTCAGTACCATAGGTATCTTTGGCAATTTGGACTGTCAAGTGCAGTTTGGTAAACACGGCCCAATTGCAAATGCAGTGCCAAGCCCCTTATTCACAACCGAGGATCAGGGAAGTGACCCCTCCTTCCTACTTCCTTGCACAGTACTACCTACTATAGGTAGGGGATCTCATTTCTCCCACTCCAGAGTGCCTATCGTCCTTCATATCACGTTACTAGAAGGTACGTGTAATATTTCCAATGGTCATTCATGACTCGTTAAACCGCGGAATTCGGATGGTAGACTTTTTGCACAACGCCCGACCAGATACACGTTGGAGAAGATGAAGCATGCAACATCGTGTACAGAGTGCCGGTCTGCAAAGAGAAAGTGTGTGAAAGATCCAGAAGATTCGGATTCGGCTTGTCTGTCATGTCAGAGTCGCGAAATTCAGTGCTCAAAAGTCAAAAGTAAACAAAACTTGCATCGCATACTACCTTCAGTCGCCCCAAAGGTACACCAAGCTCCCTCCACTAGCTTTAACGAACCCAACGATTGGGAAGCTACGGAACGTTCTGAAAACATTCATGAGTTTGTACGTCTATATCTTCATTTCATACACGGCCGACCTCACAGCCTTTTCCATGAGCAATCATTGTGGAAAGCCCTTGGGAATGGCTCCCTACCAGACAGCTTGACCGCTGCTATTTGCTCCCTGGGCTGCCGCTTTGCAACGGAGCACAGCCAAAGAAACCTTGCACGAATATTCATATTGAGGTCAAAGTCGCTCCTTGCTGAGCAACTCGAAGACATCTCTGTTACCAATGTGCAGACATGCATTCTCTTAGCGAATAGCTACGCTGCGGAACAGAATAATAGACTAGAAGCTCTATATTTTGGTAGGTGCCTTTTGTATGGGTATCACTTATCCTATTAATGCAATATAGGTATTGCCAATCGAATGGCATATGTCCTAGGGCTTCATCAAGAAAACCCAGATGATAGCCCCATCATGCTAGAAACAAAATTGCGAGTATGGTGGTCCTTGTTCATGGCAGATAAATGGTGTCCTCCAGGACTTGGATTACCGCGCGAAATAATTTCTTCCCATCCTACTGTGAGTCTGCCAATGGATGAAGTCGACTTCCAACAGCTACGAGCTACAGATGAAGGGTTTTTAGTGACTCGTCGTAATGGCATCTGGGCTTATAACACTACTCTCGCCGACATTCTTACCGCTATTCAGGATGTGAACTTGGCGCTGGTGCAGGGTGAAACATACAGATCAGTTATTGATCGCCAGGTTGATGCAATCGCTGATCGATTGCACGATTGGCAAGAGTCGCTTCCTGAGCATATGGTTATGAATGACCGCAATCTCGCACATCACAGAGAGAAAGGGCAGGGTGGTACCTTTGTTGCCTTACACCTCGGTTATCATCATTACTCCGCTCTACTATACTTTCAGTTCCTCGAGCCCGATCGCAACTTGATGGATAAAGCCGCTGCCTATGCTTCCAGGTGCCAGTACCATGGGATGGCGTTCAGTCGCTTGCTTCACGCAGCCAGAGAGCTAGGAGACTGCCATGTGGTGTATCTGACGGTCGCACACATGACAATCGTGTCATCTTCGGTGCTACTACACCTACTCCTGTTTGGGACAGACGAAGAAGTAGAGACAGCTCGGGCACAATTGACCCGTAATTTCCAAGTCCTAGACGATTTGCAAAAATATTGGCCTTGTGTGGAGCAGATGAAGGAACGACTATTTATCTTCCAGGACGCGTGTCTCCACTCTTCGGCAGCAAAGACATATGCTGTTGACCGGTGGATAATGAGGTTCTTACTTCAATATGCACTCCCATTTGGCAAGAAAATTGGGGTCTCCGACATAGAAATGGACAGCACTGCGAATATATCTCCACTTCCACACGCCACTATCTCGCTCGAACGAAGAGCATTCTTGGGGAAAGCGCTTGAAGAGGTATGGATCTGAGCCGACACATCGTCTGCGCACACTACAACGTGGATTTTTGGAGAGGCCCGGTTGATTGCTCTTACCCCACATTTCCCCAGCTTTGAGCACACAGGCTTATAATTATTCTTGTCCATAATAGGTAGCTGTGTTCTTAGCGGGATCGCAATGTGGTCTCTAGCCTATCAAGGTTCGCTAAGAGGGGTTATGGACTATCATTCCGGAATATCAGCCAATACGGTGGACCCAACGCCGGCGCGCGCACCGAGATGAACAACACCTGGTTATGTCCGTGCAAGGTCACATCGATTGATTTGAAGTGAACCATATTACTTGGCGCATATATCACAGTATAAATGAAGACGGAATCACACTTATGAACAGATCGGAATGACAGTCAATCCCTCTCATCAGTTTCTAAAATTACTTCATTCAGCAAGACATCCGCTCATATGAAGACCACCACTTTAGTATTGCCCATCTTGGGCTCAGGGCTAATTCAAAACGCCCTCGCAAGTGCAATCCCGAGGGCTGATCAAGGTGTGTTGCCTTTCAGCGACTTTACCAACAATGTTGTCTTTCGACCGCGGCCAGACCATCCATCATGGGGGACAATATACGCTCGTGCCATCCAGCTTGCAGACAACTCGCTTTTGATAAGTTGGGAAGACTACAGCCCAGAACCACCTCTTTTGCCATTTCCTATATACCGCTCCATAGACGGCGGCGCCTCATGGACGAATTTCTCTCAAGTCGCGGACCAGGTCAACGGCTGGGGTAATCGATACCAGCCTAATTTTTACATACTCGAGGAAGATTTGGGCGAATACCCCGCGGGCACACTCATTATTGGTGGAATGTCTGTACGCAAGGATCTTGCCGAAGCATGGCTTGACATCTATACAAGCTCCGACAATGGGAAAACCTGGAAATTTGCAAGCCATGCCGTCCATGCTCCAGGGCCTGAGACGGTGAGGAACGGCGACAAGGCAGTCTGGGAGCCCTTTTTCCTAATGTACGAGGGCAAGCTTGTGCTTCACTATTCCGATCAACGCGATGGGCGGTACGCTCAGAAACTGTCTCACATTACCACTTCTGACCTCAAGACTTGGTCCGAACCGACTGACGACGTGACATACTCCACATATGGGTATCGTCCTGGCATGACAACAGTAGCGCATATCCAATCGACTGGGAAATACATCATGACCTATGAGCTGTGTAACGGCCCAGATGCCGGCTGTCCGAGTTATTACAAGATCGCCTCGTCCCCACTTGAATTCAATGCTGTGGAAGGGACTAAAATCATCGCAAATACAGGCGAGAATCCGGGGTCCGCACCATATGTTATTTGGACCCAGCATCCGAACCGCGCAGAGGGCTCGGGGATTCTCATCATGAATGGTGCGCAGAGCAATGCTCTTTATCTCAATGATGATTCGGCTTCGTCGGATGGGTGGATTAGATACGAGACTGCTCAAGACAGTGCACATTCGCGTACATTGTTGACGATTGATAGTCAGGGCAAGAGGAAGTTGATGCTCGCAGGTGGTGGGCATATGTCATCAGGTGCTGACAATTTTGTCTCGGTAGGCGTGATCGACATTCCGTCTTAAGTGAAGGAAACATGTAAATCATTAATAAAAAACATGAAAGGGGATTTGTGGGAGAGACTTAAAAACTGGTTGTAGGACGAGCCTTGATATATATCTAAATATACGATCACATATTATAGGATGAAGATGAAAGTTACTTATTTAATTCAATTGATATTTATACATGCTAGTGGAGCCGCCTTTGACTCCCAATATTATCAAGATCGTATATTCCTCCAAGACGCGTGTCTAATAGCAGAACAGGAGAGAAGCTAACAAATAGAGACGTCTGCGTTCCTTGAATCCGACACTTTAGACCTTCTCTGGGGATAATCAAAGCTTTAGAGGCTAGCCAAGCCAGGTTGTCTTGGAATCCAAATGATTCCAAAGACAACACGCAGCAAATATTCTCCGACTAACCCGAAAGCAAGAGTCCCGCCGGTGAGGAAATAGCCGCGCAGAAACCACCAACTGATGCTGGATGGATCTTTCAGATCGACATAGATAATCATCAACCCTAGAAACGCCAGCGAGCCTACAATCGACCCAAGGTAGACATAACCGAGCCCCCCAGTAGTACCGGCTGCGGAAAGAAACATTGACATGAATATCCAACATACCCAGACGAAGAGTTTTGTATGATTTCCGAAAAAGACCGCAGTGCTTCCGATGCCGATAGCGATGTCATGCTCGCGATCCAGATGGGCGTATACGGTGTCGTATATAACATTCCATAAGACGCATCCCATGAATAGGAATACCAGAGGGATGGTATTCTCCATACCTGCATGGTCTAAACTGGGCTTCACCCCTCCTGCCAACGCCCCGACGAATACACCCCAGGCGATTACCGAGCCCAGAACAACTTGTGGAAAGTTTGTGTGTCGTTTGGCGTAAGGGTAATACACCGTTCCGATAATGCTGGGAAGTGCGTACAAAAGACTTTCGGGGTATGGAAACCAGGCGAAGAAAGTTAGTGCGCAGAGAGCCTGAGTAATAGTGAATATAATTGCCTGTGTGATTGATACGGCTTTCCTCGGAAGAGGGCGACGGCATGTTCGCTCGACAAGCATGTCTATGGGTACATCGACTATGTCGTCCCAGGTGTGTGCAGCGTTGGAGAAGAATATGGTCCCACCTAGAAGAACGGCGGCGTCCCACATCGTACGGGAAATGCTATTGCCGTTCACAGTGGCGGCATAGAGGAGGCCATACAGGTGAGAGAAGTAGATCAATAGCGGCCACACAGGCGGGTTGAGGCGTGAAAGCTGGATATAAGGGACCCACGAGTCAGGCAGGTAACCAACCCAACCTTTCTTCTCGGTGCCCCTGAAAACTCCATGGGCTTTCTCGGATCCGGGATTTGGCTTTGATGAGTTGCATTCCTTAGAACAAGGATTGAGAAGTGAGGAGGTTGGTAAAGACATGATGACAACTGATAGGTTGGTTGTATAGGGTCGTGTTTGGTGGAAGTTGGAAGAAGTGATCCAATGCGTACTCGCCGATATTATATGGAGGGAATGAACAGGCCGCTTTTAGCCTCGCAAAAGTCTTTGATTGGACGAAACAAATGGTTGTCAGTTTCCTTGCAACACGATGATCGATAGAACCATTCACGGGTGGTCAGTCATTTCCTAAATGCGGAGAACCCACTCTTGTGAATTCAGGTACAGGTTTTCCCCCGCGGACACCGCCACTATGGCCAATAGACGAGAGAGAAAATTTCATGGTAAGATTCTTTGATGCAAACATAACCTAGGGATTGGGTCAGGTAAGCAAATCAAGATAGTTGCTCAGGCGCTGACTTACCACGTGATTGGAAGCTACTCACCCTTTATGAACTTGGAAGGCAGACCGCCACTTTGGTGGAGATTTTAGTATCGTGGCCAAGATGACCTATTAAGAAACTTCTATATGGTCACCTATGGCAATATCAAGGTCGAACCTGCTACATGGAAATGAGTCCCGATATGACGCCATACCTATGGTAGTCTCAACTACACAACATCCAATCCCTTTTCAAGATATCACACTTGCAAAGATCACGAAACATGAAAGTTCTGAATCCAAAGCTCTTCCATAAACATCCCCATTCATGGCGATAAATACGTTCTTGGTAGTAGATAGCTACGTGATGTGGGTCCCCCGCTTCAAGCACCTCTGGTAAGCGATAGTGGCTATTCCCTGGGACCTATTGTGGACTCCTCGGAAGTAATTAGATAGCCATTGGTGCATGATCTCGCATACATCGCAATTGTGGGGTCCCACTCCCGATTCCTGGTACCGCCGAGAGATTGCAAGATCGCCCCTCCCTGCCGCATTCAAAGGAAAAGGAACAACTACGTAAGGGGCCCCTTACAAAATGCCCGTTTGCTTTGTAGAATGAATTCTAGGCATTGCAGATCTTTACCCGTAGCTCTGGGTAGTTGTGTTAGACGTTGATTTGTACTGTTGGAAATAAATTTGGTGCTTATGACACTGCCTTGTCTAATTTCACTAGATTCTTGTGCTTGCAAAAGGAAGATTATCCGACATCAAAGCCAAAGCGTAGATGCCCAACGGGGAAAATCTGTTTCATCTGATAACCCGGATTAATGCTCACTCTTCATTAATGAAAAACTATCGAAGTTGGTTAGTTGAACCTAGAGCTTTCCGCTATGTTTCAATACCGCATACAACCAGGCATTTGGAAATCCTTTCGTACTTTACAGCAACCACCTCACATCCAAAAGCAGGAACTGGCCCATTTGCGAGCATCATCCCTTCATCTTTCCTTTAGGCAACTAGATACACATCTCGAGAAAAGCAATTCAAACATGATGGACCCCGAGAAACCTCGATAATTATGTTTTAAAAATACCGAAGGTTTACTGCAAGTTACATATGAATTTATGTAGACAACAGTGGTGACGAAGTTTTGGATTGTCTACCCTATCGAAACGCTTTCGCGAGTCATCTTATGGAGTCTCAAACTGATGAAGTGAACTCTTCTCTATAACAGCGAAATTGAGCCCCTGTTGTTTATACCACAAGGTGATCATTTTTTTTTGGAAACATTTCAAATAGCCTACGACCTGCTATCTACAGCAGACATACACTACATGATCTAGCAAAAGTTGAGGGTTTCCATTGCTCTGTGACGGAAATGTATTTTCTGCTCACTAAGGGATATGAGGTACAGCGAACTGACGATTGATGCTCGAGACCTGAAGCTGGACATTGTTCGGCAGTTTTTCGAGGTAAGGGTCTGCGCTTTGTTAACATGCTTCCCAACTTTCTATATACTTAACCCGAAATATCATGTTATAGTATGTAGCCCTCAGCCTCACTATGTCTTCTATATCTGAAACAGGTTCCTTTGGGTGGATATGATGTTTTAAGATAAATTCTCTTTGACCGGAGCATCTCCTCGAGGGTTTTGTCATTCTTTCTAATTACATCGAAATCCTTTGCCTAGGAGTATCGGATACTATACATTTTACCAAACTCTTTAGCTTGGTTAATTTCTAGCTTTAAAAAGCTCTTGTTTTGTTTACCAAGTAGAATAGCTCACCACATAATAAAGCCTGTGCAAAAAAAAAAAAAATGCTGGGTCGCACCCAGTAACACCGCCACTACTACACACTCCACGAATATTCCCAGCACCTTATGACACAATGTAAGAAATAGCCTACCTGCCGACCGCTCGTCTACTCCAACTTAACATTCATGTGGGCCTGCCTCTACATGATGATTAAGAGAAATAAATGAGTACTCATTCCTCATTTCCGAATTCTAGCATCTGTGTATGTACCGAATAGCCCATGCTTGACCAAAATCAAAGCGGCAATGTAGATGTCGGGATATTTTACTAATCGGGAATTGTAGTCCAATGCAAGAATATGAGTAGTTGCGATCTCGCCTGGTGCAAAGTGTCGTTCTTGTATTTTTGCGATAGTATGATGTCTGAAATGTTGAAGATCTTACTGAAAGGGAGAGCACAAGAGCCATCGAATAGATTGTTTACTGAGCAGCCATGAGGCTCTCAGCTGCGCACGTGAGCAAGCAGCCAAGTTGCACACTTTACTTTCCCCCAGCGACGCACGAGGCTATGACATTTCAAGAACATATAAACTGCTGTCCTCTGCCCCAGCCTTGAGTTAAGGCCGTTGCAATATCATTGCTTGTGTGCCTTACCTAGTTCGACCCGAAATACGCCCAAGCATGTCTCAAGGCTCTTTCTTCGATCGAAGGCCACAAAAGGTCCAAGAGACTTACCCTGTCTATCGGGATTTCCCATGGGAGAAGGTCGAAGAGTGTCTCAAAGAGATTTTCCCAGGCTGGACTGCGTTCAATCCTGACCAGGTGAGTTAAAGAACTCCAGGGATGGGATTGCATAGCGTGAGAACGGTGCAGCTTATGCGATATCCTACAGCAGGGAGGGTTCCATATATTCGATGTGCCCAGGGCTCTGACAGACGTGAGTAGCTATCACAATTATGTATCTGTCTTTTACCTGAGCAAGCACTTACATGAGCTTAGTATGATCGGATGTGTATTCGCAGTCGAAGGGATGCGCAACCGCGCCAGCGGCGACCATCTCGAGGATCGGACGAATTTGGCTCTGGGAATAGACGGAAGTGGTAAGGAATGACTGGTGTAGGGTAAGGCTGCCATCCGGTGAAGCGTGATCGAGGCGATTGGCCAGGCCCTTTCTGTGTGGTCCCTAAGGCTGAGGGATGTGAAGCGGGGTCGGCATACAGTGGGAAATGATTCACTTAGGCTATTGCTTGCGTCTGCCTTACGACACTTGCTTTGCATATTTAATTTGCTTCCTTCTGCTACTCTATATATTTGGCACGGGCTTGAAGTTGTTTTTTCATAACCTTGCCTATCCAAAATACACGACTCATGGGAAACTTGGAAATGACCCCTTCGATGACTTCAGGACCTATCGACTCTGGTGAAAATCATGCTGATTATCCTCTGAATCTGACCGGATTGGACGCCAGGACCTTCCTGTCGACACTGCAGAGATACAAGAGTCGCCTGGATTCTGAGAGCAAGTTTCTCTGCATTCAGGACGAAAGCGAAATCTGCCTCCCAGTCCGTGATATCTATGAAGATTCGACATGGGACAAAGCGAATCTCACCTCGGAAGCCAAGTTAAAAACTTGGCTAGGAATCGACAAGGCCAGCGAGGGCCTTGCGCCGAGAGAGGAGCCCAAGTGTCGCTTCATGCAAGTCTGTCAGCAATGGATCGGCTACGGAATGAGACTGACTTGCTTGAACAAGATACATATATGCCGAACATTCGCGAGATTATCTCCGTGTGACACGGGCGATTCTCACTCAGATACTGACGCGATACAAGGTCATGCCTGCATACTTGGATCTCATGTTTGTCTTTGGCTCCCAGTGTGTTCCTAAGAATCTTCGTTTCAGCTCATTCCGAGAAGATGTCGACTTGATTGATCCAGCGCTCCAGTTACTACCCGGGCGAACGGGCCAACGAATACAGCTTTGTTATAACCTGGCAGGTGTCACTTTGACAAACCACCAGGAAACCACCCTCAGATCAAAGGCATGGTCAGTCCGTCAAGCTGCCATTCATGTCCAGTTCAATGTAGTCTCTGGCGAAACCGTGTGGATTGTGACAAAAGGACGTCTGGATCTCCATAAGCGTTTTAGGGAAATAACGGCAACAGACTCACAGCGCGCTTCCTTTAGAAGTCTCAGGCATTGTTTTTGGTCGACTCTATCCGCACATTTGATGTTCTGCCAATGGTCTCTGGAGGACTGGCAAGAGTATATTTGCTGGTTAGAGCGGATTTTTGAAGATGAGGTATTGTTGTTCAGCTACGATGCACCAGGTTGAGTTCTAATAACTCTTCTTAGACCAACCTATCAGTCGTTGGCCCGCGAAGGCCCGATAATGCGCATCGCCGCTATGTCCCTGAGGATATCCAGAGCCTTCAGTGCTGGATGGACAAGACGAGCGAAGCGATCGCAATGACAAAATCCAACATTGAGATTGTTACCTCTCTTCGAAACTTCTATCAAAGATTACTATCGAACTCAGATTTTCCACTCGCATTGAAAGACGAGAGCCGACGGCAAGTAGAACAATTTGTGGCCAGTCTGGACGGAATAATCAGAGAACACGGCATGAACATGTCCAGAGCTTGCTTGTTAGAAAAGGTCATGGCTAATAGAAAGGATCTGGTCAGTTACTCGAAACGCCCTGAGATTCCACTGGCAGTACAGCTAACTGGAGATCTTATGATATCTAGCTAGCGCAGCATCTACAAAGCCAGGCAACAGAGAAGACGGCGCGATTGTCTTCGCATATGGAAAAAGAAGCGGTTGTGATGCGCATTATCACTGTGGTTACCTTGGTGTATCTACCCGCCACGTCTGTTTCTGTGAGTACACTGATACAGTACAATATGCCTAATATCCAGGAACCGGCAGGTAGTAGTATTACTGACAGATAGCAGGCGTTCTTCAGCACAGATGTTGTGAAGTATTTATACCTGGAAGCGACAGGGACAGACTCCTCTCGGGCTGCCGATACCGCATTGATGAGATGGTTGCAGGTGACGCTGCCTCTGACCTTTGTTACTTTATTGGGAGCATGGTGGACGTATAAGATTGCGGAAAGGAATATGTTGCAGAGTGATCGAGATGTCCCTCAGGGCCGAGACGGGTGTTGCTGGGGAAGTCGGCGAGGAGGACGAGGAGGCGGAGGAGGAAATTTGAAGCGAACGTGGCGCAGGTGGGCTGATGTAATAACGACACGCCGCGCCGAGTCGAAGCTGCCGGTACATGAGGTGTGGGAAGGCTCAAAGTTAGGTGGTGATGGTGGTAAGTAGCATGTATGAGAATGTAACACAGTATATGTGTGATAAATACTGAGTATGTAACAGTGGAGCCACCTGTTAGTTTGCTATTTTAGAATAGATACACGCATATTACAAACCAAGTAGTTGGATAGGTGGACTAGCCGAGTGGCATAGCAGTCAGCAGGCAGCAGTTGCGCCTCAGCCCGGCACATTTATGAAACGTCTAAACGTAACTTCTCCCACTCACCGCAACTCTATACTTACATATGCAATGCAACAAGGAGACCTCTTACAACAGTTTAGGTCACACCTAAACAAATGGACCGTCAGCCCCATATGTGAAATCGACACCCATAACGATCAGCATGACTGTCATTGTCGACAACGTTTTGTCCGCGTCCCTTCTCTCCTGCACTGGGTCAAGACAGAAGATTGCGAAGGCCGCAACAGAAGCTACGGCAAGAGACTTTTAGATTCTGTCCCGGGCCTTCAGCCGGGTTTGCGCCTCCACGAAGAAAAAGTCCGCTTGGTTTTCAGCTGCTTAGTTCAGCTGCGTCATGAGAAGTTGATAGAAGTATTCTACCGCTCGGGCATAACAGATGAGACTATCGAAGACGAAGGTCTCGCAGATTCCAAATCACAGATATATGATAAACTATGGAGAAATATACGTGACACTAAAGAGTACGACGATAATGGGATATATAACATTATCGCAGATTTCGAGAAGAATAGGTGGATGTTCTGCCCGGCTAAACTGGAACATCTGAAAAATGGAAGATCTCTCGGACTCAAGGTCAGGCTCCCTTTCTGCGCACGGAGATTGGTGAATGCCGCACATCGGGGCGGAGCCGCTTCCGTAATGGAAGTCCTGGTTCAAGCGGAATTTGTTCCCGACGAGATGAAAGAGTGTCTTGGTTACTCGCAGAAATACGACCGCTTTGGCCATGTGAGCAACCTCCCAGCTCCACTGACTGTTATTGATGTAGTTTAGTGTCATCGGCTGGCTATCAAGACATATCCTGGCGAAGGCAAAGAAGACTTTGAAAAAGAAGTCGAAGCTTTCGAAGGCCTTGAGGAAAAGCCTGGCATTGTTCGCTCATTCGGCTCCTTCTCCCATTGGGATGGAGTCAATAAGAAACATAACACGCATAATATCCTTCTCGAGTACGGCCAGAAAGACCTTCTAGGCTTCTTTCAAAGTCGATCGCCTCCCCAGCTCGCCAATGAAATTATTCTTACGTGGAAAAATATTGCATTGCCACTTGCGGAAGCCTTAACAGAAGTTCACAAATTTAAAGCGGCAAGGCATCAATACTTTGGGTAATATGCGTACATTGCTATCAAACTCGTCACGCTGATACATATATCTAGTTGCCATGGTGACATCAAACCGGACAATCTCCTTGAAGTTGATGGCGAATGGAAACTCGCCGATTTTGGTTATGCCGAAATTTCTGGACAGCAACGCTCTATACCAACCATTAAAATGCGTGGGGGTAATGTTACTTATGGTAGTTAACTCTAAGCCGGTCCATGATCAGAAGTGCTAATTTCAACAAGGAGCCCCAGAGGCGGACATATCCCAAGGAAACCCGACATCAATTCGTAACCTTCAGTACATGGACATCTGGTCCTTCGGATGTACACTCTCAGTTCTAGCAACTTTTATTGTCGCTGATCGGGAAGGTATCAATACCTTTTCAAACTTCAGGAAGCTCGCATATTGGAGGAACTCATCAAAGGAGGAACGACAGATCGACAGGTTTCACGATGGTACAAAAGTTTACGACGAAATCAAACAGTGGCATGCTTACTTGAAATCGATCAGTCGCAGGGTCGACGACATCACCCCCGAAATCCTGGATCTAATTGATGAGAAATTGTTGAAAAGGTCAGAAGAACGCCTCAACTTTGTGGCTCTTCACAGTGAGCTCAGAAGAATTATCACTTCGGCCGAACAACGATTGAAGGGTTGTCGAGAAGCTGGGCAGTTAATGGCACACGATAAGGTGCTAGAGTCATTGAAATGGACAGAGCTGCACAGGAAAAGGGAATATTTACCAGAGGATGTTCAGAAGAACCCCATCCTGGAAATTTGTTCTTCCTCAAATCAAACTGAGTCTAGTCTACCCTCCAATACTCACGGGATTGTGTTAACTCCCACGCCAAGTGTTTCATTCCGTGGCAAGGCACTTGCAACTCTTCAGGGTATAGAAAGTACAGAGGTCGGTGCATTGAATCTGGTTACTCCTGACGGAATATGGCTAAATCTCAATGAGAGGCCGACTAGCCAAGGACGGAAAAAGCCTGAAAGACTCACCAAGTCACCCTCTGGGAAAGATTCGGCTACCAGTCCGGGGCGCAGCCACGAAACGTCCCCTAACCTCCAGTCTCCTCTCGGCCCAGGCACTCCCGCTGCTGAAGATAAACGTAGTATGTGGGCGACGCTACGAGACCCTGAAAACTTCTCTTCCTTGCAGAATCTTAATAGGATATTGAAACAAGAGCAGAACGTGGATCACTGGGTTAATGCAGAGGGCCAGACACCGATTGCTTTCGCTATAGACAATTACAAGCTGCAGTTTGTGGCCCAACTGGCAAAACATTCCAAAACCCACCCGCCGAAACCCAATAAGCAGACTCTTTTGCACAAGCTCATCGAAAAGCATGTTGCACATGCTCCGGCAATCAGCTCACGCAATAACATGGAGAATCTCGAAAAGGCAATTCTTGCGTTGAACGATGAAGCGGAGGGGAAATTAATGGACGCATTAGATGAACATGGTTATTCTATACTACATTACTGTGTGCGCACCAGATATCAGCTACCCCTTATAAAATATCTGGTGGAGACCGCTGGCGCATCTATCGGTCATGGCACTCACGACCAAAGCCTTCTTTGGCTCGCCGTTGAAGAAGGTGGATTGGAGGAAGTCAAATATTTTTTGGAACGTAGCGGCCCAGTTCATCCATGTGACATAGAATGCAGGCTTAAAGACCTCACTGATGCCAAGCTGGAAGAGCTGGACAAACATTGTCAGCCCCGGAGATCGCCCAAACAAACGTCAGGATTCCGCAGTCGTTTTTCTAAGGGGCTTTCAAGTTTTTCTTTTTCATAGAAACGTTGGTCCTGATCGCCTTTTACTTCAACAGTGTGGATCCCGACGGCCTTTTATCTGCGATCCCATTCCTCAAATGTGAGTTTGCTACGAGATGGGAAAAGGAGGTGGGGCATCGCCACTGTGAACTGATATTCCACAAATTTCGAGAATGGTTGGTCAAACAAGAACTATGCCTCGTTAGAGAAACCGGATCTATGTGTTCGAGCTTTTCGGTCAGAAAAGAGCTGGGCTTCACTTACATTATAGTCCGCCAGCTTTGCCCGCGGTTCCGGGCTTCGCATTAGGAAGAAGACAAGTATCGCAGAAAACCCACACAAGCCGGCGAATGCGCCGAAAAGGCTCATATATCTTCCTGGGGGCAAGTCTCCACCGCCGGGTTTGAGTTCTGTGAATTGGGGAACGGCTATTGCCAACGCGAATGCGCATAGGAAGTTGACAGAACACGCCAAAGACATCCCAACTTCGCGGAAATCCTGAGGAAATGCCTCGGAAGCATATGGAAATGGAACAACCTGTCATAGTGAGTATATATGGTCTGCATAGACTAATTAATGGCTAAACTTACGCCAGCTCCGAAGCTATAAATGCCCGTGTAGATCATGACCAGACCCGTCACAGCACCAAGGGAAGGATCTTCCTTGTCCATGTAGTGGCCAGTCAACAGAAGGAATGGTACCATTGTCACAAGAGAAGTCAGGAGTAGAGTTCGGCGGCCAAATCTATGTTGACGATTACCTCTGGCCTCCAAAAACCAAAACGTAAGGGCGGAAAAGACAAAATTGGCGCCACCGAACCTATCAATGTTAGAGCAACAAATATTTGCATTGTGGGAATGAGTCTCTTACCCAATATTAAACCCTAAGGTCTTCATGTTGCTCGTATCGATAAGGTGTGACTGCTTAATGATGGTAGTAGCAAGAAATGCAAACAAATTGATGCCAGAACACTGTCTGTTCATGGAAGTTAGGAGAATTTCGCTTATGATGAAAACACAGTTACTCACTGTGCGAACATGACACTACAAACAGCCCATACTGCTCGTTTATTGCGTCTGATTGACCGCAATCCGCCAAGCCTTACAAAGAAGCTGCGCATACTAAGGTGGTCATCTCTTATGGAAGAATTCAGTGTTCGTCTATATAGAATTTTCTCGAACTCGATCTGGTCGTAGAATAAAATGAAATCACCTAGAGCAATTGTGAGTATGTGGACTTGGTTATTCTAGGTGCACATAAATCCGGCTTACGGGCGGCTTGCAGCATGGTTTCTCTAAGCAAGACTAGGGACTTAAAGGCCTTTCGAAGTTGCTTCGTCTTTAGCAGCCACCTTGGTGACCTGGCCTTCACGTTAGTAACACGTTTGCCTAGATTGAGACTCAACTAACTCTGGGATAATAAAGGACAGCAATAACAGTGGGACAGCTGACACGAAGCAGATACCCACCTGGTTCCTCCAATTGTCATGGAATATGGCATTCGTCAATGCACCAACGAATATTCCAAATGCAACAGAAGCCTGCCAAAAAACAGACAATCGGGTCCGCAGCTCGTGTGGAAAAGTCTCGGCCATAATAATGGGTACCACAGATGACTTGGATCCTATCCCGATGCCCTGCACGATCCGCCAACCGACAAGGTCGTACCAGCTCTGGCTATAAGCGGCACCGATTGGGGCAACAAAGGTGCAAACACCTGCAAAGCAGAGCGCTCCTCGTCGTCCAAATTTGTACGTCAGCGGATCCGTTATCCAGGACCCGACTAGACCAGCGGCCGCGTAAGGCACGGCTTGTACCAAAGAGAAAAGGTTTAAGCCATTACCAACCCATACCAACTTTCCCTGGCCTTTGGATATTCCTAGATCGCCAGGCCACAGCAGATTGGCCCCGACAATGCTTTCCTGCGCCATACCCTGGGCAGCCGCCGCGGCAACGCATGTTGCCAATATGATGATCTCTTGTTTAGTCAATGCCCTCATACTCCCGGAGGATTCGTGATCCAGCGCTGTCCTCTCTTCTTTTGTTGTGTACCAGTCTGACATCTCGAGGATAGGAGGAGGATCCGTGGGCACTTCAACGGTAGCAATGCCATGGGTATTGGGCCGCCTCCTCGTTGCTTCGGGGGTGTCTTGGTTTGGACTTGAGATTGCCCCAGTGCTAGCAGTCCCATTTTGGTGGCCATTTGCCGCAGCATTGGGTGTGGGATCTTCACGCTCGATGAGGAGTAGTTTTCGGTCCTTCGCGAGGAGCGCAGCGCGCATTAGAAGCTGTAGTGAAACCTCATTGGCGATACCGTCTGCTTCGTAAAGTGCGCGTACTTTGCTTTGCAGCTCAGAGTCTGTTGCATTTCTTCCGGGGTTGTCATATCTGGACGGCCAAGTGTTAGTTTATGACAGTCAGAGTTTGACCGGGACATAGACCACCTACTCTCGGTCTCTGTTTTGTTCACCGACGGTATGGTAGTTTAAACGTGGTGTATCGAGAGGTATATCATTGATCTCAGCCATTACTCAATGGAACAGGCTCCAAGGAAGAGGAAATTATTATCTACAACGTATTAGTTCGACATGAAGGATAGGTCCTGTTGCACTCCACAAGGCTGAAATGAAAGCCATCAGCGGGACAGCACGTGCCCTTTTGTCGATCTGATACGGGTGCCACGTTTTCAGCTGACGTTCATGAGCACGCTCACGCGCGCGGTTCATCTCATGAAGAGTTATTTGTATCGTTCTAATTCATCATATCCTCACCACCGTAGATCTGTTCTACTACCAACTAAGTATGGGTAGTTAGCATGGTTAGCCATGGTTACAGGGGTCGAACGTGCTCCACAAAAGCCTAACCATGGTCGTACTCGTACTTGCTCATGCAGACTTTTCAAGGATTGTCTTACTACCGATGGTATTGATATGGGGTACACCCTAGCCCCGCATTAGCATCGGCGTGTGGGACCACGGTGTTAGCTACTACAATCGTTTACTTCCATGACAGTCTGACTAAAACGTAGGTTCTATTAAATTAAATCTAATCCGCCAACCCAACTCCAGCAATTCTCAAAAAGACACATAATTGAAGAACATGGGAATAATTTTACCATTTCTACCCTACAAGATGGTAAAATTTCCACACAGGAACTTAAACCCCTCCCTCCAAACGCCAAAAAAAAAAACAGTAAGAAAAAGCAAATACCTCCAACTCCAAATAAAAGAACTAATTGCAAATAAGTAAAGACATCAAACTACAGATAAAATATAATGGCCCCATTCTCTTCAAAAAAAAAAACGTGACCACATCCGACAGAAAGAATAGAGCTGAGCCGGCTCCACATTCATTCTAACTCCCTGTTACACTGGACGATTTACACTCTATATTTACAACCTCGAGATACAGCATGAAACAACAGAGAAGAAGATTGATACCAGTAGCACATCAAACCTAATATGCTGAACATGCTTACACAAAATAAGATAAAAGTAGGCTATTAATTTCGGTATTCATCACCTAACCAATACCACAAAAGGGAGAATGGGGAAAAAAAGAATATATCACTATTACTCCTTCCAACTAACATCCAACATCCAACAACCTCGTCAAAAGAACCCCAACCCCCAGGTCCTCCAACACCATACAAGAACTGCCACTAAAAAAGGCAGCACCAACCCAAACTAAAACCGCATCGAATCAAAGCCCAATCAAATCTCACCTAATTCAATTTCATTCCATGTCATTTCATATCATGCCTTCTCGCTACCCAAGCACCTAACACGATATCTACAATCCATCGATCTATATGCACATCCAACCTCAACATCCAAACCCCACCAACAACCAACCAAAAAAAGGGTACATACAAACATATCCGATCCTAATACATATACAAAACATTACTTCCACCCCTTCCATACCACCCTCGCAGAAAAAAAAAACACAAAGGTATAGAATAGAAGTCTATCCACCACATACCACCCTACCCTCAACCTCAACCTCACCCACTAAACAAACTTATCAAACCTCCTTTCCATCTTTAACTACATCCTATCCCTCCTCGTCATTTTCTTTTCGTTTTGCACTCCCTTTTTCAATCCAAGAGTAAGAATATCTACCTCATATAACATTACGCATGCCGAACTACTAGAAGGTGGGTAATTAAGCTGTGTATATATATGTACACGTAAACATACAAACAGCCACGCCCTCTTCACCCCGGGACTCTCTCCCTCTCTCTCCCTCTGTTGCTCGCTCGCTCCCAACTCACAAAATGCCAAGCACAACACGATATTTTGCCGCACGTCCACGTTCACACCGAGGAGAATGAAACAAGATAAGTAATATGTACAAGAGATATAATTCATGGTCACGGAATCTAAATCTGGTCTTTTTAAAACGAAAGAAAGAAAGAAGAAATGAAGGCTAAGGGAGGGTAGATAAAGATTGAGAATAGGACTAGGAGATATGCAGAAAGAACAAGGAAAAGTTAAGTAAAATTCTTCTACACTTCCTTTTGTGGTTATCTCGCGATGAAGCTAAGCAATGCATCCAGGCCAAAAAAGCAAAGAACGAAGAGCAAAGAGTAAAGTATTTTACCCGCTATGCTGGCTGTGCTGGGCGCTATACTAATATAAAATGAAGCTTTTTCCGGTCCCGGGAACATTGGAAGTACTGTAATGTAGTAACAAACATCCTCCCTAATAAGGAAAAAACGCCCATAACACCCTGGTACAAGTAACCCGACCCCATCTCCACAAATTCGATCTCTCTACGCCTCCTCAACCACATACCCCCACTCATTCTCCTCCTCCCCTCCACTCCCCCA
>JAQGEP010000065.1:70940-199575 GCA_028476805.1 Acrocalymma vagum
CAAGCCACTCCCTCAAAACCTTCGTATAAGCCCCCGATCCGCCCTCACTCATCGGAACCTCGATATCCTTCCCGCGAAAATGAATCTGCTTCACAGGCGCAACAAACCACGCCGTACCCGCCGCAAACGCTTCAACAAGCCTGTCTTCCCTCGCCGCATCTTCGATTTCAAAGATGGAGAATTTGCGCTCTACGACTTCGATGGGTTCAAGGGAGGTATGTTGGTGTTGTCCGGATGAGAGACGCGTGCGGGCGAGTTCTAACAGAGAGCGGCGAGTTACGCCGTCGAGGACTATCCGCTCTGTCAAAGACGCAGTGACGAGCTGTAGTTTTCCTTCTTTTGTGCGCCACACGACGAAGAAGTTACTTGCTCCGGCTTCTGTCACGGTGCAGTCTTCGCCGAAGAGCCAGAGAATCTGCATGTATCCTCTCTTACGGGCTTCGCCCTGCGCAACGAGACTGGGTCCGTAGTTCGCGCCGACTTTGGCGTAGCCGAAGCCGCCGGGCCAGGCGCGGCACATGTCGTCTTGGGAGGCGAGGAGCTTGATGCCGCCGCTCATGTCGCCCATGGGCGCAAAGCATGTTAGGATGACGTAGAGAAGGGCTTCTTTGGGGCGCTCAACACCTAGAGCTGGGTCCGTGGCGATCATCGTAGGTCGAATGTATAAGAAGCCACCTGGGCGGTCCTTTGGTAGCCAGCGTGCACCGTCGGTGGCACAGAGCTTGACGATTAACTTGAGCAGTTCCTCTGGTGGGAAGCCGGGGAGGGCGATCCGGTTCGTTGACATGAGCATGCGGTTGCAGTTTAGTTGCGGGCGGAAAAGACGCAGTTTGCCGTCGTGGCCGCGGTAGAGCTTCATGCCTTCGAAGCACTCAGTTGCATAGTGGAGGCATGAAGCGGTTGGCATCAAGGAGAGTGGTCCGTAGGGGGTCAAAGTTGGTGCTGCCCAGCCGTGTTCCACTGTCCATTTGGCTTGAATCATGTGGTCGGAGCATACTTTTTGGGAGGCCATTTCTGGAGATCCGATGGCAGGCACGGGGCGTGGCGAGGTGGTGTATGTGCATTGGAGGAGGGAGGCGTCGAGCTCGGTGAGGGGTGTGGTATCGCCATTTTGGGGTTTTGCTGAAGAGGTGGTTGTTGTGGGTAATGTGGTGGTGTCTGTGAGGGAAGCTGATTTCAACTGGGAGGGTGCGGACTTGAGGAGGGCTTGCTCAATGCCGTGAGCAGTGAGGTCGGACACAGTGTCCTCGGTGGTAGGTGTAATGGCAATGGGCGGCATGATGAATGAGGTGTGGGTATTTCGTTGTCAGACAGAGAAAAGGAAGAGAGTTTTACCTCTAACAAACCTCAAGGGAAAGAATTGAGTTTGGAGTCGAGAAGAAGAAGAATTCAGGATAGGGAGAAGCGGAGGCAAGGCGAGGGCTTTATAGGAAACCAGACTTTTAAGGCAGGAGTCACACTTCCCTATCATGCAGCAACTAAAAGCAAACTAATAAAGTACTTAAGTGACCGCGGCAATGCCAGCTTAGTCTAGTCTAGGAAGCTTGTTCGGGACAAGTGACGCCCTCAGACAATGGAATGCACGGCTCCTGCCTCTCATTCACAAGGGGAAGAGAAAAAAATTTCTTTGGTTGAGAAATTGATTGATTCGCCGCAAAGGGAGCGCGCTCCCCAACGAAAGTGAGCATTGCGTCAAACGACACAATGGAGACGCCGTTAGCGGAGGATGGCGATGCGAAATGGACATGACGAAATGCGGGAGGCGATTCAATGGCGGGCCAAGATGTCATCTTTCACCGCGTTCTGGCTTTGTGCATACACGGTTATATCCTATTTTGGCCGTATTCTCTTTGTCTGACTGGACCACACACACTCACACACACGTGCCTTGAGTATCCTGCACCGCCGCTAGTATCCGCCAAAGCCGCACGGACCGACAAAACTTCCGATTCGGCGCACTCTTTCAACGACTCATCTTCAGGTACAGATTACATCAATTACTTACAATCCCCCTTCGCTTCCGAGTGGTGAACAGCCTGCAGACAATGCATCTATGCCCACGGACATTGCAATTCTCCAACTGCGATATCGGAATCTACAAGCACGCCCAGCTGAACGACTCCCCACATAAGTGGCTCAATACTCGCTGCGCTTCATGCGGGTAGCCGCGGTTGTTATAGACAGTGCGTGGGCTCGCAGCTTCTCTCCCTGCCCACGAATCAGACAATTCCCATATGACCAGGCACAAAATCCCACTAGGTCAACATGACGACTTTGCTTGGAGCGATAGCGTAGATAAGTTCAGATCCCAAGAGAACATTCTACCTACCCGTCTACCCGCCCTATAGCCTTCGCCCAGGTGCCGCATGTACCCACCCCATCTCTATCCGGGGCTCCCTCTGCCGATAACACGGTGGTAGATGGTAGCGCCAAAACATCGTCCGTAGTTCGTACTCCGTAGTCTAGTCTACTGGTATTACAAGGCTATCCACGATTGCAGCAGGTACACCCATCTAGCTTAGCTGGCCTCTTTCCTTCATCTGTGCCGTCGCCGGCATTCCGTCCATGTTCTGCAGGATCGTATCGGCCACTTCGCCAGCCCGTCCTTCCAACGATCTCAGATCTATCTTGTTGATTACTTTGTTGATTTCTTCCATCACTTCCTCTTCTTGCACCGTCTCCGCTGTAATCTGGCCCTCAATTCTCCAGTACATTTCCCTCATTTCCCGCAGAGTTGGGTCCCGGTTGACCGAGTTGGTGAGCAGTCCGAGTGCTCGCAGTCTATGCAGTGATTCCTCAGCACCGCGAGTAGTCATTTCAAGCCGCTCCGCGATCGATATAGGCTTTGCGAGCCACCGATTCGTGCTAGTAGCCCAGAGGACAGCCGCAAGTACAATATCCGTAATCGTAAATGCCATCAGCCTTAGGAACCGCAGCCGCCAGTGCACAGAATCAAGATCCTTGACCGTCCTTGCCTTCTTGTTCGTCGTAACATCGTACGTAGCAAAGAACCACCCCTCAATAACCAGTAACACCAACCCCGCAATCGTTGCATGCGTGCGAAACCGTGACCCTTCGCTTCCAACCAACGATGACGTAGCGAGGCCCAGAACAGCCAGGTGGGCTATATGAGGAGTCGCTATTTTGGGCAGACTGTACAAAAAGTAGTTGTGTGCCTCGCTTCCTTCAGGGGTGACACACCACGCGCAGTTGAGCAACGTGTCTGGTCCCCACGCCAAGTACTGCAGCTTCGTCGACGGTCTCGTCATGAACTTCTCCCGCAGCGCCTCATCCTCCGGCGTAAGCGGCCTCAAATGTCTCAAACGCGCAAATAGCACACTCGTCTCCGTCCGAATATGGCTCGAAGTCTTTACAAAGATATTCTCAGGCGCAAAGTTCGCAAACGACAACGCCAGGCACACCACCGCACTAACAAACAGCAAATTCAATGCATTCTGCACTTTTGGGGGCGTCGGCCGCACAGGAACGCTTCGAGATGTTGCACGCGCGGTATTGAATAGCTCGATGAGCTTAGGGAGGAGGAACGGACCGAAGATGATGAGCACGGAGTGTACGTTTTTGGGCAGGAATGTGAGGCGGGGTATTACGACGTAGGATAAGACGAGGAGAACGATGGACCGCACGTTGAACATGGCGCTGAAGACGACGAACGCATGGAGGGAATGACTGGAGTGAGGGTCTTGAGGGTGGGTTGGTGGGTATGCGATGGGCGTGGATGATGTATAGAAATGTGGCCAGGCCAGGAACGGTTTGTGAGGCCGAGGCAGGGTTCACCCTTGAAGCTAGCCTTTTAAGTCCTAGGGGCATTCTACCTCAGTGAGTGACATCCGCCAGTGCAAATTACTTGACACTAGATTGAAAATTAGGTTCAAATACTTTTAAAGGGTCGTCAGTGACTTGAATTCCCCATAAACTCACTTATTATACCATTATTTCGACGCTGTATGCCTTTTAGAAATATGCTAGATATCTATAGACTTGTGTAGATATTAATACCTCTCTCTGGTAGCGTAGTCTTAATATGAATGTTCTAATATTCAAACTCCTTTTTATTTCTGGCGTATCTTGATTCAGTCGTAAGATACCATAGTTAATTATGTTTAACATACTTCATCCTCAAAATTTGCCTACAGTTGACCCAAGGTACCATTCAGGTACGGTATTTCCTATCCTACATCGCCAATCTTCGTCCCTCCTCCCCCTCTCGTCTCGACTCAGAGCATATACTTAAATGAAGAACTCTTCATCCCTAAGCTTATCCAACTCCTCATCAGTATATCTCTGCCTCACTTCATCCTCACTGATAGCCTCCTTCTTCTTATTCCGCATCTTCAACATCGACTCCAAAACCAGCGAAGTGATCAAACCAAGACAAATAAAACCCAAAGGGACTCCAATAACTAGTTTGGTATCTCGGCGCTTCTCTATCTAAGAAGATGTTCGTTCCCACCAGTCTACCAATATTGCCAGCAGCTAGTGTTCAGGCCAGAACAATCGAACGTTTCCATGAAGGCGCGAGGTTATTGCCAGTCCACGCGCTGATACAGGGAAGGATCGGATATGTTCCGATTTGGGCAAGGGCGATGGCAAAGTAGAGCGATCCTACATTCTGGCTGATCCGCGCTGCAAGAGAGAAAAGCACAGCAAGAGCAGTTGTAAGGAGAACGAGTGGACATGCAATGAACGGTAGCCGCCACTTGAAACGATTCGCCAGCCTCCCCGACAACCAAACCGCAATACCACTGCAAAAATACGGCGGAATAGTCAGCAACTGCACCGTCGACGACGTAAACCCAAGCTCTTTGATAATCTGCGGCATGGCAAACTTGAACGCAGCAATAGGAACTGAATTCGCCCACGCCGTGATAATCCCCGCCTGAACCTTCCAATCAAATACCGCGCTGAAAAACAGCTTCCAGCTAAACTTGTCGCCTTCTACCGTCGAAGTAATGACGTCGTCGGGGACTAGTCGCGTGTGTATCAACTTCTTCTCCTCGTCCGAAAGCCACTTCGCCCGCTCAGGACTATCAACAGTCGGAAACGAAACAATCAACCCAATCCCAACTGTAACAACCTCCTCGATAAGAAAAATCTACTCTACCCACGAATCCCATGTACCCCATCCAAATTCGCAATCGCAAACGCCAGAAGTCCGGAAAACGCTCCGGAAAACGCAGACGCGGTGTAGAACAATGCGAGGCGTTGTTGCACTTCGCTGCGCTTGTACCGCGACGTTATTATGAAGACTGCGCCGGGGAAGAATCCTGCTTCACAACGTGCGAAGATCACACGGCAGGCGACGAGTACGCGGAAGTTATGGACAAGTCCCATGCAGGTCATTACCATGTCCCAGTCCAGGATTAAGATGGAGAGCCAGCTGCTCGGACGGACTTTTTTGAGGACAATGTACGAGGGTATTTGTTGGGGAAAGACATTAGCTTCTGGAGGTTCGGCCTAGAGTCTACTTTTCATTCAAGGGGGAGGGAAAGGGCTATAGTGAGATGTCGGAGCGCTTGGGGAGATGGACGTCCTTTCTGACGTGTGCGCCGATGAATACGCCCGGTGGTGTTGCGTCGCCGCCGAATGCACCGGCTTTCTTTGAAGTCGACTGTGGAAGAGAATGCCGTGGCTGGGATTGAATGTCGTTTCAATATTGTATCAAGTTGGTTTGTCGATCTGTGAAGATATACTATGATTTCAATTTGAAAATTAGCACCCTGGGTCAAAAAGGTGTATATCTTAGGAGCTTGTCGTGCTGACGAGCATAACGTAGGTAAACGAATTATGAATGAAACTAGCACGGGTTACCGAGCCGTCGACTTGGGACAATAGTATCGATAGCATCGGAGTGTCCATATTTATTCTCCACGTAAGTTTCCTTACTAGGATAATGGTGCTTGTATGGTAGCGAGGAATGTTCGGGCATCCCGGTATTAATGATTCCGCTGATGCTTCTACAAAAAAAAAATTAGAAGGTGAGTTAAATTCTGAGGGTAATAAGGGAGACGTATGGGAACACGTAAAAAAACGCACCAAGGGGCTTTTGTAACCATTTTTCAGTGTTTCAAGTTGCTGGCCGTGTGCACGTCTATGATATGCACTGTGAAGTGGTGTTGACTGAAGGCGGAACTTCGGCGGCACGAAAGGATGAATAGCGTGGCCGAATGAAGAGTGGTATGTACTTAGATACCAATTGTTGGTATCCAGTTGCAGTAAGTTCTATTCAAAAGATCAACAAACGGCTAAACCAAAACAGCGTTCAGTTAAACGACTTTGTTTTATATCTCAAGAGGCTCTGCTAATTCGTGTTACTATAGGAGTCTATTCTTCGATTGTGCTTGCAGGGCAGCCTGATTTGGTTTCATAGACCTAGCGCGACCCCGCTGCTGATTGTGGTGGTCTCCTACTATAAAACCGACAGGGTTGGAAATGCAGATCCCAGGGGCATCACTGACTAAAGTAATCGACGTTGCCTTTTTCTCACTACCTGTACAATTACGGCATGAGAGAAAGGAACGTGGCCGTTTTTGAATGCTTCCACTCGTCCCTTTTAACTAGCTTGCCCATACATCCACAAAATATGTATCGAACGTAGCTTCATGACCATAGGTACCGACTAGCATGTTGATCCCTATTGATATAGGGTTTGTTCAGCAAGGCCACTGTGGTTTGATGGGCGGAGACCTCCGCCAGCTCTGAGCTGACTGGGGGTGTTATTTCAGGGTAGCATTAAAACGCGGGTAGAAAAAAGGGTTGTTTACAGTCAGGGGTCAGGATAAATAGTGTGTATGATGGCTGGACGTCCTCCTCGGTAGCAAATGGTTAACAGAGCGAAGCTCCGGTGAGCTGTTTGTGGATGGTCACACAAGAGGCGAGATCAGAAGAACGCAGGGGTTTGGTGAGCATCTGGGTTGAATACCTGTGGATATGGCGAACGACGGCGACCAAGTTCTGGTTCCGGCCAACAATCTGGCCATTCTCACTGAAAATTGCAAGGTTAACCCCGACAGTGTATCTGCATAGTGAGGCATTCATCCTCTGCGCCGGGACGCGAGCCGAAATTTGCCTGAGTTGCCTGGTGTTTACGTCCACTGAATTTGACAGGATATAAGAGGCCTCCATACTCCGTTTTGATCTGCATCTCAAACGGTAGCTTCTGTCCTACACTCTTTTGAATCCAGTTATTCCTTCTATGACAAGGGGGATCCTGAACATCGATTACCCATCGACAAAGCCGTGCTTGATTTGGGCACCGGGCTTCTCTTATAAAGTAAGAGACTTTGCTTGAAATATCCCTCTCAGTACTATGAGCGACCGAATTTGAGCTTCTACGAGGTTCGACCCCACCAAGTCCCTTCCCAGTTGGGGACCACCCCACTGAAAATTGGCGTTGGCTTTTGGAGTCCTTCACTTACTTTCGGAACCTTCCTCTGGGATCCAAATAAGAAATTCACACCTTGTCTTCGACTTTCGCTAGCATCTCTTGATCTCACTTCAACCTTTCGAGGGAGAGCAGTAACTAGTGTTTTCCCCCTGTTCTCGGTCTCAATTATACAGCCAAGTTTTTACTCCTGATGGCCTCCCCGAAAAGCAAAAGTGGGAGCTCAGGAGGCATATTGGATTTCTTAAAGAAACCATTCAAGTCGAAGGAGACGCAAAAACAGCCCGAGACTGACAATAAAGAGAAAGGGAGGCGAACCAAGCGCGGAAGGAGAGGGAGTCCTCCTGAGCCCTCCTACGAATACATGAAAAGGAAGCCGAAATCGAAACGGAGTAAGCAGTCATTGAAGTCCCAATCAAAGCGGAGTAAACGATCATCAAAATCCCAATCAAAACCTTTCTACGATGATCTCAAGAGAGAAATCGTGGCAGAAGTAAGGCCTGGCCTTCCCACCCGTCGTGGAATCGCTATGGTCGACATGCAGTGCCCAGACGACATGATAAGTCGCAGATTTGCGGAGGAGCACTTAGGGTTTGAGATCAAGCCACATCGCGGAACTCGAATATCGACAACGATCATGGGCGAACATATTCTGCTTTACGCAAAGATACCACTCAGGTGGTACCTAGACGAAAAGGACATTAGTACCGGAGATCGACTTTGCATAGACCCGACTTTCCAAAATGGAACTTTCCTTGTTACCAATGCCAAAAATCGATTCGACATCATCATAGGTAGTCGGACTATTGAAAAGTTACGCCTCCTGGATCGACGACGAAGATTTATTGCTCCTTTCTTCCGGGCCATTCAACCAAAGGTGGACGGTAAGTTTAGTACCTATGATTTGGAAAGCGTCACATGTTCTTTGGCTCACTGCAAACTTTCAGATAAGACAGTCAAATTAGAACAAGCTAAAGCAGATGAGAGACGCAAGAGGGAGCAGGAAGAGATGGAACGGGAGCAGGAACGGATTGTACGTGCCAAGCTTCAATACTTATTGTGGAAAGTGCTGACTATTCGAGGCCCGGGAAAGAGCAAGAGCCAGGGGAGCCGGATAGTTCTTCTGGATAGTCGTGCTTGAGAAAGAAATCCATCATTGCATTTACTGCAGATGATATCGATATCGGAGTATGTATTTGTACGATACTTGAATTCGCATATTGTGCTTAGAAAATTGGGACTGAATCACAGTACCTGCTCTTGTGTCTTCAATCTCACAAGTAGTACATTTTGAACTTCCAGTCAATGTTTCCCGATTGCGTATGCTAGGTAGTTTGACCTTAGGGCCTTTTTGCACTTGCAGGAGTATAAAATTACGTCCAGATCACGGGATAGCAAAAGAGAAGAGATATGCAGAATTGGCGCCCAAGGCCTCCAAAGCGTGAACCGTTAAACTATACATGCTGGAATAAAGAGTTTAATGTGCTCATTTTCATGATGTGGGGAGGGAGGATCTACCTATGGTATGTCTGTTTCTTGCGTCAAAGAAAGGATTCCCGTCATGCAGAGAAACATTGTAGCCTACCAGGAATATTTACCTGAGTTTTTGAGTGTTCTCGATAGGAGGGAATTTACTTTGGCAGTTGATAGGAATTTGGAGCAACTTCAGGTACTGTAATATATAGAGCCTTTGCTCAATGGCCTCCGAATGCTCGCCTAATGTTCAGTCGGGAGGCGCTGAATCACTTCCTTTCGGATCCTGAAGTCTTCGCCACCATTCTGGAAGCCGCGGGCTCTTCAATTTGGAAGTGTCAGGCAGGTGTGTCAGGAATCATCCGAGCGGCCGCCGTTCTACACGCGTCATAAGAACTGGAAGTGTCACAAGGGCATCCAGGCATTATGAATTTCAATCTCGCAGTCAATAACCATAATGGTACTGAAGGAACGGCCTCATATCGGGCACCACTGATGAAGAGGATCAAGGACTAGATAGAGAATGACGGTTGCGGCTCAAGCTGACATTGCGTGTTTCAGCTGCAGTGTAACAGTACGATACGCCTGCCCTTTGCGGACCACCAACCTGCGCCGTTTCGAGCGCCAAGGTTGTACGGCGGCTGCAGAAAGCGTTCAGGAGCGTCTCTGTGACGGCCAATATGCTGATGGTCTGCTTTCTACATGCGGGGGCCACGTTTCGAAGTGGATCTGTGCTAACTTGTCGTGCGAGAATGCGAGAACCTTTTTCTGTTAGGCGTTGTAGGTAGTTGATGCGAGAAAGTGACATGTCCGAGCGCTCCATTACCTACATGGCAAGCCATGTTGATCGCAGTCACCCTACAGCTACCTACCCCTTTGGCCTCTTTTGTGCTAGTTTCGGCCTCGATATTCCGTGAGTGTTAAGTGGAAGGATCAATCAGGCTATCTCTGTTCGCGGCCGTCTGATCGCAATTACAAGCAGCGTTGTTGCGTTCCACAACCTCGGACGTAAGAGCTATGCACCGACCACGGCAGTGAATGGGCCTGTCCCTGGCCATTCCAATGAAAGTCTTGGTGCTATCCAATACCATAGGTATGCTGATGCAGGTATAGCTGTGATGTGTATGGTAGGCCTACTAGAGCTATGTGGTGGATGCTGTCCTGACAGTGAGCCGGGATCCATGCGGTATTCAGACACCATGCCGGGCAGGGCCCTGAATGCTCCCTTCCCAGTAACTTTTGTCCTGAATGCAGACCACATCCGTCAAGGCTCTAATGCGGGCCGCAACCAATGGTTCCCACCTATTCCAGCCACAAGCGTAAGCTTATTCGTGTACCTATCCTGGCCATGATAATGTTAGCTGAGGGGAGTGTATGCTGGAGGCACTTTGCGCAAACGTCGGAACGTGCACTATATGGCGGGAAGTAAAAGAGTACACCACGTAGACGCTGGAAGACACTGATGGGTATATAATGATTGATATTTCGCATCAACTTGCAAAACTCGATCTTAACCTATTTGAATCAATTCCTTGTCTGTTCTTTTGGTTTCCGAACAAGTGAACTCACATCGGCTCTCTGCTCAGCCTGCTTCGTACTATACCTACCACAGTGGTATGGTACCTCATTTACAGACCCGCATCTCCGTATCCCATACAACCATTTACACCTACTATTTTCCCAAAGCTCTGTGTCGTAGCCCAATCCTAGAGCACGTTGTTTACCGAAACACTGTGCCTTGACTTGAGTTCGTAGGACCCTCCGGCTATCCTCTTCTTCCTTTTCATTAGGCCATTCGGTCTCCCAAAGAACTCGCCAGATCCCCCCAATCTTTGCCTGTATTGCCTAGGACGGACACCACGTACCGCGATGCAGACCGCAGCTTCGAAGTTGAAAAAGTATGCCATCTCGATGAGGAGACGATTCCGGCCTGAATTTTTCGTCGACAATCACACCAGAGTTATCAATGTGGAGGCTCAAGAACCGGGTTATGTTCGTCGCTGTGGAGTCGCTCTCATAGACAGGCATTGCGAGCATGATCTGATGAGTCGTGACTTTGCAAAGTGTCTGGGATACAATATTAGTTGGAGCGAGGGCGTTCCCGTTTCTTCAACTATCGTGGGCGAAACAGTCCAGTGTCTTGCTGAAGTCAAGATTAGGTGGCACTGCGATGAGAAAAATATTCCTAGTAAACACCGCTTTTACTTTGACCGTAGGTTTCAGGATGGCACCTTCCTTGTGATTGACAGCCCGAACTGCTTTGACGTTGTTGTGGGGAGTCGAACGATGGAACAGCTCGAACTCTCGAATGGTAGCCGGAGACTTGTTGCTGCCTTTTTCCGATGCTCTTTGCCGGAAGTAAATTGTATGTGCTTATCAGCAGGCTGATTTTACACACTTGATGATGACGACTTACTAACTTGATGGTGTAGATGATGCCGTTTCTTTGGAACAGGCCGAGGCAGATAAGAAACGAAAAGCAGAAGTGGAGGCAATGGAGAGGGAAGAGGAAAGAAAGGTATATAAACTGTCCCAGAATGTCGTTACACTTCAGAGAGCTGATTTTTATACTCGTAGGCGGCCGAAAAGCGAGACAACAAAACCAAGAAACCATAAAATGATCTGGGCACCGCATCGTACCTATATTCTATTGAATACAAGATCTTTGCGGCCTAGAAAAATGGAGATAGCAAGGCTGACTCAGCTGCATATTTGAAGATCCATATTGCTATGTCTCATGTGCGTTGGCTCCTGAACGGGTCGTGCCGAGAAACTCAATCATCCCTTTCACCCGATTCGCCTGTGTGGAATGGCTATAATAGGTGGCTTGGCCCTTGCATATTCGATTTTCAACATGCATTTCCACCTCATACTGACATGTTCGTGGCACCTCTCTGAGTTGGTAATAAGGAATGTAGGATTCAAGCTGTGGGAATGTTTTTTGGGCCAGTCGCAACTGACTCCAAGAAAGGAATTAGGCAGCATTTGCTGCTTTATGTAGTCAAGCTCATGGGACAAAGACGTTTTGGGCGTTTAATTTCGCGTTTTTCATCGTTGATACCCAATGCATGTTTGGGTAGTCAAGGGGTTCTAAGACAACCCTACAAGGCTTTAGGGCAGAGATTTTGAACACAGCAACGGGGAAGTAATGTGTGCCTGTACAAGTATTCCAAAGTTTGTTTCCGTCTTAAGTGAGCCCACCTGCCCCATTTCTTTATTTCATCACGATGTGACATAATCAAATGTATCGCCTGTCCAAGAAATCTGCCTCGTTGTAGCGCATAACAAATTCATCGGAAATCTCAAGCATTTAGGCAGCAGGATGTGCTGCCAATCATATTGTTCTGGCGCTTGTCTTCACCATACGCAACCATACATCACAGCTGTGTTACCTCACTAGAGCCTAATGTACTATACCTCATTAGGTATGATAGATATCTATGGTACTCTCAGTACTGGACCGAACACTTCGAAGCCGTACGAGGTCGGCAGTAGCTGAGTAATTGGTAGGCGAGGATGTTCTTGGGCTCAGTGAGTTATTCCTGGTACTAAATCCCGGTTATTTGACTCGGTACCGTGCCGTGACCTTGAACAGCATAGCCTTGTTTAGAGGTTATACTTCATTGCGTCAAGCTGCAGTGGTATAAACTCTAAAGTGACCGTCATTGCAAGTAGTAGGGCTGCGACACTGCTTTTACCCTTCATGGTCGATCCGGTACTGCCATGGACTTCCTCGCTACGCTTGCTGAGTGGTAAGCCGCTCACGTGTGACCGGTGAACATGATCCTGCGCCTGACTTCGGACCTTTTGGCACATTGCCAGAAGCTACCATAGCCTTTGCTACAGCTACGATACGGGTGAGGCCACGTCTGTCCAATACCCATTTGAATGTAGGGGAACCTGGGTATCTACTGTATTGAGATGACTCAGACATGAAACGAGAAAGTCCTCCTTAGAAGTAGGGCATGCAAGTCGTGGCAATGGGGCGATTTGCCTTTTGCAGCGAACAGGCACTCGGAAACAACAAATGGCGGGCGTCAGAGATCGATCTGAAGAATGGTGAAAACTTCACGTACCATATGATCTAGAGCCCAAGTGCGGATACATTTGTAGCTGGTTCTTCGAAGGTTACCCCCACACGGACTTAGCACCATAGGTACCATAGAAAGTAAGCAAGCCGTGAAGGGAGCACAACATTAGCACGATTACATAAAGCTACGAATAGTGCCACATAAACATAGACACGGAGACAGGGTGTCCCACGGCGTCTGGGGCTATCATATTGAGTCCTTTATAATAATACGTGTTTCGATCCTGAAGAAAGGCAATGCAACCAATAGCATTCACGCAGGCATAGCCACGACAGCCTCACTTATTCGTGAGTTGATTTGTATGTCACTTCATGAGCCTCACATTATCTGCAGCTGTGAGTTGTTCCATCCTGCATCTGAGAAGGCTGAGTTACCTGTGCTTTCGTTGCCAGCACCTCTGCTCCGCAAAGCCACAGACCTAATACCTAATGTGAACCTATAGATGGCACGCTCTGTTGCATGGTTATTGGGGTAAGTTCTAGCCATAAATGCATTATTCCTGTAGTACTATGGCCCGGACATCCTTTTCATGTGCAAGCAAGTCGTTTTTGCTGCACCGCAAACGACTGTCCCAAGCTGTCCTAGGTCAGCAGGGACCTTCATGGTCCGCTCTTCAATACCTTTATATTTCAGCCTTCCCTTCTAGCCAACTTACTGCGTCTTTGGCTGTCTGACCGGTCACAGAGTGGCGTCGGAGCTCGCACCTACACCTCCCCCACGGTCCTTAACTTGTGTTTTGGGTTGTCGTCTTACGCCATATCCTCGTCTAAAAGGGAACCCCAACGAAAGCTTCGGACCTTCCAAATGTGAATGAAACACACCGACTCTCGTACACCACATTTTTGAGGGATAGTTGGACTCTAGGCCATCGTCAAAGGTCATCAACCCTGAAATGCAACATTTTACGGAACTCGGTATTGCTCCCTCGACAAGGCAACTGGAGCTGCCGCTATTTACCTCCATTCCAACAACGAAAAGAATTTAGTGACATAGCTAGGCTTCAAGATTTCGTTATGACTGAAAACGGAACACTTTCCGGCAATTCGAGACATTCTGATCTGTACCAATGTAAGTCAGCGAGTATTGCCATCTCTCAGTCCCTTATAGCGAATGAATACTTTGATTGCGTCTACTATTGTATTAGCCTAACAAGTTAACCTTGGAGCACAGCCCTTGTATCTTCTTCTAGAGCTCCCCTTAGCGGCCACCCAAATCCGGACGCGATTAATACTACATCCCCGCGAGATATTCCCCACGGCACCTCAATGAAACCAGGAAGCACGATCAATCGTACTATTCCATCCGAAACGAAACAAAGACCATTCTGGGGGAAATCATTGAGAAAGTATCTGAAGCGATTGGTCAAAACAGACCAGAAAAAGCCAGAGCCTGACCAGTACTTTGATAGGGGGAGAAGGGGAATAACCGTCGAAGCCCAAACCGCAGGTTATAAGCAACACGTGGGTGTCGCTATATTCGATATACATTGCCGAGAGGATCTTATAAGCCGAGAGTTTGCCCAGCTTCTCGGATTTACCATAAACGAACCTAGTGGTCCCCCAATATTGACTTCGCTGAAGGGGGAGGCCATCCGGGTCTTGGCGGAGGTACCAGTGAGGTGGTATTGCTCTCAAAACAATATTCCCTTCGAGTATCTCTATAACCTTGATCCGAAGTTTCAAAGCGCAACATTTCTGGTGACTGACGCTTGCAATCAATTTGATGTCATCATTGGCGCCCGCACCATCGAAAAGCTCAGAATCTTTGACCGGAATCATACCCTTGCAGCTCCTGCTTTTCGAGCTAATCATCCTGACATAAACGGTATGCCAATGCCTTACTTCAGAATACCTAATCTCTAACATTGACGAAGTGGCCACCATCCAAGCAGATCAGGCGCAGGCAGAGGAGAGGCGGAAAAAAGAGGAAGAGGAGATGCAACGGGACCAGGAGCGGAAGGCACGTGTAACATAAACTATGCTTCAGATTCATTACTAACTATCCTAGGAGCAAGAGAGAAGAGACAGAGCGCAAACTAATCAATCTTAAAATATAGGGTATTAGAATCGTCTTGCTGTTTGCGAGGCACTGTCACTGACAGTTTTACCCTAATTCCCAACGACCTCCCAGAGCACCATTCCTTCTCAAATCATAGCCAGGCGTTTAGTTCCGACTCATCTGCTTCATACGCACCCGATCAGTACTCGATTGCGCGGAAATCCACCCATTTTCCTCTCCGGTCGGTTACCAGTTCTCATCAAAATTGGCTTATTTGCACTCCGTGCAGTTTTGGGAAATTTGTTTTCGATTCGGATAACCATGATTTGGGGTGGTCTCTGACTCGTTCCATCCTCATCACGGCTGTATACATTTAGACGTTTTCACACGAACCGGTCATAGAGGGCGCACAAGGAAATTCACTACGCGGGAATCTTGGGAGTTCGTTGCATGTAAAATGGTGCTTTGGATGAGAGTTAGCTAGCCCCACTATCAAATTCGGTTACAATGGATCCGGTCTGAGGCCATGCTATGCACGATGGATGTCTTTCCAAATAGAAGGAGCTACGCGGGGCGGGGATTTCCAGTATCGAGTTAGGTATCCAATGCGTTGCCTGCAAACTAGTGGAGTTAATTGCATGTATGGAAGGTATGGTTTCTGTAATTGTCTTCGGCGATAGGTTAATTCTCATGATACAAACGGCCAACCCAGCCTTAATCATACCTACGTAAAGTGCATTCCTTTGGGCAGATAGCTACTACCATCACCAAGTGTCGAATAAGAACGAATAGTAATAAATACCTGTAGTAGGTTGTTGGCTTCAGCTAACTTAAGAAGAACTCCTTTATAATAGCTTTAGGGCTTTTTGTTGGCTTAAGCTAGTCAACTTATGACTGTGTCATGTCCGGGTTATTTGGCGACACGAGAGCCTCCATCGAAAAGCGCGTAGGCCTTGCTGATCAGTCTGACATCTACCGACAAGCAAAATTTAAAAACGATGGGAACGAAGGGCCACAGCGGGATCGAGTTGTGCGGTGGGAAAGAGATTTAGCGTAGTGCCATTTCAGGGCGCTGGAGTTCTGACATTGGGTTGATCAAAGGCTCTTTTGCGACGCCCCCGTGTATAATGGCGTAGATAGAGTCACAGCCGCGCTGAGAGAATTGTGTTCGGTGGTTGTTGTGTGACATTTGCTACCCAATGCCAGTTGAGCTTCACACACCAACCCAACACCAGCTTGCAGGAGGGCGGGCCTGGAATTGGATCATGACAGGGAAAAGAAAGCATAGAAGTGGGTTCATTGGCCATTTGCAGCTGATATTTTGCGCGTTCAGCAATTGAATGCTTTGATAGGTGTCGTTTATTCCATGAAAATTCTTAAAAATTGCGATTTCCAGCGCAAAAATCAAATTCCTAGAACATTTGGCATCTTGTTGAAGATTTGCAAGAATATTGAAAAAGTAAGTAAGAAAAAAAGTTTGACCTTCTGACCTCGTTATTATGATGTATCTGATTATTTCTACCGCCACTACGACCAGAAAAAACACTTTGAGCTACGGGAACCGAGAGATCTCACTGATGCCTAGTACGTGTGCGGCATCGATGTGGCGGGGTTTGCCTTCTCTGTAATGCATATGCCCATTTGCAGTTGGGGGACCAATGTGAGAGTTCGAAAGTTTGTTCATCATTCAAATATTGAAACATCTCTCTTCACAGCTTGCTCACTCTCTTCTTCATCGCTTAAATTCTCCAAGCAAGTTTCGCCCCGCATTGCCACCTTAAGGTCGAAATTTTTGAGGTAGAGGCCCTTCGGATTGTTGCTTGTGCACTGCAGCGCAGGTTAACACTCTCCAGTAACTTCTACTCACTTCAGCTGTACCCTGACACTTGAATTTAAATTTATCAACTAATCCCATGTATCTCGGTAGCTGGGACTCGAAGAATCTGCTGAAAAGACTTTGTACACATCCGTCGAAATTATTGAAGACGATAAATAGACTACAGTGTCACCAGTGGAGATCCCAGAGGAAGTGCAAGCAGGCTCTATCATTCTGGAAGTTATTTCTACTCGTTCAGAATTACAGCTCCGGTTATCACGATGCATCCAGAGCCTTTCAGAGTGCCCGAAGCTAAAGTTTCATGCAATCAACGTAAACCCTTCTCGCACATCATAATGTCTGCCAGTCCACCTGGCACCGGCAAGCGTGATTGGCTATTCCATCAATTGTCAAAAGAAGCTTCAAAATAGACACCATATTCCACATTTGTCCCGTACGACAAGATGCAAAGCTTGACCACGCTTGCAATAATATGTGGGGTGTTGGAAGATGAAGCTGAAATACCTGAGAACGAAAGGAATGAGCTTGTAAAATACGCACATCGCCACACACCATCACTTTTCCTAATCCTCATACGGTTAAGACTCGACTTAAAAGTCCTGAGGCAAGCACGTAATGAAGGTATAACGGACAAAAAGACCTTACCAATTGGAGGTTCTAACCCAATCAAAGCCCCTTGGATTAAAGATTCTGAAGACCGCATCGTGTGGGAAGAACACCTACACAAATATCAATGGGATTTTTATGCAGCCACATTTAGTGGCATTGCTAGCCACCAAGAGTTTGACCCTCGAGTAATCATTCCATGCACATACAAGCATCAATGCGGCGAGGGTGCTTTCAGTGTTGTATATGTGTACAATTGGAAGCCTCTCAACAGCAAATTTACGCACTTTCAGACGTATGTCGACCTTGAACTTCTTGAGTTATCTTTCTGACACTGACAAGGATGAAAATCCGAAACTTGCGTTGAGATCGATCGACAAAAGAAAGACGCAAGAGGAGGCATTCAGAAACGAACAGTTCCTACTAAGAGGAATGCTCGATACCAGCCATCTACACATAATTGAGCTACTCGCCACCTACCGGCAGCACGAAAAGTGGCATTTTCTGTTTCCACTCGCAGAGTGTAATCTGCAGCAATATATGGAGAGGAATGAGCCAGTTCATTGGAAGAAGTTCATCGAATGAGAAATGCCACGGGAGCGTTCAAGAAGGCAGCAATGCCGATATTTCAGATGCGTTTTGGATTGCAGATGAAGATTTGACAAGCGCGAAAGTGCGAGTCCAAGTCACGGACATGCTAGACACACTACAAGATTCCGCGCTGGCGCAAAGGTCGAGAAGTTTCAGTCTTATGATCGGTCTAGTGCGTACAGTCCTTCAAGTCAATCCAAAGCACCGTCTTTACACGGCGGAGGTCATGGACATATTGAAACCGGTTATGAAGGAGCTCGAATCCAACTGTTTTGATGATGACAAAAAGGCCCCTCCAACTACCAAACGATTGGCCCAGAAAATCAGAGTAATTGGAGAGCGGAGCCCGGAGCCCTAATATCTCCCATAGATTGTCGGCCCACTGGATTACAACATAACATCGTCGTCATTTCGGCGCAATTTTCTCTTGATATCGATTTCAGAGGACTTGGGGTGTGTGGGTTCTGTGCGCTCGCTGCGATTTGAGCAAGTGCGTGCTAATGTTTAATACTTTGTCCTTCTCTTCTTAGGTTTTCTGCTGCTTACTCTATCTTTTTAAATAGAGCACGAAGTATCTGTGGAAAAACATAAGATTTGGGCATACAATTCGGATTCGAAAAAAGATCAGTCAGATTATTTCACTACTTCATCACACTGGGTTCATCTGCAATTGGTGAGATTTGGTAACGCCGACGCCGATTGGCAGCTCAATGCAATCCCAGCTTTGCTTGAGCACAAGTCATCATCGACTTGTATCGCGCGGCGTCAACATAAACTCGTGGAACGCTCAATGAATACATAACCGTGCTGCACAATCCCGTGACTCTCTACCAAAGCTTAGCCTTCTATACACACTCTCGGAACCACATTCTTAAAAACTTCCTTCACTTTTAAAGATAGTTTGATCCCGGAAATTCAATCATCTTAGTCGTGCCCACGAAGTTACACTACTTCAATTCTTGGGCTAACTGCCATAGTTACTACATGCATGAACTAGTAACGTATTTAGATTCAAATTTTTTGAAGTCCCAGTGAAGTCAATTGATGGAATCAGCTATCACCATATCAGCCTCTTGGACGAAAGTTTCTAAAAAAAACAATTGAAACGCGATGGATACAAGGGTGCCGACTACTTCACGAAATTTCTGAAATCAGATCAACATCAAAAACATATCAGCGTGATCTTGACGTCATCACAAGCAGCGTGAAACTGCAGCAAGATGGATGGAGGGAGCATGTATCACGTGTCCAAGTTTCTATTTCTGTTTAGCGTCGAAATTGATCGTCCCTGCTCCGATGGTATCGTGGCTTAGACTACATGTTACCTTGACACACACTCTGTCTTCACTCACCCATTCGCTTATCACTCCACACACACCCTCGCTCGCCGTCGGGTCTTCTCTTTGTGATATCATTCAACGGATCAGCTTATTCGTTTGCGTTGCCGGTGTCGTTGCCCGACCCGCTGGTGCCGAACGGCAATAGAAAGCTTGATCTCGCCAGCCAGGCACTCACCGCCTGCGCCCATCATTGCCACACACAACTGTGCTCTACTCAACCAAGCACATGGTATCTGCCTACGTATACGTTGATTGCCTCTCTATAAATGTAAGCCTTCCTCAGGCACGGAAACGCGCAACAGCTCAGTTCTAAATATATCTTTAGTACTTCTGGTCTGTGTGTGAGTAAAGCTATTGTCGAGGAGGCGAAACGATTACGTTCCGAGGCGGAGCACACAGGGCGGATACCTATCCAGTCAGTGCTTGTACACGTTCAGCCAGCGGCCTTGCATAGGGAAACTGTGCGTGTGTGTGCATCTGATTGATAAATATTATCGCAACGAAAAGGCTTCCCAGTGTCTGTTCCAAGCCTCTCTTCTTACTCACACTTACGGCAACTTCCTGTATACGATTAACGCAGCAACGCAACACTCACCACTATTATTACATTTCTGCTCCCTCACTTATACCACTCGCTACGCATCGAAATCGATACCGAAAGTGCAGACTGTCGACGATCACATTTTCGCACGACCTTTCACTGCCTCATCCTTCCCCATCCGCACCAATCAACGGAGAGAAGGGAACAGGGCGGAGCGCAAACTAGAAAGCGACCCAACCAACTAGCCCCGCGGATCAGAACGTTTACCTAGTTCCTTGTGCGAGAGTGTTAGGCCTTCCTCTTTGAAGAGAAATAAAGGAGATATCTGAAACGTGAAACTCGTGTATCACGGGAACCTATTCTGCGCTTGATTGTTGTTCGCTCGGTTTCCCATCCATTCGCTTCACTTTCGTTCGCTTTGGTATTGCTGCGATTGCGATTAGCATTACCTTGTTCATCGATTTCACTCACATTCGCTATTGAAAGACATTCGCAAAAATGCCATCCTGTTGTCGGACTTGCGATCATCGGGAGCATGCCATGCACACCGTTGCGTCTGCACCTTCACTCGTCGACGTGTGTCTGATCGTGCTCACATTCAAAACGCCAGTATCGGCATCAAACCCTAAAGTCAGCTCTGCACTCAACACAACACTAAACAACATCACCGACGCCGCGGAATCGTTATCACACCCCACAGCATTCACCAGCTGGTCACCCTGTCTGTCGAATCCACGGTCGGTCGTTATTCTTACAACAGCCAGCGAAACGTGCTCGAGCACTACCTCGCCTGTTTTTGAGAGTATTCTCAAGTATCTTGCTTGTCCACCCCGGGTGCAGCATGTGTACCTCGACTACTCTGTTCTATCGCTCGCAGCTTCATCCCACGAGACAATACCGTGTGACGTCATCATACTCCAAGCACCGAGTCCCAGCATAGCCGGCGCAATCGGCAAACACTTCGGATGGGACCCGAAGCGCTCATCTCTCTCCTCTCAGATGCAGAGTTGCGAATCGGTGGCATTCAGTCGACCAGGAGATCTAACCCGCGATTTTTGGGCCTGGGCAGAACTGCACACAGGAGATCCGACATCGCCATCGAGCTCGGTGGGGTCGGGATACGAGAGCGGAGGCATGGGCGAAAGACCGGGGCTGATAAGCATGAATTCCGACGAGAAGAATATGGCACTTTTCTTCGCCGAAGATGACGACCAGGAGCGGCGAAACATGGAAGACGAGACGCTTGTCATGATATTTCAGTGGAACAGCCGGGTAGACGCCGACCGCTTCAAGCATCCGTTGCAGAAAAGCTATGGGCCCAATGGCGAAGAGGTTAGCGGAGACCTATGGGACAGACATGTCGCACATCCGATTCGACACTTTGTTGGGGTAGGAGCAAATTCAGAGTCGTACAAGCTGGAGCTGAGAGGGGTGGAGCCTCGAATGGGAAACAGAGAAAGGGCTGCTTCAGGAGGGACTGGCAGGGAACGAAGCGGAAGCAAGCGACTCAGCGTCATGGCTTCCGGCCTAGGCGAGCGGGTAAGCGGGCTCTGGAAGTAGGCAGAGGAAAAGGAGAAGTAGAAGGAGAAGTCACCGCCTGGCGATGTCCGGGTCAGCCGATTGCAGTATGTATGTACATGTGCGGTTCAAAGGCGGTAGGCGACAGGTACCCCATGGGGAGAAATAAGTGAGTCAGCGACCTGAGACGCGCTGCTCGCCAATCAATACTCAGGAGAAGAGCGACAAGCGAAGATCATAGGCGGTGTACCAGTAGGAATAGGGAGTTTTGAGGCTCTAATAGGGAGGACGGTAACTGACAATGAGGGCGGGCGGGTAACCAAGGTACCATTGACGTGGATCAGGCCGCACGTGCAGGCAGCTGGTACCGGGTAAGCGGTACGGGCGAATACACAGTAAGATGTAATGATTCACACCTTGCGCGGGGCAGTCTGGTGACTTTTTTTTTTTTTGACTTGGGTGAATTCATGAAGGGGAAATGGCATCATATGCGAAGTGGCGGTAAACACTAAGAGAGGCACATGTCTTTCTGGCCCCGCCCTCGCCTCAGAACAGCGACAACGAAGGCTAGGGTTAGCGAGCCAGGCAAGCAGAGACAAAGGTCACAATCAAAAATCAATAATGACAGGCACAAGCAGTGCAACTGTGGATGAACATTGAAGTGTGATTTTCCGATTCCTTTGAAGCTCTCCAGGTTGATTTTGGAGCCATGGAGCGACGATACGTCGCATGGGCGAAGGCCGACTCCGTGCACCGACCGACGGGAAGGATCGTTATCGTTGGGATGGTTGAACGCAAGCAAAACGTTGGGATTACTTTGAACGAATGGTACCTCGGAGACATCCGAGATGATCATATTGAAGAAGCACTAGCCTAGTTGAAAACAAAAAAAAAAAAAAGGAAGAACCCACCAACGCTCGGAAAATTATGATGTAGCAGTCGGAATACAAGACAATGGCCGCGACAAGTGAAAAAGTACTGTAACGTCAATCAGGTCAGTTTCAATTCGTACGAAGCGAGGGAACTTGCAATTTGGATTTGGATTTGGATTTGGATTTGCAGCCCCAACAGCCAACAGCCAAAAGCCAACAGCCAAAAGCCAACAGCCAAAGGCCAACAAACTCCTCACGCTCACGGCCACGGCCACGGCCACGGAACCAACGTCGAGCTAAGTCCGACCGTACGTTCCCCCGCCGCTGACATGACATGAGGCTCAAGTCCAGTCCTGCAACTGCAACTGCAAATGCAAATGCAAGCCACGCCTAAGCCCCGCACAGTAAGCTACGCGACGCGACCATACTCTTCTCAGGCGGCCATACCCTGCCTCCAACGCATTGAAGGCATGAAAAAGAGGCCGGTCTGCGCCACAGAGAACGTGTGGCGCGTCAGGCTGATGGGGAGCTGGCCCCCGCGCGGCCCCGAGAGCGAAACCGGATTCGCTCACGGAGACCCCGTTGGAAGAAGCCGCCAAGCTGGGCCCTTTTGTCGCAATGCAAGCTGAGACCTGCGCGGAGGTGCGCGAGGATTGGACTGCGTTGGCGAGGACGGAGCTGTAGCTGGTGTCGTTGCAGCTGGGGACCAGGGTAAGGCGGGGCGGAGGTAATGGGGGTCTTGCCCGTGCTTGCGTGAGGTAAGGTGTGTACGTAGGGTGGTGATGTAGTGTTGGCGGCTTTTTCTTGCATTGGCATTGGGATTGGCTTGGACATGCGGGCGGGCGTTGGAGGCCGGATAGTTGAATTGGATTTGGCGTCGTAGTGCTTTGTAGTATTTTGCTGTGCTGCGCTGCGCTGCGCTGCGCTGTGCTGCGGTTACGGTGCGGTGCGGTACGGCACGTACGGCGACTGGAAATGATGTGAGGTGTATGAGTCGTCGGAGGGCGCGGGGGACGAATGCTTCCGTTTCGTTTGTTGCGCTTGGATTGGGGTTTTGGTAGATGGGGTATATTATTAGAGGGCTGGCTTGCGGCTCTGGTCCAGGTGTACACACAGTTGCTTGTATGTGTTTTTCGTTTTCGACCTTTGGTATCATTTGCGTGGTACCAAGTACTACTAAGTAGTCTACTACGACATACACATACACACATACACATAACATGATGGCCACCCCACCAACAAGTCGGACTCCCACGCCAACGGCTACGACTGCTCCTGCTCATCCATCTACATATTCTGATACTTATTACCAATTACCTCGCACACCGACATCCACATCTTTCAAATCCAGCAATACCAGTGCACGACTTCCCCGCCGCCAATCCCAATCCCAATCTCACGCCCTTCAGAAAATAGACCGCAAGGTCGAGTCGGGAGATGTAGTCCAGGGCCGAATTCTTTGGTTGCCCTCGAAAGAAGATTTACCGGAGCGTGCTGTGCGGAGAGCGCATGGCAAGGGCGCGATTGAGGAGGGCATATATAACCATCCTGTTGTGGTGGTTTCGAGGCCTGCAGAGGGGAATGAGGGTGAGGCGGGATGTGTGCATTTTTGTCTTGTGAGTGTGGATTTCTCTATTTAATATAACTCTGAATTTCCACTCGAATCGGGTGTAAGATTAGAAGTCAAAAAGCAAGCGAAAACGCACACATGGAAAAAGAAGGAAAGCAAACTAGGAAGAAGAATATGAAGCTGATACAAAAAAAAATCAGATAACGTCCTTCCAAGGAAAACGACTCCATGAAATCTACAATAAAGCCAACGAGTTCCACGCCAGTCGTCGTTCCTGGTACCTCCCCATATCCCCCACGCCTTCACACCCCGACGCTTCCTCCAAGAAATCTCGAAAACGTTTTCCAACACTCGACCTGGCAAACAACGCAACGCTGCGCTGGGACTCGTACGTCAACATCCGCCATGTGTACAAGCTCGACTGGTCGTACCTCAAGCCGTATGCGAATCCCAACACGCCAGAGAACCAGGTATTTCGATTTGAGAGGGACAGTTTGGTGCAGTTGTTGGCGAAGAGTAGGGTGTTGACGTTGTATGAGCCTGGGCCGCAGTTTCAGAATGGGAATGGAGGTTTGAATTCGAATTCGAACTCGAGGCAGAATACTACCGTGTCTATTCCCAGAGGTTACTCTTCTCCGACCGCTTCTGCTACTACTTCTCCAATCCTCGAGCGCGGATACGATCGTACAGGACGACCGGGAGCACACGACCAGTTCCCACAATCGCCTGTTTCAGACACAGCGTCTATTGCGGACTCGGAGTACTCGGCTACGTCTGCGCTTCTGCAGTCGGATTTTTCAGACTCAAAGAGTACGCATGAGAGGAGTCCTGGGCCACCAAGGAAAGCGCCGCCGGATAGGAATCGAGGCCATGGTCAGATTCATACTCAGAATCAGAATCAGGAGCCCGATGAGGGCGTGGTTTCGAGAGGGATTGCGAGGCAAGATTCTTGTTCGAGTGTGGAAGAGGGGGCCGATTGTGGACGTATTGGGTATGTGATTAAGAGGTTGCTATGCTGTCGCCCGGGTGGGCATGGGCAGCCTTAGTATGAGCTGAGTTTAGGGCATTCGATGGTGCGGTGAAGATATTGGTGCAGGTACTGGGTTTGGTGATCATTTTTTTTCTTGGGCTTCCGCTTCTTAGTCGTTTGCCTCTCTTTTTCCTCTCTTCTTTCTTTCCTCTTTCTTCGCGTATGATACCACCTGTCGACGAGATTCTCGCTATATTTCGACGCACTGTTTTTATCTTGTATTTTATATATTCACACCTAGGGATTCGGATCGGGATTGGGGGTTGGAACAGGGTTATTGTAGGTTTCGATCCAATTCAGAGTCTCCAAGACTCGTATCTGAAAGGGAGACTGTTCTCTCATACTCTGAACACCGTCCCTGCAATCATAAAGCTTCTGAACTACGTTGTTTCGTTCATCCTGCAGAATCGACCCATCTGCGAGGGCTAAGCGCAGGAATACCCATACGGACTCATTCTCGATCCCCAACTTCGCGGTGTAATCTATCACCCTGTTGACAATCTCGCGTCTTTTTGCCACCGAGTCCAACATTGGAAGTAGGTGCAGGAGAAATGACCACCCTGAGATATCGCTCGGGTGCTTTACGCACCACGAAGTGACAATATGGGCGTTGTTGACTAGTGACTCATGATAATCGTGATCAGACTTGGCACCGTTGAAATACAGAGCACGCACTTTGGCGAATAGTCGTCGAGCATACTGCCAAGCGTAGTAATTCTTCGGATGTTGTTCGCCGGATTTGCATACAGCAGTAAGTTCAGCTTCAATATAGGTGAATAGGAGGGTTTTAGGCTGTTGGGCGAGCTTTATAGGCAGCAACAAGTGCAGCAGCCATGCTCGGTGATGCCATAGCGTTGGTGACTTGGATTGGCGATGCAAGGGTGAGGTAAGAATGCTATTCAGGAAGGAGAGTTCTTGGTCCAAAGCGGTGATGTAGGAGTCACAGCCGCTAACGCCTTTCACGGTGCTGATGTTGGCTCTGAGTGCGAGTAATCTACGCTTGCGGAAATTTGCAGCCGTGATGTGCTCAGGGTCGAAGAAGAGGATGATGATTGATGCCTCAAGTGCCGACTAACTGAGTGTAAGCACTGCATTGAAACTGGTTCAGATCTGGGAGGCGTCTCTACACCTTCTTACTTTCGAATTCAGTTCATCCACCTTGACTCCAGCAAAGAAACGCTGTCGAGCTTCGACGAAGGCTAAGGCCAGAACTTTCTTTGGAATGCCCACAGCCAGGCCATCCTGAATTAGGATTCCATCCAGCGGCTCAAATCCTGGAGGAAGAATCTCGACTTCCACTACCTCGTTTACGTGTGTTTGGAAGAAGGCATTCAGGACACTGTAAGCTCGTTTCTGTAGGTCCGCTCGCTGGGAGCCATGAGGATTCATGATGTGACTTTCTTGAGCTCCAATGTGATGACGCTCAATTCACGCCATGTTTTCGACTGACCTGGAGTGAATGTCCGTGGTGTTGTGGAGTTGGACATATCACAGATGATTGGTACGTGTACGACACATGCGCACGAGCCACATCGAAATTCCCCGTTATGACATAACGGGGTCTCCAAATCCTACACCTCACACTATGCGTTGAACGACCGTACACAGGCCCACCTGCCCTTTTACCGCCGCGATGCCGTCCCTCCTCCTTGTCATGTTTGTGCTGCAGCTGATGCTCCACATTATCAACACCGTTGGCGCGAACACACTCAACGAGCTGGTGCGTTCTCCCCGCATTCGTTCGATGCGGCCGCAACGTGTCAACGAGGCCAGAATACACTTACTGATACGCAAATAGCTTTGGATACTCTACAACAAGTTTCCCACGCCAACCTCCGGCTCGGCCAAGAAAGCGCATAAGTTGAAGAAAGAGATTGTACAGTTGAAGCGCGAGCTTGGGAACACGTCACCGCAAGATGACTTTGCGAAATGGGCAAAGCTAGATCGGCAGCACAACAAAGCCATGGCGGAATTCCAGAAGATTGGTATGTTTCCTACAAGCTACTGGATTGCCTCGTTGTCCTCTCCTTGAAGTTCACAATGCTGATGTCAAGCACAGACGGATCCCTTCGCACCCATCAGGCCACCTTCACATCCGTCGTCTCGACCCTCCGTTGGCTTGGTACACAAGGCTTGCGCTTTATCCTGCAATTCTGGTTCGCAAAGTCGCCCATGTTCTGGGTTCCGGCGGGCTGGCTACCATACTACGTGGAGTGGATATTGAGCTTTCCAAGGGCACCGTTGGGCAGCGTGAGCATCAACATCTGGGGCATTGCGTGCGCGAGCATGATCGCGCTCGTAGGCGAGGCACTCACAGCGGTTTGGGTTCTTGCGACCAAGAGACCGGTGCCGACGCCTGGGGCCAAGGAGGAACCCATGGCATTCCAGGCGAACCAGAAGGCTGCACCAAAGTCTGAAAAGACTGCTGAAAAGAAGGAGTTATGAAAACACTGAGGATTGCCCGCAACATTAAAAGGGTACCTCAGGTATACATCACTTCAAAACCTTGCGCGGATTGACAGAGCATGTCTCCCATCAAATTGACGCAATATCGTCCTGGGTTGTCCCTCAGATACTGCAACACGAGTGGGATGACCTTGGCAGGTCGTTGGGCTTTATCTAGGCTCACAAATTGAACTCGTGACCGTGGAGAGTAGCGAATCACCGAGTCTTCGATAGGGCCAGTCTACGGATATGGGTGGCAATGTGCGTGTTTATGTTGTGGTCTCCTGTGCACCTAGCATGAAGCAATCGTCTCTTGGATTGCTCAGCCGTGCGATTTGATAGTTGTTGCGTTGAGGGTGGAGAGATGCGTTGCTTGCAAGGTGGAGGGTGGATGAGGCTCTTAAAGCGAAGAAAAACCATATGCCAAGACCTCCTCGGTCCGACAGATCCTCCGGTATGATCATGTGATCACGCATTTTACCCCTAGATCCTTGTGCATACGCTTCGCTCAGCCCTATAGGGAAGAATTCAATATTGCGACATTGTGTTTTCTTGGATCTTGTGCGAGGCCCTTGAATCATGTATCTATATCTTGGTGAAAAGGACAATTTGAAATGCATAACTGCTCCCCACGCTAAATACAACAGCAATCTGCGGTGCGGCACGGGGGTAACAAAAGCAAAGGGTGCAGCAACTACAGTAGAGCAAACGTTTCAATCTTTGGGGCGGCCATGAACAAGGAAACGGATGAACTTAAGCTGCTCATTGGGAGACGACGTTCCTTGGCCCTTGGTCTTGGATAGAGAGGGGCGCCTGAACCCATCCATGAGCATGAGCATGAAGTAATATCTACTGCTATCCAGAAGTAGGTACATACCAAAGTAGTAGTTGGTCGGATTGCGGGCTGGGAGATTGGATGAACAGGAGACGGGCCGTTGACATGCCTGTCCTTACCCATGCCAGATGTGACGAGTTTGTGATATCTAGGGTGTGGTTCTGTGGGTCGATCCGAGAAGGGCATGGAAGGGGTCGAAGCTTTGGGCGCCCGCTTGAAAATATATTATTGAATACGAAGACGGTGGGCTTGCTAGTGATTGTTTTGAAGGCATATGTCGTAGTGCTTACTGCAACGAGGCCAAAATATATCAGTGCTTTGCATTTGGAGGAATGGTGGCGTACATCCGAGAGTCGTTTCTTCGCCTCGAGCCACGTGCAGCAAGGGTATCCGGCAAGCCCGTCGACGGGAATCGCATAGAATATGCATTACATACACACGCCCCCGGATTTCTAGGGTTGCCAGGCTGCTAGGATTCCATGTATGTAGGTTCATGCTCCAGCTCATAGCTCATGGTCGTCGTCGTCGAATCTCGATCATGTCCTCGCCTTCAATGGTGCGTTCGTTCAAACTCTATGGTAACAGAAACCAAAAACAAACCCCTCAGTCGCTGCTGGAGCCTTCATCATCAGGCCATGTGGCCTGCAGGCGTTCAGCTTGCGCCTGCAAAACAAAAAAGCCACTAGACTCTAGATACTCTAGATACTTATTACTCGCTCCATCACCGCTCTCCTAATCTCCCTCTGCCATGCACTGGCCCCAATTCGTGCCCCTCGACCACCAGCCGACTATGCGATATCCGCCCCTGCGGTCCTCAATGCATGTGCGGGAACCCTCTTGAGTCGAGCCAGCCAGGGACGCCCTGCGCATCGATACATCCGTCTCGTCCGGATCCTTGGGCTATCCATACGACAGACTGCCAGAAACCCTGTGGTGTTCTGTCGTGTTCTTCAACGGCAGGCACTGCTGCTACCTCCCCGCGTGCTGTGCCTCCGTCTGTATCTACATCTACATCTACATCTGCTATACCTCCATACCTACCTACATACCTACCACTGCGACCTCCGCCAGACTCCAGCATGCCCCCTCCAGACACTAGCGACGCTGACAGCGCCATTGAGATCGATCCCCAGGTGCGCGCGCCGCCCCACTCCCACTGTACTGACATGGTGTTCCATGAAGCCATTCTCTGCCTGCAGCATAGGGCTTCGAATACAGAATCGCAAGAGCTGACACTCTTCACCCGCATAGGCGCTTGACGATGACGGATCCATAGACATTGACAACCTGTGCGTTGCCCGCGCATGTCCCTGCATGCCATTTACCCATCTCCCCGCAAAAACTGACAGCTACTCAGCAGCTCCTTTACCACGTCGCTAAACTCAGGCACCACCAAATACACCTTCGAAAACGGCCGCCGCTACCACTCGTACAAGCCCGGCGCATACCCTCTCCCCAACGACGACTTCGAGCTCGAACGCCTAAACGTCGTCCATCAACTCATCAAGAAAGCCCTGAGCGACAGGCTCTTCCTTGCACCCTTCGAATCATGGCATCGCGTGCTCGACATCGGCACCGGCACCGGGATATGGGCCATGGAAATGGGCGACCTGTACCCACAAACCGAGTTTCTAGGCAATGATCTGAGCCCCGTGCAACCCTCCTGGGTACCTCCCAACGTCCGCTTCGAAGTCGACGATATCGAGAGTCCCTGGACATACATCACGCCGTTTGACTTTGTCTTTAGTCGGGCGCTGACGTGCGCAGTGAGCGATTGGCCGAATCTGATACGGCAATCGTTTACGCATTTGCGGCCTGGTGGTTGGATTGAATTGCAAGACTATAATATCGACTGGTATGCTGAGGACGACAGTTTCTCTGAGGACAGCTATGCGAAGAAGTTTATGTCGCTGTTAATTACAGCCGCGAGGACGGCGGGGAAGGAACCCTGTCCGGGACCCAGACTCGAGGAATGGGTGCGCGAGGCGGGCTTTGTGAATGTCGTGCATCAAAAGTTCAAGTTGCCTATTGGGCCGTGGCCGAAAGATCCGAGACAGGTATTTTATAGGTACTCGTGGAGTTGGGAAAAAGGTGTGCTAATGGTTTTGCGTAGAAAGAAGTGGGCATGTTCAACCTCATACAAGCGCTGGATATGCTGGAAGCTTTCTCCATGCGGCTGTTCACTTCACAGTTGAAGTGGGAGCCTGAGGAGGTGGAAGTTCTCTGCTCGAAAGTGCGGACCGAGTTGAAGAATAAGTCAACGCATCGCATGTATGACTTGTAAGTCTATATTCCCTTCCTTTCCCCCTCCTTTTCTCCCAATCTCCCTATCTACACACTGTGAAATGAAGCCTCTGACAATTCATCCACTCCATAGCCACGTCGTATACGCACAGAAACCGAACATTTAATTACCTTCTCTCTCATCTATTTTCCCGTACTCGTCGTTTTAATATCTTGCTATGATTATACCCATGCACCCAGCTAGGCTTGACCTGCATTTAGTCTTATTGATTTATTAATTTCCTCCTGTTCATCGGATTCATATTATTCTTTCTTTTCTGCATGTATGCAGCATTGCTCTATTAGTTTTTGAATAACGTAGAGGAGGAGATGGCACTCAGCAGCGCATTGGGTCATCATTCTTGTCATTTATTGTTCATCGCGTGCAGCAAGCTTAGCAGAGTCACATTAGCATAGCCATTGCATTTCTTTTTTGGAGCTTTTGTGGGGATGGAGAGACTGGGGATCATTGGATCGGATTGGAGTAGCGGAAGCATGCATCTCAAGAGACACATCACACATACCGCATGGCGCAAAAGAAGAAGTCATCGTCGAAACCTTCGCACAGGCGCAAGAGATAAAACAAACTTATCATCTCCTATTTTGTTTCCCTATCACTGCATGCATTTATCGGCAGCAAGCAAATGCTCTGAACAGAGTAGAGCATATTCATCTTCCTCATTATGAATTATAATACATACTCAATCCATAATACTTTCTCTCTACCACCAACAAACTAGTTCTCCCATCACGCTCAAACCACACTCTCCTTCCCACATCCCTTCCTCCCTCGAGTCCGCGCCCGCAGCCCCCTCGGCCCTTCTCTCATCCCACGAACAACAAAAAATACCCGGCAGTGGCTGATACACCATCCGCGGTATTTTTACCACACATACTTTCCTCCGTCTTATCCCGCACCCAAGTACCGAACTCGCATTCACACACATCGTACTTTTGGGTACCCCGCTTTGGACTCGTGTTATCCAATTAGTGCGATCGCGATGAGTTTGAGGCTTTTCGGAGCTTGGCGGCGCCGGAGAGGGTGTTAGAGGGGGCTGTGAAACGAAACGGAAGGGAACGGGATGGGCCGGGGTGGTAGGGGGGAGAAAGAGAGGGAGGTGGTGATGGTGGTGATGGCGGTTTCGTGGAGAACGGGAGGGGATGTTGTGTGTTGTGGTTTGGGGAATGGGAGACGGGAGGGAAGAGGTAGAGGGCGTTAGGGAGTGGGTTTGTGGGATTTTGTTAAATGATTCCTTGAAGAGGTTTTGAGTGTACGAGAAGAACATTTGTTAGAAAGAAGTACCGAGGATGAGAATTTGCTAGATAATTGGAAAAGTCAATTCTTTGTGGCCTTTGGGTAAGGGTTGCGGCCTGTTGGTGGCCATTTTGTTGTGTTGGTGAGTGAGGGCTTCGATTTGGAAAGTCTCGCTGCTCGGTGTATTAATGAACGAAGTCGGTTTTGCTTGTCGCTCATTGATAGAGAAAGGTGCACTGGAGCTCTTGACGTATATAACTGCTGACAATTTCGCTGAAGCTCTTGATACGAATGTGGCTGTCGCTGTTGCTGGCCGGGATAAATGGCAGTCACAACGCTGATAACTCTCCAGCTCTTTCATCGCTGCAGAGTAAACAAGATACACAAAGGTCGCCTCTTGGCCACGCAAGCCCGCCGCGTCAACGTACAAAAAGGCATCTGAAACGGCCTCAGGAAGTGGTGAGGTCCTCTTGCAAACAGATATTGTGGCGGGTATCCACAAATTGCGGCTACTCCCCTCTACAGCTGAAACAGGGATGGTGCACGACCCCTGAAATCCCCACAACCTCTTCCGGGCCGACGTCTGGATCGACGACGACGTTCGAGAACACTATCGTGGACGACAAATTGCCTTTTCCTCTTAAATCGAGGGCTTTGTCCAGCCTTCACTTCTCTTTTCTTACGTCTCACGGTCGTGGTGTCACGAGGTACAACTACGAACATGCGAGGAAACACAAACTTAATCATAGCCGCTGCTGCGGGACTCATCCTCATTGTACTTCTTCTCGCATCACAATCCGAAAGCGTCGGATCGCTCTGGGCGCCTGGAGTAGACTCAGGAAGATCTACAGGGCACTACCCGTATGTTAAACCAAGTCCCTTACCATGGAACCCGCCGTCGCCAAACCAAGCACAAGAAGCAGAACCGCAGTCAACAGCCCAATCGGCACCAGACAGAGCCATCATCAAAGTCAAACTAGAGCATGAGGACGCGTCATGGATACGCAAAGACTTTGCAGACTGGCAACACGAGATCATATCTGTAGATGACAGATTCGCCAAACTGCATTTCGACGGCCAGAATGTCGACAAAGGCCGCGTCGCGAGCGCGTACCTGAAATACATTGTCGAAAACTACAATAGCCTCCCCTCAACCATGGTTTTTCTAGCTCCTTCACCAAACCAAGACCGGCTTCTCCGCACTTTCCGTCGATCAAAGGATTTCAGAGCACACAAGGTACTGCCAGACCTTCAAATTGCTTTTATCCAAGAATCAGGGTTTGCCAATCTTCGCTGCCCGGAAGCGTCCACGTGCAGCGATCCTATCCTTCCTTTCCGCTCACCAACCAACTGGTTCCGCATCCATGAAGTCGCTATACCAGACGCGTGGCAAGGCCTTTTCAACAACACAGATGTACCCGAGAAGTTATCCGCACCTTGCTGTTCCGAGTTCGCAGTCAGCAAGCAGCAGCTGCAGAAACGAAGCGTGGATGAGTACTTGAGGTTTTGGGAGTGGGTCAATCGGACCAAGATGAGTGATGAGACTGCGGGGGCGGCGCTCGAGTATCTTTGGCATGTCATTTTTAGTAAAGACGCGGTGCTTTGTCCGGAGAAGGAAAGGTGTGAATGTGAGCTTTATGGGAGGTGTTAGGGTTGTTGGGTGTGCTTGTATGTTTAATGCTTGGTTAGAGTATGGGGTTGGATTGATTGGCTGCTTTGGGTAAAAGGGAAATGGAATGGGTCGGTTTTAGTGTTTTTAGAGTAATTTGATACCCATGATTCTTATACATCTTCACTGCTTCCCATGGACTATATAGATTCCTTAGAACGCCAAAAGCTATCAAGAGGGCACTACAATGTACCTAGGTTCCACAGTACCATGAAGTTTATAGCTGTCACAGACTATGGTTTCCAAACAACATTAACGTATTTTGGATTATTGGCGAGTTGCGGAGTGCTCAAGTAAATGAAGCAAAGGCTTGCTGTAAGAATGCCATTCGGTTGACCGTAGAATAGCATTCGCGATAGCAACACCGTTTTGGAAGTGTTTAGTCCCGTTGAGCCTATCAAGACAGGAAAATTGGATGGACGGGTAGTCAATTGATCCTTGAGGTAGGAACTTACAGTTCCGGCTTATTACAAACACATTCAACTGGCATATGTGCAAATATCGGTTGTTGTGATGATCACCACATGTCAGTGAAGAGACAAAGGTTACCATATCTATGGTAGGTAGCACTTGAGGTAAAGATGGACCAAGGCCGCCATGTCTACTTTAGTGCATAGTGCTTATCGATAAAGGTCAGACAATCCAATGCCCTGTCGTCTTAGGCACGTAATCATTTTCATTCCCCTCCTTTGAACATACCTGTTGTCAAGTATTCCAAAGATGAAAGAGGCCAATTCTTCGAGCCCTAAGATAGGCGACGTGGCGAGTACATCTTTCGCAGAGTCTTCAGCGCTAGCCAACGCCGACCACGACGCTTACACAAAGTCTACCCGGGGACGAACGGGATTCCCAAAAGCAGATGGCCAATCATTATCGTACTGGCTACAACAAGTTCGCTGCGATTCGCTGTTGGATCATCGGACGACCGCAAACCTTCCCGGTGAGGCTGATACAGTTGTGATTGGTTCCGGCATCAGCGGGACCTTGATTGCGAAGCACCACGTCGAAACATGGCCAGAGAAAAGCGTCGTCGTGCTTGAGTCGCGGGAGTTTTGCTCGGGAGCTACGGGTCGGAATGCGGGACATTGTAAACCGGATCAGTGGCGTGGGTTCGCCAAGTACGAGAAAGCGTATGGGAAAGAACAGGCTGTTAAGATCTTGCAGAATGAATTCGACACGTGGAGTGCGTTGGTTGCTTATGTGAGGGAGAATAATGTGGATTGCGATCTTTGGGTTGGGGATACGTTGGACGTTCCTCTCGATGAAGAGACTGCTAGGATTGCGAAGGAGGTATTTGAAGGGTATAAAGCAGCTGGAGGGAATGTCGATAATATTAACGTCACACTGGATCCGGACGAAGCAGCAAGGATATCAAAGCTTACTGGCGCAAAAGCTTGCTATTCATGGAAAGCATCGACGCTGCAGCCATGGAAATTGACTGCGCATGTCATGAAAGAGAACTTGAAGAAGGGCGTAAATCTTCAAACGCATACATTGGCGACATCAGTCACAGAAGATCAATCTCGTCGTCGGCAATGGATTGTTCACACGGAAAGAGGAGATATTGCATGCAATACAGTTGTTCACGCAACGAATGGATACAGTGCCGCTATCGAGCCCTTGCTCTGTGGCGTTATCACCCCAAAACCGCACATGTGCTGTAAGATAATCCCACCTAGATCTTTCAGTGGCTCAAAGGCTCTGAAGAACTCCTATGGTGTCCTGTTGGCGGATGGGGACCTCGTTAGTATTAATCCACGATGCTCTGCCGACGGTAACATCATGTTTGGCGGTAGTCATGGTGGACAAAAGGAACTTGATGATTGGGTTGAGCAGCATCCGGAGCATTGTGTTGACGATGGCTTCTCCAATATTGACTCTGTTTTGGAAAGTGTGAGAGACTTCGTGGTTCAAGCTTTTGGTGGATGGGAAGAGGTCGAGTCAGGACCTGGGGAGGGATTTGGGCATGCATACAGCTGGAGTGGAATCGAAGGGCTTAGTGCAGATGGTGTTCCTTTTGTTGGAGAAATCCCAGGGAAGAAAGGGCAGTGGATATGCGCTGGGCATCATGGGCAGTAAGTGAATGCAATTCAAGTGGCTTGAAAGTGCACTAACAAAGTGGCAGTGGAATGGCTCGCACCTTCACAGCAGCTCCCGGACTCGTAAAGCTCTTGAACGGCGAACCGTGGAGTGCAACAGGGTTACCAGATGTGTATCAAATGACAGGAGAGCGGTTGAAGTCATTACATGAATCAAGTGCAAAGCTGACCAAAAAAGATGCAATCGTAGGTAGGCAATGGCTTTGAATAGTTACGAGACCTAGACTTGAGTTAGAATGTTTCCGCTCTTCTGTCCCTTCAGATACTGTCAGCAAGCCGTCCGAACGACATTTGAAGCGTCAAAATAAAATCTGTCATAGATTCGGAAGCTGGAAATTGGAAAGATGCCAATAATTACTTGATGATCCTGTAGCCTAAGAAAAGCGTTGGCGATGGATTTTGTGTTTCTTGTCTGCTTCTCGAATAAGGTGCAGGTAAGGTAAGGTAGACCTGAGCTGGAGTCTCAGCTGTGTCTCAACCTGGTTGGAGGTTGATCGGTGGGCTCATTATCCACGAATAAGCGACTCCGTTAGGGAGTGACTTGTGTATCCGTCTTTCGTCCAATAACATGAGGTATTTGTACCCACCTCTACATCTTCCGGACGCGGTCTTCAGTCTAGGGTTACAGTGCAGCTCAACATGAGGAATACAACCAAACAGCCGTTTCCATCCCGTATGGACCTTGACGATATTGATGATGATGTGCTTCGTGCGTCAAGGTATAAGAGGAAAAGATGCATATTATCATGCCCACTCTGTGGTAAGCTCAAGGGTAACCTCGACTTAGGGTGTCGGTTATACGCGCAGAGTCTGTGGTCATGAGGGCTTTTCGCCAAATCACAAAGGGCAATTTCCCTTCGCCGCCTCGCTACCACAACATGAAGACGCCATTGTGCATCCAACTTCACTGACGTGGTCCTGGCAATAAAATCACTTACCCCAAGCGGCAAATTCGGAGCAAAAGTGTCGAACGCTGTCATTGTTCCATGGTACGAAGTGTCGCATGCCTCACCGCCGTCTACCAACTGACCCACAACGTCGTGCAGCCAAGCAACGCAGCGTGTTCTATATTCGGCCGTCGAATGCTAAGGTATATCCTAGGTGCGGAGCTAGAAGGCTTACGGGACATTCGTCTAAGGGGCGGTTGTTCCTCCTATTCGCTGCCCAACAAGCAGTGATGATGTGTCCTACATCCGCCTGACCACACCCGCTCCCAAAATGTCAAAAGTCAAAGAGATGGTGAACGCTGGTTTGCTTCTAGGGCGAGCACTAATGGTAGTGGAAATTGCATACCCGGCGGGCTTCTGGAATATTGCTGCACACTAAATTTAGTTCCAAAGCTCTCTACCAAAGGTACTTAATCTCGATAGGCTCTCTCCTGTATCCCTAAGAGTACTTCGAAAGAGTCCATGTGCAATGACTGCATTCAAAATCTAATATTCACGGGCTCCTTATACACTATTCGATGAGAGAGATCTCACAAGCAATCCGCTCGCAAATGCGATAAACACAAGCAGTCAGCTGATTGGGCGACAGCCTGGACGGGCTTGGCAATGCCTAGGGAATCCCTCGCCGCTACCTCTCTCCTGAACCAAAAGTCCCCGAGCGTCATCCTTTCTGCTGTTGACAAAATGTTCATCATCTTAGATCTGCCGCCTGAGCTTCTTGATGGCTTCTGCCAGGATCTTTGGGACAGGAGAAATTATTGGGAGATGAGGAATGAGAGAATCGAGCTTGGAGAACACTGGAACTTCAGGAAAAGTGAAAAGTGAACAGAGAGTGGCTATGATCCAAGATCTCGCGGTGAAGGACGCAGGAATCTTCTTACGGCCACCCGTAGCTGACATGAATGAATGGTGGGACCAGATCAATACCTTTGGGTGCGAGCTGTCAAGTTAAAAGATTGGAGATCGCCTATGGGAACTGTGAAGGCATTGATTTGGAAAATCTTTTCCCACATATAATCTACTTGGACGTGTTTAAATAATCACACCATGTTAAACGCAATGACTAAATGCTAAGCTGGGATGCAGATTCAATTGTCGGGGCTTTGGGTAGGAACGTGCGGAATAGTTTGAAAGAGTGGGTTCTGCTGGAGTACCAATGCGCAATGACCCTTAGGTACGAAAGCCGTAAAAGGTTTCACAGATCTCAAAGTCCTCGAGACTATTGAAATCAATGTCAAAGTATTCATCGATGACGAGGAAAATTTCGAGCCAACCGTACCGCTGGAAAATATGTTACCACGCAGCATAAGAAAAGTACTCCTAAACGCCACCAAGTACGACCTGGATATATTGAGAAATTTCTTTGATGGCTTACTACAAGCTCGGGAGCAGAAAAAATGGAAGAAGCAAGGAACAACGGGAGGTGATGGCGTATGCGGAGAGCATGGGCGTTAAATGGCTTGAGCTGACTAAAGCGAAGTGGCAAAATATTGGCTGGTTGAAGGAGTATCGCGCGAAGTACAATGTGAATCTTGACCTTTTGAGCGACCTAGAGGAATATTAAGTACTTAGTACATACTCATGTAGCGACTGGCTATAGATATAAGTTGAATAAAAACGAGTGGCCAAATAGGTGCTGTATTCACGCTACAGCATGTATCATGTAGAGGGTGCATATCGCTTTTTGGAATCCTCCGAAACTAAACGAATTGGCCTATGAGAGTCTCAGAAATCATCCATGGTGAAGAGCACAATTTTCATCGAGAGCTTTTGTAATCACAGTATCGCAACACACGGCACCAGGAAATTCATCGTCTGTTAATCGTCTACCAAGCTAGCTGAATTTGGTAGGTGTTGCGCTAAGTCCATACCTATAGTAGATTTCATGGTTTTAGGATTCAGGCCTTTATCACAACGCAGCATCGGTGACTCTATTGTGTTTTTTGAGGCAGATTTTGTATCGGCTGTATTTTACTCTATGTAAGACATGTAGAAATAAGACAACCTTGGAATTATTTAAAGACATTCTCTTAGTGATGTGTTAAAGTCCCAAAGCACGTAGCCCCGAGACTCTATGTGAGCCATGCTACTCCCTTAGAGTACCTGTGGTAGGATAATAAGGCGGCTGTTGCATTTGCCCTATGGGTCAATAACAACTGGACTTCGCCCAAGCTCAGACCAAGATAATTTGGCCCCCAGGAAAGATATGTACAATGATATCCAGGGCAATTTGTCAGATTGGTTGTCAGATCTAGAGTCTATTTGGCCTAGTTAGGTTGGCCAACCGCCTCTTATTGAGCCGGCGGTGCGGGGCCCATGGGGCACAGATAGGTGGGCATAAACACACCTTCACGCATATCGTGAGTGTCAGTCCTATGTACACACTCATTTCAACTCTACCGTCAATATGTTATTCATCCTGCTTTCAATCTTTCCAATTCTCTACCTATGTTATCTAGCATGGGCGTTCATATGTATGGAGCAACACTATAAGCGAGCAAAGTTCATGCGTATCCCACTCATAAGGATGCCAATTGATCCGGATGGTATCGTCTACCAGATACTCGAGCCAATGGCCTGGGCAATTCTCGACTCCTCACCCATTCCTCTTCCACTACCTCTATGGACTAGATTTACGCGCCGTGGATGGAACTTCAAAGAAAAGGCCCAGACTGAGCTGCGCTTTGGAAAAATCTGGGCTTTGGTCACGCCGGGAGGCATAGTCGTGTATTTGGCAGACCCAAAAGCTATTCAAGATGTCTTGTCTCGAAGATTGGACTTTCCTCGGCCCACTAAGCCTTATAGTAAGTTCTAGTCTGCCTCTTTGCCTATCTGCAAAGCGTACCGTTGACATTGAAAAGAGCTTCTCGAGGTCTTTGGCCCTTGCATTTCGACAGCGGATGGCGACAACTGGGCGCGACACCGTAAAGTTCTTGCTGCGCCATTCAACGAGAGTGTCATGAGTTTTGTATGGTCAGAGTCACTCCAACAAGCACAAGATATGATCGAGCACTGGAAAAGGGAGGACATTTACAGCTTCGAAAAAGATACTCGCACACTTTCGCTTGACGTGCTGGCCGCGACTGGCTTTAGAAAGCCATTCAAATTTCAAGGGGCGGTGGAAGCAGGACAGAAAGAAGAGCAAGACGAGTTCTCGTATCGGGCTGCTCTCCAAACAATAATGGATAACGCAATCCCGTTGCTCGTTCTCCGGCCGCAACTTCTTACCTCAAAGTTCCTTCCTAAATCGTTGCAACGTATTGGCAAGGCTGCCGCCGCATTCAGACAATACATGGTACAGATGCTAGAAGAAGAAACTACGTCGCTCAGCCAAGGCAAGACCGGATCAGGCAGTCTAATGACCTCCTTGGTAAGAGCAGGATATGGGTATTCAAAAGGCGACGATTCCGGCCCTATTGCATCGAAAACGAAGGGTCTCTCGGTCGACGAAATTTTTGGAAACATCTTTGTCATTAATTTCGCTGGCCATGACACTACGGCTACTACGCTGGCATTTAGCATACTCCTCCTAGCAATACACCCCGATATACGCGATTGGCTTGCTGAGGAAGTCCATCAAGTATGTCAGGGCCAGGACGAGCAGAATTGGAACTACGCGGAGCTATTTCCTAGGCTTTTGCGCTGCCGAGCTTTCATGGTAAGTTTTTCTGCTGAAATCAGGCGCCATTTCATGCTGACTTGTCTAAGTACGAAATTCTGCGACTTTATCCCCCCATCATGAGTCTACTCAAAAGCACGACGTCCTCGGCTCAGACACTACACCTGTCAGATCGAACCATAACGGTTCCTTCACACGTTGCGGTATATAGCAACATCCTCGGAACACATTGTCATCCAGACCACTACTCTGACCCGCTAGTCTTTAAGCCATCACGATGGATAAACCCAAACAAAGCCGAGTCTTTGGTGACACCTGTAAAAGGGGCATATCTCTCATGGTCGGATGGGCCACAAAATTGCCCGGGCCTGAAATTCTCACAAGTGGAATTTGTAGCTGTTGTTGCTTGCTTGACGAGGCAATGTCGGTTTGAAATTGTACCAAAGGCAGATGAGAGTTCTGCCATGGCTCGTGAACGGGCGATTAATGTGTTGAATGATTGTGAATATAAACTGCTCTTGAGGATGCGCGATGCTGATAGCATTCGGATACGATGCCTGACCGTTTCCTGAACTTGTATAGAATTTGGTGATGCCATAGAAGAATACAACAATGCACGCCTGCTATATAATCAATTTATTTTTTTCGTCAGACAGATGAAAAAAGTGTATTACCTGAGGGTGTTGATATGTAGCTTCAGCAGCACTATCAGGATCAGCGTAGTCCGTATCCCAGCAGTAGGCCAAATCGGTGGCAGTCGTCTAGATGTACCAATTGAAGCGTCCGAATACATACTTGCTGACTTTCCTATGTTCGCCTCGCCTCATGAACAAGATCATTGGCTCCAGCCCATCGATTCATAATTATGGTGCCCTCCTTCAAACTGTTACGAGGATCTCGTGACCTTAAACTGCATACCGGTGAGGGTGTGTCGCGTGTGCGAATAAGATCCCAGTGACGTTCCTGAGCTTGGAGGCTGTACAAAGTTCGGGCAACGGACTGCTGGGATCTAATTCTCTGCGCTTGCTCTTCTGACATCTGGTTTTGCTGGCGATTGATACCTTCGAGAAAGTCATGCAAATTTGCTTTTTCCTGTGCCATGACCGTAGATAGACCAAGAGCGGGTAGCTCAGATTCGTTCAATTGCCCACCGTGATCAATGAGGAGATGCCCGATGCTCTTCAATTTAGGGTCATTCAGCTTTCTGTACATCTCGATGGCTTTGTATAGAATTGTTGCCGTCCCTCTGTTACACGCATTGGCATCAGCCCCATGACTAAGTAAAGCCTCTACTGTCTTTGGATCGCGGTTCTCCACAGCCGTCCAGATCATGGGTACCTCACTGTGTGATGACACATAGTTTGGATCTGCACCGTGCTCAAGCAACTTCGGGATTGCATTGAGCTGCCAATCAGCGTCGGCGGTTAGAACCGCGGCAGAAAGCGCACTGTTGAGTTCCTTTTGACTTGGAATATTATCTGCAGCACCGTATCTGACTAACAAGTTGACTATGTCTGGAAAACCACTTTGGGCAGCGATTGCGATGGGAGTACCGTAGTCAGGGTCGCATTTATTGAAGTCTGCTTTGAACATCCCCAGGAGCTCGATCAGCCTTGGATTTGCCATGCGGACGGCAATTTGTAATGGACTTCCTCGAAGATGTAATGGACTGCCTTGAAGCTTTCTCCAGTAATATGCTGATTGATTCGGGTCAGCTCCATGCTGAAGCAGCAACTCTGATAAGCCAGTGTGACCGAAACAAATTGCTCGGCACAATGCAACCTGCATCTCAATAGGCTGTGCCCATGTTCCTTCTAGGATTTCCGTCGCCAAAGACATATTACCACTTATGGCTACGGCCCGTAAAATCTTGCTTGGGTTCATGTTGTCGTTTTGCTTGATGAGATATTGCGTGAGAGCGTCTATATTGAGTATAATCGAGAGCTCCAGTAACGTATCAGGAACGGTAATGCTAGCCACTGGTTCCCAGTATCCACTGACACGGCTCCAAGACTGCTTGACGCTTTGACTTATCCTAAGGTCCAGTTTCCAGAATTTTGAGGCGTACCAATCCCTCCAGACATCATATTGGTGTGCGGAGAACGATTTCATTGCCGGCAAAACCTGACCTGTCTCTTCATCGGCTTGATGGGCGTGGGCAACCCACCAAGTCCGAGCGTAATTAAGGAGAGGCGGGCAATTGTCGTCCTGGGTTTTGTGCTGAGTATTTGGATGCGGCAGCTCCGTTTCATTGCCGACCATCGAGAATTGGAGGGAAGCAATGCAGCTTGTGAGAAGCATACTGTTTCCAGTGAGGTTTGATGTGGTTTGAGTAGCACTTAGTCCTTGTTTCTCTTTTGCTACCAAAAAGGATTTGACAGTCTCATGTGCAAGATGCACTTCGCTGTCGCTATCAGCTTGGGCATTTTGCATCGCTCTCTTATTCCCTTTTGCATGAAACCGTGCTAGATCACCTCTTTGTCGGATTTCTAATAGTCCTGGGCATATGGCGACAATGCGTCTTGAAGCCAACTCTACATTATCGAGGTCATCCGTATATGCGCCGCAACAATAGTGAACAGCGTATCTCAAATCCAGAGGGCTTAGAGGCTTCTTAGCACCAGAAACCATTGCAAGCATCATATTGCTTTCTTCTTGGTCCTCAGGGTCGAGATCGTCAACCATGCGCTGGTAAAAAGCATCCAACTCTTTGGGAAACTCTTGTACTCTTAACCGTAGACGACCAATGTCTTCGCCTTTTCGACGAGCCCGAATGAGTAATTCTGTGACAAGTTTGACCCACAAAAAAACACCTTCAGATCTCTGAATGATTTCGGTTGCGATCATATCAATTCCTTTTCCCCATTGCCTCAGGGCATCGCGAAAACGGGTTTCAACGTATACATAGATATCGTCACCAGTCCTCTCCTCCATTGTGAGCCGAGGAAATGGAGCAAACTGATCGACGAAGCCAACGTACGGCCGACTTGAGACACATATTTTGAGATTGGTTGAAGATACTGTTGCCCCTATCGATTGGAGGACTTCGGCTAGTTCAAATGGCTCCGTGGAAGACTCATCAAGCGCATCTATGAACAAGAAGAACTTAGCCTTCGGATAGTATATTGCAAGCGCTCGAAGGTAGTTCTGCAATTCAGTCAGATCAGGGGTCAATGATCGTTTCGATTTGCTGCTTTTCTTCGAGTTGTATATTGGCAAAATGGCCTTTTGCATTTCGGGTTCTTTGGTAAGTATCTGGTGAAGCAAGGCTCTCAATGCAGCTTCTGGCGATCTTGAGAAAGGGCTACTTGCAAAGTCGAAAAAGTAAGCTGCAGTTACTGTTATACCATCTCCCCCAGTATTAGTTTTCAGGATAGGGGATTGGCCTAAATGAAATTGTTTGGCCAGATACTTCATTAATGTCGATTTGCCTGAGCCAGGCTTCCCTGACACCCAAAAAAGGGATTGGCGGGTGCTGATCCATTCGACAAAATCACTGCTGTCGCGAGTCCATATCCAATCACAAGTCGATGAGAGATGCTGGTCTAGCACCTCAGAGTTTCGATGAAGATCGTCAAACATGAGTGAATTCAAAATTTCTGGCAACATCATCGTCAACAACCGTCCTCATCCAACTTCAAACTAGAGCTGCTGACCTTGTAGACTCTTCTGACCAGCCAACCGGAGATCTTTTACCCACCGACGTAATTCCCCGCTAACAGCAATGTACCCAGGATCGTCGGAATTCTCGAATTTGGTCATATCCTTGTGAAAATCAGCTTCCACGCACAAGCGGATTATAGGTCGGCCCAGAGATGGATGTGTGAGTTTTGATTGCCGTGGACTAAGAAACAGTACTTACCCTATGATCCGAATGGATGCCATAACTACTGTACCCAGGAATTATGGCAGAGTGTCTGGGGACAATCTAGGCGTCTGTATCAGCTATAATACAATCTGAGCGCTTTACATTCTCATCATACCTCTCCTACAACGCGAACAGGGAATTCTTCGTAAAAGCAAGTGATATTCATCACTTTATCCTTCCTATTCCTCAAAAGATCATGGAACCCTTTCGAAATGGAAGCGAGAACTTCAGAACGCGGCTGGAGTACGCCAAGTATTTCTGTGTTGCTTTGCTTGACTATCTTTGAGATCCTCGAACATGTAGTTGCCCAGTCAGCAAGATCGGCGCCATGATGTGGTGTTCCAAGGAAAGCGATGGCAATCACAGAATCTCCCGTACGTTTGATGTGATCTTCTGGACTTTGTGCAGCAAGGATCAATGCATTCTTTGTCACAAGGCCCCCAAGACTGTGCGTCACGAATACTATCTTACGTTCATCCTATACTACAATCAGCTTGCCGCTCTTCGAATTTTGCTTACGGAAGTGAACGTATATGTTTATCGCGTGCGTACCGAATCCGTCCGTTCTCGAAGCCGTGTCAATGCTCCGAGCATATTCTCTGCATGGTTGGCCACTGTATTGGAGGAAGCGCGTGCCCAAAAATGTGCGACGTCCGCATCATACCCAAAGGAGAGAATACGAGCATCATTGATGTCATCCGGGAGTAGGGATTCAGGCCAGTATACGCCGTTCTTGTGGAGCCATGTCGAGTAGGCTGATCCTGTGAGACCGTGAACAAATACTATGTCGACAAGTGCTTTGTTTGGCTCAGAAGGTTCAAAAAGGACTTTTAGTCCAAGATTGGCGGCCTGAAGTGTGCGTTAGATGTCAAGTCATGGAGACAACGACGTAGTTGACGACGCGTTTCGTAAATTTCCCCAAGGCCCGAAGGCCCGATATTAAACTGACCTTGTCTTCTATAGGGCTGCTTATCCTCGTTTGTTGGGATTTACTTTCATCTTCTGTCAGCTGATTTGACACTTCGATTGAGGCAGGCGATGTTGCGCCTGGCGGAGACGCATCTTGTGCCTTCCTCTGTCGCTCCCGTTTTCTTGGGTCAAATACTCTCTTCAAGAGATGGGCCATTCGAGATATTGCTTCGAAAGAATCTTGATTAGATCTGTGATTTTCCGAAGGAAGATGAAAGATGAGGGGCAAGGCTGAAGGGAGCTGAAGGGAGCTGAAGGTGGCTGAAGTCATTGATGCCAAGGACGAAATACAGTTCAGCCTTGTCATCGACATAGTCAAAAGATGTGATCTCGGCTTAGTGCTTTGTTAAAAAATGCCAGCTGTCGAGGCTTCGGACTCTGCAACTTACTGTTCACAGCAAAAGTTATCTGTATAAGTTCAGAGTTTGGCTTAAGTATCGGAAAAAGGTATAGAAAGATATGATTTAGTTATCTACTTGTCTAGTTATCCCTACTAGCTATCTAACGCCTGTGTATTTGGCTCGTACTTAATTAAGGATAAGTAAGGTATCACATTAACTAGAAGTGGGTTAGTAATATTATTAACTAGGGAAATGCTGCATTTACTAATAGCTATTAGAGTTTTACCTTTCTTTAATAGTTTCTAAGACCTTGTTCTTCTTGAAACTATGTACTTAAATTCTGCTAAAGGTGGCTCGACTATTTGCGTAGTCTCCTCACTCAAGACTGCACTGTGACCAGCCATATCCCAAGTTTTGAAATCAATACGCGCTATGCCGGCCCTGATTTTCAAGGCTAGTAGATTGGAAGAAACGAATTTATATGGTAAAGCATCCGTGGTCCTTTGCCTGTAAGCCTCACATGTGATCTATAAATGACTGGATGCGATATAGGACAAACTAGATCCCTAAACAGGAGATTTTTCAGTGATTCGGTATTATGTCGAATAAGGGAAGGGACGATGAAATCCGGTCCATGTTATCCTATGGATAGCCAATAAACTATTTCAAGTAATGTCCATTTCGTATGCGCAACTTGTCAATTTTTCATAAGGCCAAGCTAAACATAGAACTACAACAAGTCCTTGCGAAGTAAATAATTATCCATGCTTTGTTCGCACAATATGCTCCCACTTCTTGTCGCAACATCCATATCCCCTCTACGTTAGAAAAATCTCAATTTCGATCTGCTGTCATGATCAGTTTTGCCATATACCGAATTTGACCGAAATTTGCCGCCCATGAAAGAGGAACGTCTACACGACTCTTCTTCCATATCATACTGATAACTAGGGAGGCACCAGTTACCCCGTGGCTTATAAGGATATTGAGATTTCTAGTTTGTCGGATAGCAGTGGGCTTTTTTTTTTGATGTTTGAATAGAACTTGACTGAAGTCGCAAGTAAACTTTAGAAGGTACCACCAATATCTTGAGGTAAGAATCACGGTCGCAAGATAAGGATTCTCAAACTCCAAAGAGATTATGGAAGATTTGCTTTGTGGGTTAAATGCCGGGAAATCTTTCATATTCTGTTGACTCAGAAGATGCTGTACCTATGGCAGTATACCTACTTATATTGCACCATAGGTCCCGTTGTTGTACCGATTATTTACCCCCGATAGCCAACGATTCCGCAGACAAACTTTGATTCAGGCAGAATGTTCTTCGTGAAAACAACACCTTTAACAAAATGTACATCAGTCTAAACAGCAACTTCCAAGGTTACCACAGCACGTCAAATCTCCATACCGAACCTTCACGTGCCTCTATCCGACGCCCAACCGTCCGGAATTCCATCCTCATACACCATCACGTGTACCAGAATTACCGAAAAAACACACCTTTAACTCTCCCAAGCAATTCCACAGAAACCCACACGGCCCCAATTGCACAGCATTAAAGCCATCCAGCGATAATATAAGCGACCAGGAACAGAAAGCGGGGCAGCCTCGGCTCATGCACATGCGCCTCCAACATCCGAGTTGGTAAGCTGCCTTTGATCGACTCAGCATGTCGGGACTACTCATAAAGCGCAGGATTCTTGTCCTTATTGCGTAGCTGGTCTTTTCTAATCACAGTACTCAATTTACAGACCTTGTAGTTGATAGGACATCATGACGTCGAAATTATCTGAAGCATATGGGAGTAGCCTTCCTTGGGCGGAACCAAGCTGGTAAGTTATATTGTGCACCTATGGTTCCGACCTTGCGCTTCGGTATCAGATGAATTAGGGTAGTTGGATAGGAGCTAACGATTCGAAGGTATACCGGCCGCCCGACTCCTTATTACAAAGAGAGCCATAGGCGTCTTCGCGATGCTGTGAGGAGCTGGTGCGAAGAGGTAAGCAACACGCTCTGTTTATAGATGAACCATTTAGATACATGTACTTAATTCCATAATCAATCCATCACTTCCCCTCAGCATTCCTAAAACTAAGCATAAAAAACCATCCTCCCATCTCCCTGTCCCAACTAACACCACCCAGAACATCGCGCCCTACACCGATGACTGGGTCGAAGCCGGCGCCGTCGATCCCGCAATCTACACCAAATGCGCTTCAGCCGGTCTCCTCGTCCCCATCGCCTCCGGCAAAACAATTCCCAAAGAATGGTCCCACTACCCCATCATCGGCGGTATCAAGCCTGAAGAATGGGACGGCTTCCATGACTTCGTCCTCTGGGACGAACTGATTCGCTCCGGCTCTATCGCCTCTCTCTTCATCGGATTGACCGTCGGGGCCCCACCCCTACTGAAATTCGCATCAAAGAAGCTCCAGGACAATATATTCCCTGAGATTCTATCCGGCGAGAAGAGGATCTGTCTTGCGGTGACGGAACCCGATGCAGGCAGTGACGTACGCAACATCAAGACCACAGCAGAGAAAACCCCGGATGGAAAACATTACATCATCAACGGAGAAAAAAAATGGATCACCAATGGCATGTTTAGCGATTACTTCATGACTGCCGTGCGCACGGGTGGCGCAGGCGCTGAGGGAATTTCAATGATTCTGATTCCGAGGTCTGAGGGCTTGAGAACGAGGAAATTAGAGGTCATTGCGGGTCCGTTGTCTGCAACTACGTATGTTACGTTTGAAGATGTTAAGGTCCCGGTGGAGTATCTTATTGGGAAAGAGGGAGAAGGTTTCCGTCAGACGATGGTTAATTTCAACCATGAGCGTCTTTGGATTGCGTTCCAGGCCATTCGTGGCTGTAGGATGGCTATCCATGATGCGTTTCAGTGGGCGCTCAAGCGAGAGGCATTCGATAAGAAGCTTATTGAGCAGCCTGTTGTGAGGAATAAATTTGGCAATATGGGGAGGATGATTGAGTCGTTGCAGGCGTGGACCGAGCAGATTATCTACGAGCTTGAGAATTTAAACGATGTAGATGGCGCGAGGTTGCTTGGTGGTACGACGGCGCTGCTCAAGGTTGAGAGTGGTATGGTGTGCAAGTATGTTGCGGAAGAGTGCTTGAAGATTATGGGAGGGTAAGTCTTGTCCATTGCTCCCAATAAATGCTATGTCCAGGTTGCTAACGATACTATAGCCTCGGTCTCACGAAGACGGGTCAGGGTGCTCGCATCGAGTCTTTCTACCGTGCTGTTCCTAGCTTGGTAGTCCCCGGTGGTTCAGAGGACGTGCTCATTGACCTTGGTGTGAGGGAGGCTTTGAAACTGCACAAGCAGGCTGAGAAGGCCAAGGGCAAATCGAAACTGTAAATGAGATGAAGGGAGAGTTCTTGTACATGTATTAGCGTAGTATCTGCAGTGACTTGTTCTAAAACCTGAAAAAATTCACTACTTTAGCTGTTAGCATCATATATTTGTAGCAATACCTGTGGGCATTGAATTCAACACCATACCCTTGGGATGCGCACTGATGACCTTTGGAGACAACGGCGGTATTATTGTTCTTATTAAATCTGAACTGAATCTATTATCCTCTACAGGCTAGAACTTAGACAAAGTCAAATACATCTCCTTTATCGTTGATCATTCTACCAAGCCGCTTGCTCCCAACAATCCTCTCCAATTCCAACCTCTCCCACTTAGAAAAACACGCCTTGACACTTGCTTCGGCCCGGCTGATCTCGCCTCTCTCCAGCGTCTTACCAATGAAACCAACTAGTTCATCATAGAACCTCGGATTCTCTGGCAAGCCATAGAGTATCACCCTTTTGACACCTCGGATGTTGTGCCTGTGAAAGTGGTGCGCACGCCCCGTGTACAGCAGCATTGAGTGTCGGCCGCTCATGAAGTGCGATCGAGCTTTCCGCACGTCGGTGGGTTCAGTGTATTCGCTAATTGAGGCATATGCAAGATCGGAATCAACCAATGAGTTTCGCACTCGTACAAAATCTAGGTAGGACGGAATGAAGACAAGCACGCCCAAGCCACCCTCTGGAGGTTTCGGCAGCCGAGTAATTTGCGGCAAGACAGTAGAACTAAAATACTTGAATCGAGCATCCGGGTCTGTAAGGTGAGATGGTGATTCGAAGCGGGAAAACGTCTGCTTGACGCCATAAGCCATTGATTCAATGATTCCCGAAGTGTAGTCTGGCGTGTATTTCAAACGTCCAGCTATATTTCGCATATGTTTGTTATACAGAGTATTTATCTTTGGAGTCAAATATGCAGATAGCACGATTGTTTGGCGAAGGTGCTGAGCATGGCCATCAAGATACCATGAACGGACTCGAGAGAAGTCACAGCCGTGTGCATCCTTTGGCTGCATGTTGAGGTGCTCGAACACGTATTCTGCATGTTCCCAGTTTTGCATGAGGATGGCATCAGTTTGGTCCATGATGACCATTTCTATTGAAGAGAGGAAGTCATAGTCCTTTTTTTTCGGGCCGCTCGATTCGATAGCCCGTCGGAGACCCAGGGCGGAAGCAAAAATGATGTCGGAATTATAGAAGGTAGAGTAAAGCTTCAGGGTTTTCCGGGTCAATTTGACCCCAATGCGAAACTCGTTTTCATCATTGCCTTCAAACAGCTCGCGGAAGTCTTCTGGCTTGTCGTCTGAGAACTTATCTTCCGAGAGAGAGAAGCTGTCCAGAAACCGCTTCTTATTCTCTTGCTGTTCAAAATCGTACAAACGTGTGATGGAATCTATGACACGAACACAGGCCTGCTTTGTCTCGAGAAGGAAAAGAATCTTTGGCCGAGTGAATCCTTGGTCGCGATACTCCGCATCCACGTCGTCCGAAGCTGCTGCCAGCTTGGCATTATTCTTCAGTACTCGGTCTCTTGTCTTCAAAATGTGGTTGAGCGCATGTAGACATGTGATATGACGAAGACGCTCCGCATTATGAGGAGTTCTTGCCCCAAAGAGGACATCTTGGTAGTCGAAGAGAGAAGGAGCAATGGCCTGTTCGATCGGATTGAAGTCTCCAATAGCTTTTTGCGCATTTTCAACTAAGCGCGGCTTCAATCCAACCTCTTTAGTGCCTCTTAGTTTTCTCCTCATGGGCGCTTTTTCGTCTGTGGCGGGTATCTGTATTAAGCACCTCCCCCCACCTTTTGTATCCACCTTTTTCGACACCCATTGATTCTCAGAAATGTGCTTAAGTCGCAGCGCGAGATCCTTCTCGTCGGGCTTTGCATAATGAGCCTCGAATGGAGACTTTCCGTCCTCGGCTTCATCATCACTTTCCTCGGGTTCTATCTCGGCGTCCGCATCTGATGCTTTCAGCTCATCCTCCTCTTCTGATGCGCTTTCTGCGAGGACATTGTCTTCTTCGGGCGGGAGTGAAGACTCATGATCTAGCTTTCTCCTCTTCCGTTTCGGCTCATTGTCAGTTGTGTGCTTTCTGCTAGAGGCGGTCGAGTTGAAAGTCTGGAGCAGCGCTGCATAGGCTTTCGAAGTGGGTTGCGCTTCTTGTTCATCTTCCTCAGAGGCAGACGAGTCGCCAGCGGAATCGAAGTCAGGTTCGGAATCAGAGACATCGGAAATTGGTGCTGGGCTACACTATTAGTATTGTTGCGTATGCCATTCACGACTTTTAAGACTGTACTCACGCATCATGATCTGGGGCTTTGGGCACTCTGGCAGCAGCAAAATTTGTTCTGTTCTTTCCACCTCTTGCACCAAAGCCTCCCCGACCTCTCCCACGAAATCCTCCTCGGCCACGCATTTGCGCCGTAAATTTCTAACACAGACAAAGACTTGATGCGGAAGACAGGTGCGATTTGATGCAGCGGCTCAAAAAAAATCCACGAAAGCTGCAAATCTTAATGGTCCGTGCGTTTGGCGAGAGCAACCGCACCTGCCAAGATTCACGCCAAATAATATCAAATCTCAACTTTGAGCCCCACCATTCTCTGCTCTCTGCTCTACACTCCCCCCTCCACCTCCACGGCCTCCCATACTCGAGCAGGACCCCGGGCAGCTCCCTCACTTCATCATGTCCGACAATGATGCCTTCCTGCACCTTGCGCGCCCTCTTGGCCCTGCTCCCGTAGGCGCGCAGCCCTCCACCGCCCCGCTGAATGTGGTCGTCCAGCCCCAGGTATGCAAATTCCACCCACCAGCATAGTACCGATCGCATAGCCTTGAAGCCTAACACGATTTGCACCAGGCCATCTTCTCCATCCTCGACCACTCTCTCCGCCGCCCAGCCGACCAAGAGCGCGTCATCGGTACTCTACTAGGTACTCGCAGCGAAGATGGCACCGAAATCGAAATCCGCAATTGCTATGCTGTTCCCCATACCGAGACTGCCGAGCAAGTAGAAGTCGACATGGACTATCAGAAGCAGATGCTCGCTCTTCACCTCCGTGCAAACCCTCGTGAGGTCCTCGTCGGCTGGTATGCGACCAGCAGTGAACTCAACACCTTCTCCGCCCTCATTCAGAACTTTTATAGCCAGCAAGGTGACGGAACATGGCCGCACCCTGCTGTTCATCTTACTGTTTCCACCGTCCCCGGCCAGGAGATCGAGTCGAGGACATATATTTCTGCGCCCATTGGTGTAACCGCAGAGCGTGCTGCGGATTCGTGTCTCTTCATCCCAGTCCCCCATGAGATCAAGTACGGAGAGGCAGAGAAGTCGGGCTTGGAGCTCATCTCCTCAGCCAAAAACCGTGAGGATAGGTCACAGGAAATTATAACCGATCTGGATGCTCTTGAGCGCGCTATTCAGCATGTTCTTGATATGTTGGAGCGTGTGTCAAATTATGTCAATAACGTTTTGGATGAGGAAGCCGAGCCTTCATCTGCTCTTGGGCAGTTCTTGATGAATGCCTTGAGCCTAGCACCTAAGGTTGACCCCGCCGACATCGAGCGTGATTTGTATGTACCCTTTTTTCTATCCTTCAACCTCTTACAGGGTACGAGATATTCTGAACTAACAATACCCAGCAACGCGCACATTCAGGACGTCCTAGTTGTATCATACCTCGCCAACACCATCCGCACACAAATCGACCTGTCGAACCGCCTCGCAACAGCAGCACTAACTCTTGGTGGTGGTGATGCCCTTGCCGGTGAAGGACAGCGTGAAGGAGGAGGAGAGAGGCAGAAGGGCGGTGAGCGACGAGGTAAAGGTAGGCAGCAAAGAGCACAAGAGGCATGAACATGAAGTTACGGTTTCGCATGTTACTATGGATTAAAAAAGCTTGGTTCGAGGCGTTTTGGCTGATGCACGCATACTAGACTGGGCCAAGCATGAGGAAAAGACGGGTGGGCTTTACAGAGTCTTGGGGCGTGAATGAGCGTCTTGAGATGACGACAGTAGGGAATTCACTACGGCGGTGATGGTGATATTGACGAGACATGTCAGGCTCACGTACGGAAATTTCTGGGCCCACAACCATTCGGTAACTATTTAGATCTATGGCTCTGCTTTGTATGAATACCGCAGGCCTTCTAGTATCTATCTGTTTTTGTGCACTGCGCGCAAGCACGATATCGAGCCCAATTTTGCGAGGCTCGGGGAATGCAAATTCTTGATTAAGTCATCTTTTGTGTTCATTTTTCTTTTGGGTTGGACGTGACAAAAGACCAGGAACGGGACACCAGGAAATGCTAATTAGGCCCCTCAAAAACTCCTAGCCATGCAATGATACAGGAAGATGAGACTCCGCTTCCTGATTCCAGGGTGCAAACGAAAAAACCGCTAAAATTGTCTTCGTGGCTTCCTTCATCCTGCTGCCGTGTAGACGAACATGCGCAGAAGCAAAAGCGAAAGCAACAGACGAGTAGGGTATAAAAGTGATAAAAGACTCTAGAAGAACCTCATGCCATGTCACGCCGTCCACTCTCTAGCGATCACTTATCTCATCTCATCCATGTGTCCACGCCTGGTAACCAGATTCCATGCCTGTTTCATTTCGATCCGGGGAAAGCAAATCCGGTTCGATCAGCTTAGAGTATACGGCGTGAATCCGCACCTCATCTCTGCTGCGAGTGAAGATGTTGATTATATGGTAGGATGTGGATATGCGGGTACGATAGAGAGGAGCCGAGTGAAGTGTACCATGTGTATATGGATTGGCAAGATGGGGACGGGTCCGCATCATAGGAATAGAGTATGGTGGAATGAAGTGTGATCGGGCCACGTGCTTTTTGTCGAGGAGTCCTCCGGTAGATATTGTTTCCTGGAGAATATATTCGGGACCGGTGAGTAGCTGTAGTAGGGTGCGTAGATGGGTTTGGTAAGTCGTCGGTGCGAAGAGAGATCCCAGTGCGTGACTCCAAATGCTTATGGAGACTACGTCTATCCTGTGGACCAAAAGCAAGGTACTCATATCGTAGATCAAAAGCACAGCGCGAGCAGCATCCGACGAAACCCCAACTCAAAATTCATCCACTCCGCACCGTACTTGCATCATCCCTCCCCTCACTCCTCCCCTTATCCTTCTTCTTCTTTTTCCTCTTCCGCTCCCCATCCCCATCATCCCCCTTCCTCTTCTCCTTCTCCTCCTTCGCCTCCTCACCCTGCGCCTGCACACCCACACCCACACCCGCACCCGCACCCCCAGCATTCGCACTCCCATCCGCCAACACAGCACCCTCATCTGTATCAAACGCCTTCCGCTTCCTCTTCAACTCCTTATCCGTCTCGAGCATCTCGCTCACACGGCCCAGCTTCGCGGTGTCGCGGCGCAGCATGAATTTGAAGTCGTCGAGTTTGATTTTCTGGCGGCGCGCGTGGTGCGCAACTGAGGCGGCTTCGTGGCATGTTTCGATGATGTAGTCGGTTATTATTTCGTCGAGGACGCGGACGGTTTCGGGGAGTGGGTAGTCGTTGTCTCCGAAGGCGAGAAGGAAGGATTCTACTGTCGGTATTGTTAGGGTGGGAGGTTTCTTGAGGAGATGGACTGGGAGACGTAGTCGGACGGTTGAATGTGATAGCGCAAGAGTGTGTAGGGCTTCGTGAAGGAATAGAAGGGGATCCGAACTTACAGTCTTGCGTTGGAAATTGCTGGCCCTTTTGGCGCAGCCTCATACGTGGCTCCGTCATTCTGCAGTTTTACCAGTGCTCGAAGCCGTTGTGTTGTAAGCCAGAAGCTTTTGGTCCTTTTCCAGTATCGCTGATGCCGCTTTCAATCGCAGTCGTCCCGCTCACTTAATCTGATCGCCAATTCGGGGATTGGTAGTAGTACGCACAAATAGAGTGTGTCGAATTGTGATGGTCGGTTGGTTGTTTGTTCGAAGCTCGAAAGCAGAAGTGAAGCTCAAGAGGCTAGAGCCGCATCACCGACGATCCCCATTCCGCGCACGGACCCCTTTTCCGATCCCTCACGGTCCCACGATATTCCGCCAGGCAAGCAACCATCTCCAACAACTCTGCCATCTGGCCAAAACGCGAACAAACACACACCAGCGCAAACAAACCAAACTCACCACATATCACCAACCACCTCACACAACTACCACCCTACAAAATGGTACGCACATCCCATCCTCCACCCGCAAACCCCAACCCTAACCCACACTCAACTTCCTTTAACCACTAACACCCCACCTCTAGACCGCCCTCTTCAACTTCCAATCCCTCCTCCTAGTAATTCTCCTCACAATCTGCACCTCGACCTACGCACACTACGTGTTTCCGGGCATAATGGACCGCAACAAGGACAACTACCTAGTATCGCCGTTTTGGAAGTGTGCGCGCGTCGGCGAGCGGTTGAGTCCGTATGTTAGTATTGCGTGTGTGGTTATGGCGGTGAGTATTTTCGTGTTTTTTATATTTTTGAAGAGGCATTGCGGATGGCAAGAGAAAGAGAAAAAAGATTGATTTGAACAGGATTGAACTGAGCTGACAAAACCCATACAGGCTTTAGAATTCATGGGATGAACTCACAACTCGCAACGAGAAGAAGAAACAAACAATATAAGACCAAGATCAGTACCGCAAAGACCCTCTCAGAGCACATAGTGTCCGAAAGAGAAGAGAAGAGAAGAGAAGGATACATTCAATTCCAGATATCATACAAGCAAGGCGTTCACGGAATCGGGGAATCGGGTTCACTACTTTATCGTTATATTTCATGGCGATTGGTAGTCGGTTGGTATGAAATTGAAAAATTATGGTTGCGTACAGGAGGGTCCTGGCAGATACACCAAATTAACGAAACGCCCCTATAGGTCAAATGCAAAGTGAAGAGCTCAAAGTGACATGACATTGTGTACGTGATACGTATGTGTAAAGACTGATGTGCAAGAGAACCAACACATTCAACTAAAGGATAGTCAACAAATATCAAGAATCCATCGCTAGCATTAAAATGTATATACAACGGCAAGGCATATAATAAAATACATGCCCCACCAGCTTTTATAGGACTACCCAATCCAGCTCAGTCCATTCCATTTCAGCTCAAACGCACAAACTCAAACTCGACCCGTAAATGTTCGACAGCAGCCCAAAACACCCCCTCCAAAACCTTCTACTGCCCAGATACCGTATCCTATCCTACCAAGGTTCCAATCCATACAAAGGCAATAATACACAGACGAACCCAGCGCCTCGTTAACACCGTAATAGGCGCACACTACTATCAAGAGAGAAGAGATTCCGGTGAGAAGAAAAGACAAGCGGCTGATCGCGATAGACAAAACCACAAACATGAGTAAGAAAAACAGGAAACTTGCATGAGCTTTTGGCGGCGAGGAAAGCCAATGCATGTCCCAGCCAGCAAATCCGCCCATACCATTGCTGGCACCGTGTATATTTCCCCCTAAAAAGCGCAAAGACAACCTCCGAGGTGAGAGTAAAGGAAATAAAAGCGGTAAAATCTATGGCACAAAGAGGCGGAGTAGGTGAAGAGAAGAGAGGAAAGAAAATCCAAAAAAGAAAAAGTCTTTTTTTTGTTTTAAGAAAAGAGACAGTGGAGAGCTCGAATTAACCAACTCGCCGTCTAGTGCTTGCGACTCCCCTCGGGCTTATCGAAGCAGCCGTCCAAGCCCTGGCGGGAACCAGTGCGTTGTTCGACTCCTTCCACATCACTTGCATCTTCAACTACTACATCGTCGTCCATGATAAAATCGGGCTGGCTATGCGCATCGTCTCCGTCCTCGTCGTCATCGTCGTCGTGGTCGCTCACTAAGCCAGGGTTAGACTCAACTCCATTGGGGCTGAGGTCTACGGGAGAAACTGGCATGTGATGACCAGCGTTGTGCACGCTGACGGGGGTAGGGAAGGAAAGCGGGAAACGAGGGTGGCTCTGACTGTTACCCTTCTTGCTGCCTGGCCGCGCAGATGGCGCCTTGCTTGCCGGTGCCGCGTTCGGAGCACTGACAGGAAGACGCGCCAACTGTGGGGGCTTGGTCGAGATGGGTGTGGGAGCAGCAGTAGAGTCGTCATCCGAGACCTCCATGGTGTCAAGGTCAACTTTGCTTCGGGCAGTCTCAACAAGTCCTTTCAGGTCGCCATTGAACCCACGTTTCTGCAGAAGAGCAGTCATGTAAGGAGTTGATGGCGAGTTGGTGAAGTTGGGAGTCGGCATAGTCTTGATCTCATCACGTGAAGTCTTGACAAAGTTACGATGAACATTCTTAGCCAAGTCAGCCGGATTCGTTCGCACAAGCGGATGAACTATGCCGGGAGTCGAAGGCAGAGGAAACGTCACAGCGGGTGTAGTCGCTGGAGTGGACGTGGGTTCCGTTGCCGTGACCGGTTGGCCAACCTCGTTGATATCGACAGGTACACCACAGGCAATGGCAGCTTGATCGTGACTCTTGAAAACCTGGTTATGCTTGATGCGGCAGTGGTTGAGGAATCCTTGCGTATTGGAGAAGTTGCTGTGGCCGCACTGGGCGCAGTACAATCTTACCCACTGACCGTCGGTAGACCGCTTGTGCAGCAGAGGGTCAATCTTTGGAGCAGGTGCTGGAGTTTCACCGAGAGCCGGAAGCTTCAACGTTCCAGTCGAAGTTCGCGATGTGCGGCCTTTGCTGGTTGAACCGAACTCAGCAAAGCTTCCACGCGTCGTCCGGCCTTCACCGATTCCAAAGTAACCATGAGCTTGCTGCGCGAGAGCACGCTCCGACATGGAGTCAAATTTGGCGTCCGAGATCAACCATTTAGCGTAGTGGCGAGTGTAAGGGCCGTCTGTGACTCCCCAGGGGGCAGCGTAGTGAGGCTCTGTATAGCCGGAAGGCGGTTGCAGAGAAGCTCCCACACCGCGGCTAACATCTTCAGACAGACCCTCGGTGCCGGGGAATGGAATCAACGAACAGCGTCTCAGCTGTTCCAGTGATACTTGACATTTTGCCAGCTCTTGCTCGATGAGGCGAAGCTCGTTGTGCTTGAGCAGGATTTCATAGTTGATTTGCGCCTCGATAGCTTGCTGCGCGCTGGTCAGCGCTGATTCCATGGTGGCCGTGGGCTTGTTGACAGAGGTTGACTCGGATTTGGCAGCCGCCAGGTGGTGGTTGTCGTCTTGAGGATCCATGGGTTTTACAGGCTCGGCAGCAACGCCATCTACGACGATGGCAGCTGCGTTGGGAGTTGCGGCAGGCTTTACTTCTCCGTTGGCACCTTTCCACTTCTTCACTACATGCGCCTGGTGGGAGGACAGTGGCTCAGGACTGTCAGATCTCTTCCGCTTGATTTTGTTCATGAAAGTAGAAGGGATTTCAACGACTGGCATGGGTCTTGGCTTGTGGTGCAGCGTTGACTTTTCCATGATTTTGTCGCCAGGCGACTCCGTACTCCATGGGAGGCGGAACATGGACTGCATGGTGAGTGATGAAGTGGAAGCCTTGAGGACACAGCGCTCATCTGTCGTGGTGCAAATTGTGCGCATTCAAGGTTGGGAGGCTAGTGAGGCCGCGGGATGACGTCGCAGCGAAGGGCGGCTCAGCGAGCTCGCAACGAATGCGCAAACAAAGAAAAACGGACACAAGAAAGAGCGGGGTATTAAAAACAGGTAGAGGGTATTAAGCGCGCAAAAGGAGTGGAGAGAAGGGAAAGGAAATCAGCCAACGGTGGGAGGTGACGTGGTTGAGAGAGCCAGAAGACGTCTTTGGGCAGTTGCAAGGTGTCGCGAAGATCGGCCGCCCCAGATAAGGAGAAACAGACGCCACCAGCGCGAAAGACAACAAAATGAAGGGGAATCTAGGAAAGGCGGGCAGGTAACAGCCAGATGCGCGACAAAAAATGCCGTAGACAGGCGTTGTGTGGTGGTGGTGAGCAGGCGGTTGGGGGAAACGGCCTTTGGGTGAGTGGGTGGGTGGTGGTGGTGTTGTTGTTGGTGAGGGCTGGAGGTGAAGGGAGAGGGAAAACCGCGCTGTGGAGATGAGATGAGACGGGGGGGGATGGCAACAGCGCAACAGATGGGGGGAGGAGCGAGTGAGCCAGGCGGCCATCAGGGAAAGAGCTGCCCACAGCTGCCTCCGTTGGGCGCCGCTTACGGTTAGCGTGTGCGTGCCGGCGTACCGGAGCAAGAGAAGCAGCCAGACGCAGCCAAACGCAGCAGACGAGTCTGAGCGCAGCCCCTGATTGGCAAAGACCCCGCGGCCCCCCTGGCCCGCGATGCAATTCCTAATATTTCGCCAGAGATGCTCGCTCCAGGTGCTTTTCCCAGTGCGATGGAATGCCCGTTTGTTTGGAAAGGCTCAGGCCAACTCGTGGGCAACATTATCGTCCACTGTTCTTTTCTTCTTGTTCTTCGTTTTCTTCCTCAGCTCGTGATTCCGGCTCTACCCGCATCGTCCTTCTTTTGGGCCACCTCCCACAAGCACTCCCTGCACCGAGAGCTTACACACACCCACACACCCACTCATCCTAACATATTTAGCACTGCACTGCACTGCACCGTACATTCATACATCATCGTGGGTCCCCCCATGCTCTAGCGCCCCTTTTTAGTCGACGCCTCATCGCCGCGCCAGCCAACACCCAACTGCGACAAGTCAAGTCAAACTGTCTGGCCAGCCCGTCCCAGGGCACACCCCCGCGCCAACTCAACACGCACCCAAACGCCTCCAGGACTTCGCCAGGGCGGCGTATCAGATCTGAGGGCAAAAAGCCGTGTCCTTTTGTCATCGCAAGACAACTGCACAGTGGGAACTTGGAGCAAGGCCTGCGCGAGTTTCTGGCGAATTGCGCGGGGCCAAGCAGTCTTTTGTTCCACTGCGTCCTGGGCGCTGTGGTACGCCCACGACTCACCTCCCGGCCGCCCCACTATTCTACCTCTGCGCCAGCCACAGGCCCGCGCCTGAAACTTGGCCATTCTCAACACCATGATGCGATTCATCGTATATTTCCCATCTGTCATGTGACCCGTCGTCCTCTTTTTGGACTTCCACGATGGATGGTGACGAGGCGGCGACTGGTGACGGTAACGCTCTAGGCTCCAGATCGCCACCCGCCTCTCGTTCTCTTCTTCCCCACGTGGAGCTAGCAGCGACAGTCACCTTATTGATATTTGTACACGGACTAGCTGCCTAGCCCAAAGTTTCGCGTAGTCACAAGATGAGTTGAAAGGTTTTGTATTTGCCCCCAAGTGAGTGCGCAATCTATCTGCAGCCTACCGGTTCCCAGAAGCCCTGCCTGTTTCGTGGCGATTACTTTCGCCCATGCAATATAATGAAAAGTACCTGCTCTAATAAAAAAGTCCCTATGCCAGTGATATTACCTCCGCCAGGAAGCAACGAACAAAGAAGATGAAGAAGTAATAATTAGATAAAGCCGTCTGGGAGTCATTTTGTTCCTGGAGTCCCATCAACCAGTCGTCGTCGCCGGACTATGCACCCTCCCGCTCTGGTCCGGACTTCCACCACCACTTACGTTGTGCTCTGATATAACGCTTCCGCTAGATCAATAGCGCAAAGTTACCTAGCGCCCGACCTTCCGCCTACACCTGCGCTACTCTCGGGATAGCGCTCGGAGCATAAGCAGGTACAGAGGGAGAAGCCGGAGTAGAAGGAGGAGGAGAAGCAGGAGCCTGAGCCTCTACTCGGATATTCTCGGTATCCGGAGCCGCACCACCGTGACCATTCACGCCGTTCTTCAACGGCAACCCTTTGTCCAGGCTCATGCGCTTCATGCTGCTTGTTAAGGGTCCACGCACGTTTCCGTTTGATGCCATTGCCAGATTCTTGAACGGACACGACCCGGTCGCGAGCGCCGAGTCCTCAATCTCGCTCTCAGACTCACTCCCATCGTGCAATATCTTCTTCCCGTGCAAGTACCCCTCGGCCTCAATCTCGGGCACAAGCCGATCATCCTCGTACTCATCTCCATCGCGAACATACCACTTAGCAAACAGATCATTCTGGATCCAAATGACTTTTGACAGGGCCTTAACGAGAGCGATTTTGCGCTCCATTTTCATCCGTGGGTGCGACAGGATGGCTTCGGTGAGCACGTCTTGAATAAAGGAGAGAGTTGCCCCGATGTGCACGTATTCCACATGTAGAGGGTGTGCGCGGCCTTGTCCTACGTGCATCATGCCCACCTTGTCCATGTATTCCCAGTACTCAAGTTTACTTGGATCGCTGCATAATTTGGTCAAGTAGCCTCTCAGAAACTAAAATAAATCGTTAGCCCAAATAAACAAGACCCCCCTTATTCGTTCCATGTAGATACTTAAAAATCCCCAGGGTCTCGGATCACACTCACCATCTTCCTATGCAGTATCTGAGGCGAGTTCTCGGTGAGATTTAAATCCACGGGCCCCTCGTAGGAAGTTGACCGCGTTTCGAAGGCGCGCGCTGTGATGTCGTATTGGAGGAGTTTCTTGTAGACTATATTTACGATTGCGGGGATGAGGGCTTTGATGTATTTCGCGCCTGTTATTAGGGCTTCGATGTCTCCTAAAAATTTCCAAACATTAACAATTTTTTGTTTTACAAGAATTTTACTTGGGCTTTTTTGCGGATTTGGGGGGGTGTTTGAATTTTCGTGGTTGGTACGGATGTGACGTTGAAGTACATGGGGAAGGTGTCAACATACTCGTACTAAAATCTAGAAAAGAATGCAGGTACTGGATGCGTGTTTCGAGGTTTGTGTAGAGGTCTTTGCGGTCTATGCGCATCATTGGGCGGCGGCTTAGCGGGGCCATTGTAGTGATGATATTCAATATGTAGCTGTGTAATTGTAGTTGCAGTTGATGTAGTATCTTCTTCCTTGCGTTGTGTTGTTCAAATGTTGGTTGGTTGTTTGGGCTATAGAGACTTTTTTTTTTCAAAGGCGAAGTGTTCTAAGGATAAGTATTCACTGGACCGGGCCGGACTGAGCGATTTGCAGAGCAACTTGAAGTTAACACTCTCGAAGAAATGCGAGCGAGCCCTCCCATATGTACTACCCCATCCACACAGCGACCATACGGTACGGCGACCAACCCAACCGGTCCGGTCCACGCCTCAGCCCTAGAGCTAGAGCAGGACTCATCTCACGCTCGTCCATCCCCTCTCATTTCTCTCGCGAATGATAGGCCAGTCCCGTTCAGCTTTGTTTCGTTTCGTCGGGAAAAACTCGCGGCCAGCGCAAATGTGAAGGAAATGTGGTGTGGTGTGGAGTGAGATGTGCGTGGCGTGACTTATCTTGCCTTACGAGATTCTTGGTGCGTGCGCGGTGCGGTGCTGGATAGATCATGGTCGTACCACTGTTCGGCATATATCGTATTGCGAGGGGAGGGCTTGAGTCTTGCCAAGCGGGTTCAAGCACCTGGTTGTTGGTGGGATTGGGAGGGAATGCATATCTGGAGATGTTTCGGGTTTTCTTTTGTTCTTTTTTTTTTTTTGAGACTTTGTTTGGGTATTTTTGAGGGGTTTGAGGGGTGGTGGGGTGGTGGGGAGATGCGTAAGGTGGACCTGGTCTTGGGGTATGTTCTGGCGTTTGACATTTGGGAAGTGGGTTATTATGTGTCGACCTGGTATTTGGGATGGTGAGGTGGGTCTGAAAGATGAGGAAGTGCTGGGTTGACTTGTCTTTTCTGTACACATTTCTGATTTTGTTTTATTTATTTATTTTTGATATATTTTTATTCATAGTGTGCTCAGAGTTGGTTTGCGGACTGCCACGCATTTCCTTAACATGAGTCCGCAGAAATCAACTTGTTCTCAATTTCAAGGCCCATTTTGAATATAGAATTTTTCGATATTTAAGTCGGTATAGGAGTACGGCACAAATTTGGCTATTGTCTATTGTCGGGTTCAGTGAATCAGTCTAGGTCGATTGGTGCTTCACTTCGTGCGCGCTCCCATTATAGAGAAAGTATCCACCAAGTACCATAAAAAGCATCTGACGCCACTAAAATCTTTCACACACCAAAATGCATACAAAATCTCTCTTGTTCTAGTCCCTGGAAGCAGCGCAAAGTACACTGAGTTTCGTTTTTACAGCTCAGATTATGTAGATAAATATGTTTGAAACGTATTAGAGCAATTGTCCATATTTGGCCACAGTGTGAGAAACCTAATATGATATGGCTTCACTAACGTATTTACTCAGCACAGAATTCTCGTCTAAATCTACTGTTGAGTCTGCTGAAAAATACCAATGTGCGATAATTCAGAGACCAAGACTCTGTCGTCGATATGTCTGAAGCTTCTTCTATACTTGACTTGATCAATCCTACATAGCTATTACCTCGGATATTCCTGGATTTAAAGATGATTTTAGTTCGTAAGTCTTGTGCGCAGCCATTTGGCGTTAAATAAGGGCTTGTGCTTTGTTTTGGCATACTAAGATGTCCCCGGTACTACCTCTTTGGCCCTTGCGTTGATAGTGAGCTGCGAAGTGGCCGGAACAGGGCGCAGAGATGGATATGGGATTTACAAGTTAACATGACAGGTTGTAGACGTACACACTGCGCCATATTTCTCGAGATCGTAAAACGAAGAGGAAGGTGTTGAGAAAAGGGCGAAACATACTGCGTAGATAAAGGCATATTCTCTTCGGCGAGAAGAGATGGGATATGGAGACCACTTTGTGAATCATAGATGCTGTGACCTGTCTCTCGTCCGCGAGTTCCTGCTGTCTCTTATTAGTTTGTGACAAGTATGTAGATACAATGAGCTTGAGATGAAGTTCTGAATAGAAGCTAAATACAGAGTATTGATATTATCCAACTGGGACCACAATGACTGCACCATAGTGTAGAATTCCTAAATCAGACTAAAAATGTCTAAACAAACTCATATGAATGTGTTTCATTACTGTAATGCCTTTTGTTGTAAAGAATAAGAAAAACTAGGCGGTGACTTGAATAAACCACAGGTTACGTTTCTCAATTTTTTTTTTTCCCCTTCTCATCAAGATATCACATCTGTATACTGAACATCACTCGGCAACTTTTTAACAGATGCCTCCCAGAGCGTTAGTGATTGATTACCTGTGATAAGGTAAACACTATTCATGTTGTAGTACCAGGCGAAATACTGCATTTACTTTGTACCTACCATAAGCGACTCACAGCGCTATACGCGCCAAGTTATGCATGTTTTATCCCTGCGTACACATCTACCTCTTTCCTGAACTCCTTTGCTGCATGATAGCGAACATAGTATCCTAAAGCCCGATTCTAGTTATACTTTCCCGCTATCTTGTAGTGTGCTATTTCTAGCGACTCTGAGCACCAGGCTGAATATGCCAAGACATCCTTCAGTCGAACAGCTGAGCGTGTCAGGGCCAATGATTGTTTACTAGGTGTCAGACGCCGTATGGAGATGCGGGGTTTGGAGTCGTACGACATATCAGGCAACCGTTTGCTTCCTGTTATTGTTTAGAGATTGTATGCCTATCATGAGCGTGCAGAGATATGATAAGTAGGCAGCTATGCAGGATTAATTTGGGCTGCCTGCATCGGATGTAACTCCTCAGATTGTGAATATGCTGGTTTCTGCGGGGAAATGTGCTTATCTTGAAGTCTGTCGTGTCCGTGGTTTATATAAAGAAGTTGCATTCCTCAATTGCCGGTGTGTCTACAAGATCTCCCAGGTCTCTTCAACTCTTCGGACGCTGTCATTTTTGCCTTTCTCTGCTATTGATAACTTCTGAGACCATCGGAATGCCCGAAAGCACCACTCAAACTACTCAGCCTCAGCAGCCTCAGCAGCCTCAGCAACCGGTTCGGCCATATGAGCCCAATCCACGTTGCGGTGGATAGTATGCAAAGGCCCGTGCAATGAAAGGTATGAGTATAACTTCTCTATGTAGTGCAATACTGAGACTAAGGTAGATGCCCTGATAAATTGGTCGGATGGAAGTAATGGAGTTGACGTGTTAGGCTATGGATCTAGCCTGATCATATCTGAGCAGCGGGATGATAGTCATAGACAGTCCAAGTGAGCTAAACTTTGGGCGGATTATAAGGCGCGAAGTTGTGCTGGGTGTTGCGAGAGATCCTATCAACAAATCCATACATTATCGTTTAAGAAATGGCTACTTGAGCTTGTGATATTGCATCCTTGATCAAAATCAAAACATGTCTAGGTCTATATCAGTTTGTGTCGACCTTGATGGGTCATGCGGTCGCGTTGGATGTATACCTTTAGTTAAGTACTTCCTGAATGGTATCAACATCAAATATGGCAGGATACGTGTTTGATGATTGAATACACTTCTTAGTTTTGCTCGCCTTATCACGACTTCATGGTCGGCGTCCTGTTTGATCTATGATGTTGCAGGTTTTTGGCTTGCGAATGACAGTTAGTTCGATGAGTTGACACATTCAAAATCTTTCATGTTAATTGGGATTTGCAAAACAAGTCGACACAGCGATTTGCGAGGTTGTGCTTATAACAATGCCCGCGATCATTTTGAGTTCGCTTTGGTGCTGTACTTATCATCGCAGCAAAACTTGAGCAGCACCATTTCCTTGAATGCGGAATTACTTTTCCCGCTGAGAATACTAGAAACCGCCACAATCTCCTTGGTAATGCCTGAACGATGGGGAATAGAAGATAAGGCAAGCACCATTTGGGGCGTGGCTAAATTCCGTGCTGGCGCAAACTAGAAGAAGCTCAAGTGCATCAGTGCTGAACACCGTGAAACAAACCGCTGGTTCTTTGGCGCGCACCAGAAGTAGAGTGGGGACATTAATGCGAGTAATAATTCATGATTTGCATGTAAAAAGTAAAAACCTAGACTACCACGAGAAGGGCCGCTCGGTACCTGAACTCTCTTTGGCAGTCAATTGCCGGTAACACACCTCTCGCCCGCTGTCGCGCTGCCTTCGGTACTGCGGCAAGCCTTACGGCGTTCACGGCCAGTAGTTGTTCGAGGAAGGTAGCTAAAGTTTGCTCTTGTTCAAGATTGATCCTAGAAAAACCAATGAGCTTTCAATCTGGCTGTACTTCAGCCTTGCCGCGTCGGTCCTGTCACTGACTCGAGAAGCTCTGTATCGACGGTACCCACCCAAACTTTCCCTGTAATTGGTGTCGCGTAGATCTGGGGCAAACGAGGCGGGTAGGTCGATCCAGTATTTGTATTTGCATATGAAGAATCGCTGGTGTTTATTGGACTCGGAGTGCGCGGCCCGGCGATAGTGGCATTTGGAGGAATACTGAAACGTAGCAGTGCCTTGTTCACTTCACATGTTGATCGAGGTAGAATGTGGGTAATGGGGCGTTCGGCATATGAAAAGCAAGCTGAGTGTCTGAGAAGGCGAGAGGGGTTGCCTCGACTGTCTCGGTTCTCTACCGAACGCAGGCCTTTCTTTGTTTCAAAGATGCAGCGCGCATCTCTCCTACTGCATTGGGTCCCCAGATGGACTGGTAAAACCATGTGTCATGGACACATCTGGAGTAACGGCCAATCAGTATACTCTAAGTCTCGGAACACGATTCCAGGCGTAGTTGGAGTGCCGTTAGAGTCCCAAGATAGACTCTGAATGTTCGGGCCTTTTGGCCCCAGACGCCGCAAAACGGTTGGAGCAGGCAATTCCCTGGACTACAGACCCTACTGTACAGTATCTGAGGCGCAGCTGTGCCGCCAACCAGCATTGATGGTGTTACTGTCACTGTTCTTCCCTGACCTTGAACTTGGACACGACATCAGCACACAAATTCTCAGCACATTGCTGGAGTGGATTGCATTGTGTGAAAGGTCTTCGCCATCGTATTCTGGCGCACTTCGATACCGGGGAAGCAATGGGTAAGCCATGGACAGGGGCAGGTGTGGCGACATGGCTTGACTGATTGGAGAGGTTAGGACGGGTTTGGGGGACGCCATGCAAGCCTGGGGCAGAAGCATGAGAAGGACGGCTATAGCAGAGTCTAGCAAAACGTTATTGATGACCGAAGAGCGAATCGGGGTGGTGTGTACTATGTAGGTTTTACAGTGGCTCGCTACAGCCTCTTCCGAGCGGGGTCCAAGTCGATCATGGCGTTCGCCGTGCACAGACGAGGTGCGCTACTGCAGCACTGCAGCACTGGGTTTTTTGAGATGCCTTTTCCGTCATTAAAGAAATAAATCTGTCTCGGTATTGACGTGAACAACTTGCATATATCCGGAAGATTTCGAATTAACACTGTAGATCATGTAACTTATAAGGAGGGAACTGGGGTTCAGCTTACTTCCCTAACCATGTTCGCCATGCGGATATAATCAATGCTGACAGCACCCCTTGCGAGACGTTCACGCCAAGCACCCATCACCATCCTAATGTGCCTGGTACATGCATTCGCTTACTCCTAGTGCCTCCCCTCGCTGTTTCAGTCTAGACTTGTTTTTGATCGCATACGGCCCTTTCGTCAATTCAGAGCCCCAGGCCCCCAGGACCCCAGGGTCGATGATCAGCTCCTCGATGACCTAGTCTCTCTGCTGGGCAAAGAGCAGGCATATACCTACGCGAGCCTCCCCCACTCTCTTCGATGATTCGGACGCCAGCCGTCGTTTTCACGACCCCAAGATTGTGCCCCAGATTGTCTTCAAGATGGAGTTCGAGGACATGGTGAAGAAGATGTTACTGGACCCCCCAGATAGGGACGAGCCCTTACCACTTTCGAATCGCAGGGCGACGATATTGGGTACTACAATCGCTTTCCTAGTGAGTTTGCCTCCCAAAAATCTGGTGGATGATCTATTAACTCGAATTTCTAGATTCTTTCGTGCATAGCTGTTGGAATGCGACTCTATGTTCGTTTTCGAATCGTGCGGGAGCCGGGATGGGATGACTTCTTCGTCGTTTTGGCAGCTGTAAGTAACTAGGTTCGGCAAAGTTGACGACCAAAAGCTAACAATTCAGGCTACCAACGCAGTAGGGAAAATCTTTGTTTATCGGTGTAAGTTTACGAATCCCATAGATCAGAGTTAATGGTCGCGTACTTACACACTTCGTAGCGATCCACTATGGCTTAGGCCAACATTTGCTGTTTCTCGGCCTTCACAACATGAGCGACTACTTATTCGTACGGACGCCGCGCGTTTTTCGTTTGTGTTCTCCAGCTAATTGTCACAGAGCTTTTACATTTTTCATGCTTTCTACGTCTCGCAAACGGCTTTGATCAAGATATCCTTACTACTCCAGTATCTCCGCATCTTCAAAGCAGGTTTAATGCGCTATGTATGCCTTGGCCTGCTTGTGACGATCGTAATCTGGGGTTTGGCGTACGGCTTCATGGCCTGGATTCCGTGCTTTCCCGTCCCAGCATTCTGGGCGCGCCAGCGATATCCTGGTGCTAGGTGTTACGGCTTTGGATTCGCGGATATTCCAGGTTTTGTCTTAACATTCGAGAGCCACTCAGGTACAAACATGGTCTTTGATTTCTTGGTTTTCTTTACGCCTATGGTGCTGTTCACGAAGCCAGACTTGAAGATGAAGAGCTTGGTTGCCATGGTTGGGGTATTCCTGCTCGGCGCCACGTGAGTACTACCTTTGACTGCCTCATTCGTTAGCATCCTCGTCTCTCAAATCTCATGCGATACTGCGATCGCAGAGAAATAAGCCAACCTTACTAACGTTTCATAGGGTTGTCTTAACCTCGGTCTGGCGTCTTTACACCATCGTAGAACACCGGGCAGGAACTGATCCCTATATCGACTTCACCTGGTGGACCCCAGTCAGCATCATTCTTTCCTGTCTAGAAATCGATCTCGCAGTAATGTGTGCTTCCATACCCATCTTCTGGCCTGTCTTGGAACGATCCTTCCTTTCGCTTAGCACGATATTTGTAACACACGAAGTACACATAACGGAACAGCCCCGGTTCGACCCGCATAGTCTTACGTACGAGTTGGAGAACAAGAAAAGGGGGAGGGGTGGTAGTATCAAGAGTACTAGCGGCCATTCGAGGGAGAGTCTCACGCGAGAAAATAGGTGGGACATAATGGATGGGCATTATAAAGATCAATATGTTTTGGAAGCAGTTGAACCATTCAACTGTACAGAGAATCACAGGATGCAGACAGATATTGAAAGCGAGCCGCAGCCGAAGTGGAATATTTAGGAAGTCTATACCCCAAAAAAGTTATTTCAAGTTTTCTGTCAAACATGCTCGATATATATTTCGCGTCACTCCTTTGTCCATCCATCATCGATCGGGACATGTATTTCTATTGGGAAAGAGACGGTCTTAATTTTTCGAACACAGGCGCAAATGATACACAAACATATTGGGTATTAATGAAAGAGCGCAACATTCGCACGTAAGCACATCATCTGGATTGGGTATACAAGAGAGGAGGACCAGCAGTCGGTTATTGACTTTCCTCTACAAGTAGTGAATGCAACATTTTGACTACGTGCACAGCCACGCAGGAGGCAGAATTCCACCAATGACTAGACATGTGGATATCTTGTATAGCGTTGAAGGACCAGCCACGATTCTAAACTGACACAACTGCACCAAAACCGGGTTTGCTTTGCATCTGAACTCTGACCTCGAGTAAGAGTAGAACGTCAATATTGAATCGTATTCTAGGGGTTGGTGTTTTATTGGCCCAGTTGCTTTGTATTAGCCGGAAAAGGATAAAGGCCAACAGGAGTGTGGGTCAGGATCAAAAGACCCAATTTTCAGGATGCAAATTGGAATTAAAATTGGTCCTTCTCAGCAACTCTCTGTTCCTGCCTCCTTATTGTAGGTTTGCTTTCTCATATTCACTCAATGATCGCTTAATATGAAACGAAAAATAGAAGTCACAAGAACCCTTGTTGTTGTACAATCCTTAGAAGGTTTGCTCCTAACTCTGGATTTTCAGGTCTCGATCGATTAAAACATCTCCATCCTGACAAGGGGTCGGGAGGCTTAGACGTTGGCTCACAGGATTGACCGGCACCCGACTTGTCGTTGTAATCTGCAGCCCATATTACCCAAAGGGCCTCATCCGCCAGAAAACCGGCATCTTATCCAACTGCAATACGTATTAGGGCAAACAGTCTCAAGACACATGACATACAAGCCTCGTCCTTCTGTTGATAGTGGCTAATCACCTAAAGGAACATCGGAGGCTGCAACGAGCCGTGTTGGGGGCCTTTAGGTTTGACCACCTCATGCCACCCCATCCTCCATGTAGATCTGTGGCTGTGACTTAGAAGTTGTACTCCGGGTAGAAAAATTACGTGGTTGCTCTGTGGGTGATTGATATATAACTGTGGCTTTGCTATTGTAATGTCAGACTGTACTATCAAGCTCGAGGTAGGAGAGTTCGGTAAGGTGCTCCTCCCTCCGCAATTGTTTGCAGTACTTAACCTCCATTGTCCGCCTTTTACTTCTACAACCACAGATCCTCGTTCTCTATCATGGTTAATTCTAGCATCAGGGGCCTTTTGGCTCTAAGTTTGATTTCTTTGTCGCTTGCCAAGCCAGTATACAGGAGGCAGAATGGCTCAATTCCAATGATCGACAACTTTGAACAAGTACGTTTTCCTTGCCCATGCAGAATATACGAGTACTAATAGACTGTTTAGCTCACACCGTCTCCTGATTTCCAATGGACATCCTGCTTCGAGAAGTTCACATGCACTCTCTTGCAGGTACCTTTGGATTACGACAATGAAGCAGCAGGCACCGCCAACATTGCCTTCATGAAATGGACTACCAATTCCAGCACTGCAACAAACAGCTCGGCCCAAGACGTTCTTATCAATCCCGGCGGCCCCGGTTCTGGCGGAGTTTTCTGGCTTGAAAATTCCCTCGACGGGCTGCTCGATATAATAGGCACCGACAATAATATCGTCGCGTTCGACCCAAGAGGTACCGGTAGCTCAGGGCCTGATACATCATGTTTTCCTGGCAAAAGCAGAACTATCACGTTGTATGATGAAGATCTATTCGACCCGGTCGATGCAGACGACGATAAGAGCCTGGCAGGGACTTTTGCGAATGCTGGTGCTTTCGGTGAATGGTGTACTGCGGTGCACTCCTCTGCGAGCTCCAGTGTAAAATACATAAACACTGTTGCAACAGCCACAGATATGCTGCATTATACAGAGCTTTTGGCAAAATCCAAGGGACAGAACCCTGAGGAATCTCAGCTTTGGTATTACGGTGTCTCTTATGGCACCGTTTTGGGATCAACCTTCGCTACGCTGTTCCCGGATCGTGTCGGACGTCTCGTGCTCGATGGAGTCGTCGATGGTAAGTCGTGACCAATCTGAGTAAGGTGATGATTGCTGACAACAAGCTCTAGGAGAGGATTACTGGGAAGGAAAATGGGCAGCTAACCTCCCCGACGCCGATGAAAACTTCAACACATTCTTCAAATACTGCTACGAAGCTGGGGAGGGTGGGGCCTGCGAGTTTTGGGCTGAGTCACCCGGGGCAATTAAAGCACGATTCGATGCAGTTGTGGATGACATCGAAGCCAACCCTATCATCGTAACATCGCAAAATTATGTTGATTCACCGAAAATCTTTACCATGACCGAACTCAAACTGCTCTTCGTACAAATACCCTACCAGCCACTGGACACCTTCCCTCTCCTTTCACGGATAATGACTGAGCTAGAGCAACGCAATGCTGGTCTGGCTGTTGCACTTGCTGGCATTGGGCGAGAAGGAGACCAGTGCAACCTTCCCCCAGGCAACACAAACTTCGGGAATAGCGAGCCCCGCCAATTCATCGCTTGTATCGATGGAAACGGCAGATTCAATCTCTCCACCTTCGAGTCATGGAAAGAGCACGTCAAATACCTTGTCGACCAGAGCAAGTATTTGGGTGAAGGTTGGGCTGCAGGGACTACTATCAACTGCCGTAGCCTTAATATTAGGGCACCAGAAAACCAGATGTTAAAGAATTGGCCATCTGCCGAGAAAACAAGTAACCCGATTTTGTTCCTCTCAAGTACTCTTGATCCCGTCACTCCGCTTCGCGCGGCAGAGAAGATGACTGCTCGGTTTGGCGGCTCGCGACTGCTCGTTCAGGATAACGAGGGCCATTGCGTGATATCTTCTCCTTCAAATTGTACCAGTGGATACGTTCATCAGTACTTTAAGGATGCGTCCTTACCGGCTGAAGGAACAATTTGTGAATCGAACTTTGTTCCGTTTAAAGGAGGAACGACGCTTCCTCCAGCACGAAACATTCTTCCACCGATGGGAGATTTGTTGAAGAACGCGCTTGCTTTAGAGCTATTGTAATTCCTTTAGATAGAATTCTATACAAATTTTCCCAATTGAAATTGCCTTAAAGGCATTGTCAAAATTCCTGCCTGGTCTATTCCGTTGCATGCCATCATGAATCATTATTTTCTACCTACTACATACAGTTTAAAGTGCTTCCTGCAACGACGATACATCGACATTCCTACACTGTTGATCTTTTAAACCTGCCCAGAAGCTCTCCCCAATTCCCCTTCTTCTCCTCTTCTCTTCTCTTGGCGACTATCCTCCAAGTTCTCACCTCCACAAACCAAACAGTAACCCAATACGCACTCGCCAATGAAATAAATAGCCATCCTAACCACACAAACAGCAGCGCATGGCTCCCTTGCTTAAAGAACAAGTTCAAAGCATTACCGAAACCCCCGGCAATCTGCGTCAAACCCACAATGGCAATTGTGAGTAGGATAGCCCCGAGGAATGCAAATGTCGATGCTAGTATCGGCCAGAACATATTCAGGTAGACCAGAAGACGGGACTTTGTTAATATTATTGCGGGGATCGAAAGGACAGCGGATAATGCGGACCCAATAAGGGAGATTATGAATGCGGCAAGGGCAAATTTGCGTAGACTAGAGAGTGTACCTGAGAGTGAACCAAGGGATCCCGTGAGCTCGGATACAAGAGGAATCGAGATGTTTGTGTTGGCTATTACGACGGAAGACTGGATGCTGCCAACTAAGTTGTTAAGGCCTGTGCATAGTCAGCATGGTAAGTAAAGAGCGGTTTCGTCGGACTTACTCTCCGAAGCATCATCATAGCTCTCACATCGCTCCACCTTTATGCCATCTGCATTTCCACTTGTACCGTTGGCGATGTTGCCAGAGCAGACCTTCTGTAGAAACAAGTAATACATATCTTTGATGCCCGCACTGTCGACTATGCGCTCTACAACTCCATTTACCGCACCCTCGAGCCCATCGTTGATCTGGTCTGTGATGTTTCCAACAATAGGGTCCAGCATGTCGCCGAGACCGCTTAGAGGACTATCCGGATTACTCGGGTTTAAGGGGTTTGAAGGAGAAAATGGGTTCAGGATGTCCAAGGGATTCGATGAGGAAGTTGGTGTTGCTGATGTGGTTGGTGAACCACCTGATGCCGCTGCGTTCGCTCGTTCAAATTTGATGATATCTTGGCCGACTCTAGTGGCGTTAACCTTCGGTCTTATTAGTTGGATGACTTCCAAGGCTTGATGTATTTGGCTACTTACTGATATTATGAATTGGTTTTCGAGAACGCCTGGGTCCCTCCCAGCTACCACAAAGACTATTGTGAGCGAAAAGCTCACTACCGCGAACGCGAAAGGTAGAAGAGCAGATCCCCTAGATCTTCCCATTTTCGAAACCTGTTGTAAAATGTTCAAATGCAATGTTCGGAAAGATTCAATATCTTGTTTTTCCAGCTCCAATAAACCACGGGCGTGCAGCTTTCTAATATGTATACCTGACGCTAGGCCTGAAACCCAGAATCACACCTACAGCTCCACAACTAAATGATACATTAGCCATTCGAAATCACCTTCGCCACGGTTATGACATACAAACCTCGGGTGCTCAGCAAGGATATTCCGAAAACAGGACAGACGTGGATAAAGAATGTGACGTGACGCGGGGTTTTAAGACGTCCGCTACGCGTGGAATGAGAGGTGGAATGCCCCCTTTGGGAGATGGGATACCCATGGTTAGACATGGCAATGCGCATGGAGGAAAAAGAAAAATAGCCGCTGGGAGCATGTCGACGTGGTTGTTCCGAATGCGGTAGTGGGTGCGGTTACAAGATTAGGCTGGCTGCTCACTCTCACTCGCTGTTACGTGGACTGCATGGTTGTTGACATAAGAACTGTAATTACTAAGAAAAAGTAAATATTAGACTGGCGAGACCGAATTACTCCCTGAAGGAGACATGTTATTTGTCTGTGAGAATGGCGACGTAACACATTCGAACGACCAGAGGAAGTGAATGGCTACAGTGTGTACACAGGGTCTGACTGCCTGTTCGAAGTTGTGCGTCATTCAATCGGTGCAAGAAAGCTGGTCGCTCACATTACCCAATGGGCATTTGGAAGAGATTGCTGCGTTGTCTGTCGAGGCAGCAACTTTCCGGGGTTTCCTTGATCATATGAAACGCGAGCAACCTCAACTATCAAACTTGCTTCTCGAACCCTACTATCCCGGCCATCCAATAACGTATGATCACAGACGTTTGATGGTGTAAAGGGGTGAGTCAATATGCAATGATTTTAGGTACACTTTCTACCTTTTGCTTCCATTCTTAGTCACAAGAAAAGAAGGCACAAAGAGCTCGGCTGTGCGGGTGTCTAGAATACAGTCAGTATGTCGAAAACTGCTTATGGCAGCTAAATCTCAAAAGAACAAAATGCCCATTCTGCCTTCCAATAATGGATAATGATTTGATCCGTATCTCTCTCTCTCTCTCTCTCTCTCTTACTGGGCTCTGCATCCGTTGCCATCTATCCTACATCCATTCAAACCATCCGCCATCTTTCTTCGATCCTACCGCACCCCACGCGACCTGAAAAACCTAATTACCATTACCGCAAATAATACATCCTCCTAAAACCGCGCATTCGGAAACCTTTTCATTATGCACCAAAAATCACGTGACAAACACGCATCACCGACCGCGGGGCCATTGGCCCCCAACAACCCGAAGAATTTCGGAGACGAATCCTTCGTTTATATGCACAAAGGGCCCCACGTAAAATCAATTTTCAATAAACTTGCTTTTTGAGCTCCGTGATTTGAGAATTCACGATTTTTTTCTTGTATTTTTTGGAGCGTTTTTTTATTTTTTGAATACGGGATTGGAGTCTTGATATGATAGTGGTTGTTGTGCAGGTACGATTGAGGTCAGGTTGCGCTATGAGGATGATGGAAGCAGATATTTCAAAACGCAGTAACAATTTGATTTACTTGCAGTTAAAGTGAGGATCAGCGCTTCATCGTCGCTGATGCCCTCTAGCCGAAATAATTACTCCAGGTCTAGTCCTTCTCACTCCAACGATTTAAAATGGCAACCACATGGTTTCAACATCATTTATTACCGGTATGTGCAGGGCGGCTTTTCAAAGTACAATCAAAGCATATCATCCGAATTTTTGCGATATTTAGCATTCAGTCAAAGTTCGTTCGTCGGCTGTCAAAATCTCCACTTGGCAGTTCTAGCTCCTACCCCCTAACTTAAGATCAACATGCTGTCGAGATCAGGGGGCGGCTGCTCAAGTCGTATATTAAAGAGCATGAGGAAAGCGCAAGCATTGTCTGACTGTTCTGCCTAAGGGTTCGGGAGGCGCTGAGGGCAGGGTGTTTCTCATAGCGAACACGTAATATTGCCACATCAGCAACCAGAAGAAGATTTGCTTCAGGAAGGCGGAGGAATTTGACCCGGATAGGTGTCGAGATTCAGGTTTTCCCAATCCCAAATGTGCTCCATTCCGCCAATCTCAAGGGTAGACGAATTTCCAAAAGGATTGGCAGCAAGAAACTGATCGATATCAAAAGAAAGATCATCGGTCGTCGTAGCTCCAAGAATTTGATCTGCAGTCGTGATTGGAGCTTGCAGAAGAGGTTCCGTGTAGGTCGAAAGTGCTGGAGGGGGCGTCTCTATTTTATTCGGAGGCGGCACTGCCGTCATGGAGTCTTCTATCCTTTGCCGTTTGCTGATTGGAGAATATCGCGAAAGAGCCGGCGTAGCTTGAACCAGCTTAAAGAGGAAGTTGTAAGAGCTTGATCCAATTTTGGTGGTCAGACTCAGTTGATGGAGCATGTCAAGCGATCTTTCGATGGCGTCCATGACTTTTTCGCGATGTGGTAGGGTATAATCGCGGTCATGTATGATTGCTGAGCAAAGGGTCGTGGCTGTATCGAAGATACAAAATACAACGAGGTGAAATTTGGCATTGATTGGAAATTCGTGGTCAAAGAGTGCGCGAGCTTCCACGAGTAGTTTCAGACTTATTTCGACACCCATCTTCCGGAAACTATCATCTCGATTTGTCCGTGGATCCTTCGGATCTTGGGTCAGGTACACTTTCAAAAAATCAAACATGGTCATGTAAATGATCACGTGTAATTGGCACCGCTGAAATACGAAGTAAGGATACTTTTCATCGAGTGATCGGTCCGGAGACTTCATTTTGAATATCGGAGGGAGCTCCTCGATAAACTTATTGCACTCTGACTGTATCTCCAGAACTTGGTCCACCGATAGCTCGCTAATTGTCTGCACATTTCCCATCAATGGCGTCACTCGTCGCGCAAGGTTCGCCGCGAGTGACATATGAGCAAAAGGAGAAAGGAGGTTAGGCTCGGAGCTTGATTGGTCCAGGCGAAGACTGGGAAATCTGAAAGAGAGGTCTTTTTGATCGATGAGATGTGGTCGTCCAAGCCATGCAGACATCTGCCTGAGTTACTGGTTAGCTACGTTCGTCAGTCAAGGTTTTATACTAACCAATCCCAGATATAGAGTAGCGTCCATAGTCGCCTTCGAATCTCTATCTCGAATTCGGACATATCTTCGATACCGGCGTCTTTGTCGATACCTATTATTGCGTTAGCACATTATGCTTCAATTTGGCATTAAGCAGCAGTACCAAGCTCTTGTGCTTCACGGATAGTGCACCCTAGCGAATGCCACGATTCTACGATTTTCGATTCAGATTTAAGCCATGCGCCCTTCAGAAATTGTTCTTGAACTCTCTCAATGCAAGTCTTTGAGGCCTCAAAGCTTTGACTGAGCTGCTCCGCTGCCGCCGCGAACCGCTCAGTTAGTGCTTGAGAATCGCATGCGAGCTCGAATTCGATCATTTTTCGTAGAGACGGGGTAAGGTACTGTACTGAGTAGGCACATATCCTTAACAGAAGACAGGTAAACTCAGGCGACAATGTTTTGCCACTGGCTCGGTCGCTCCACCATTGAACGTACTGTTCGGTAAAAGTTGGGCCGTATATGGAGTTGTACCGGTGGTTAACTACACTGAGAAAGTGATTTACGAAGGCATCTACCAATCGTTAGAACCATCAGCTCAAAAAGAGATTTCTCATACCTGTTATAGACCTCGGAGGAATAGCGTGCAAGACCTTATCGACCTCGTTACTTTTGCTTGGGTCCAAAACATTCCCTTTACGACGGCAATCCTTCTCGAGGTTAGGTAATCTAGTATCGGGTCCGAGGGCGCCTACTCACATCACCATCAACGTTGCCAAGATTGTAGTGCACGTGTCCCGGCATATATCCCCAAGCTTTCAGGCCGTCCTCAGCCTCGTCGGGAGGAAAATCTCTGGATGTTGATAAAATATCATTTGACGCCGGTAAACTTCGCTTCTGTCCCCTAGGCTCGCTTGCCAAGTCTCTGAATAGCGGTCAGAAAACCGTGCTAATAGCAGACATGGTGGTGTTAGGGGCTTACCGGCCTGAGTCTGGTGGAGATTCCTGCTGGACCTTCTTGACTCCGAACTGACATAAATGGGGTACTTTTCTGGCCTGGCAATGATTACAGGGCCATTCGCGGGAGCACTACTAAAGTGATTAGCCTACATGGGGTATCTCTTTGTCATAGATCGATCGGCGGCTACCTTCTGCTTCCTTCGCTGGCATTCCGTACAAGATGTCGTCGCACGGCTTTCCTTTGGTGGCTGCATACTGCTCTGTGACTAGGAAGCTAGTCTTTGCAAGGGCGGGCGAAATTTCAACAAAGGCAGTAATGATTGTGATGACCAGAGGTAGATCGTAGGGGTTGGCGATGATCCGCTTAAACGTCTTCCCCACCTCGAAGGCTGTGCCGAGCCCCATTAATAAGCGGACACAAGTATGGTGCCCACCTCGATGAACTGTGCTTGCAGTGTTTCAGTGGAACAAAGCGAGGGAGAACCTAATATACACTCTAGGTGCCCAAGAAAATCCAGGGCCTATTTTGAACAACTTTGAATCCAGTCTTAGTCGGATTCTAGCCCTGCACCACTTACGTCAACGATCCGTGGATCAGCCTTGCTCGAAATTATACACCACTTATATACAGTAACCAGAAAAGGTGCCCGTAACACAATTTTGTTTTGGAGAATTACCGTTTATACACGATTATTGAGTAGGGAAATGCGTGTGGTATGCAAGCGCATTTGTGTACGTTGTTTGTATATTTAAGTAGTTTCTTGACTACCATAGGTACGAACCAATACGTTTCTCCGGCGACTGACATTTAAGGATGTGAAAAAGAGTAGATTAAGATAGCCAAAACAAAACTGAGTGAAATTGTGAAATAGAAAATGAAGATGAAATTTGACTGGAATTATTCGACTATATTGAAATTAAGAGCAATTTATATAGCTCTGTAACTCTAAAGTAAGCTCTAGGTTTGTATGAGAGTCCGGTTTCGACAGATAATAAATGAAATCTAGGTAAGATGATACCCAATCATGCTTTTTATGTACCAAAAGATGCTTTTTGTTTGATGCCTGATGCCCAAGATGAGAAGGGGCTGTGAAGATATGCAGCATAATTATGAACAAAAGAAAAATGCAATTGAAGGATGATTGAAACACCAAAACTTGAGGGTATTATGCAAATGGCAGTTGGGACTGGATCCAAATGGAGAAAAGACAAGAACAATCTCTAGAGTCGTCTAGAGCCGAACGGGCCACCGCTCCCTAATTTTTTCGCCATATTTGTAGAAGAAATATGGAACGGGGATGAATACGAGCCCAATGAACCCTAACAAACTGTTGCCCCAGCCCAGACCTAGATCCGCATACAAAGCAGGACCCGCCATGGGCAAAAAGGCACCAAATAATGAGCGTAGAAGCGTGTTTGCTGCTAGAGCCGATGCTGCTGCTTCGGAGCCGAATACGTCGACTAAGTAGGTTTGTGCGGGCATCATAATGAATAGTGAGCCGATCTAAAATATTTGAATTAGTACTTCCATAGCTTCCAATATTTTAGGTATACTCACGCCAATAAGGCCGGTTCCCAGGATTGGCACAATCCAATGTGCACCCTCCTGTGCTGACCAACCGTACCAGAAGAAGCCAAAAGGGAGGACAGGTGTCAAATATGCCATTAAAAACAGTCGGTACTCTGGCTTGTATTGGGGTCCATTGGGTTGGGAAGTATTGTTCCTGTTTTCTTCTTCGTCTCTTTCAATGCTCTCTGATTCTATGCTTGATGCGGCCTTTTGTTCCTTAGCTGCCTTTGCTCTTAGGATCTTGTCACTCACGGCGGCAAATACTGCCATGCCGATGAAAAATCCGACGCCCATTCCGAGGTAAGATAGCCCAATGACACCAGACCCGAAACCGTACTGTTTGCCGTACACTGACGGAAAGGTAGTGAAGAGAAGGAACATTAAGCCGAAAGCGAAGGCAACGTATACACTGAGGAGCAACACGATTGGGGAGAATATCAAGAGCTTGAGGGGACGAACCACAGCTTGTGCCAGAATCGTACGGGTCGGTAGACCTTTGTCGAGGGCGGAGCGCAGTGCTGGGTTGTTTGTAGTCTTCCGGAGACGATTAGTTTTCCGGGCCAGTATTACTGGAGCGTATGTTTCCCTCATCAAAACAAATGCAGCAATGGTAACAACACCCGCCTAATGAATGTTAGTATAGTATTCACCGAGATGAAGAGAAAATGGAGCATCTGGCTTACGAGGATAAGAATTATCCAGAATGTCCACCGCCAACCAATATTTTGCGCAATGAAGCCGCCGGCAACGGGCCCAGCAACAGGGCCCAGAATAGGACCCAAAGCGAGTAATCCCATGACACTACCACGCTTGTCTTGCGGAAAGCAATCCGCCACCGTTCCTCCGCCTATCGTCATAGGAGCTGAACCTGCGCAGCCGGCAATGAAGCGGAAGGCCAGAAACATGCCAGTATTGGTGGCAAGTGCACAACCAAGGGTAAATGCAAGAAACGTGATGTTGCAGCATTGGTAAACGATGAGACGTCCGTACAGCTCAGAAAGGGGAGAAAGGAAAAGTGGTCCAACTGCGAAGCCGAGGACATAGATAGAAACAGTTAACGAGCCAACGGTTGATGATGTGATACCAAGCTCTTTCGCTAGTAGTGGTGCTCCTGGAGCAAATACGGTCGATCCAAGATTTCTGTTGAATGTTGGTTAGTATGGAATGAAATCAATGCAAGCTGTATTGATTGCTTACACGATGAGTGCAATGGCGCTCACAATCCCGGCGTGTACATATCTTTTCCACGTCGGCCAATTGAGGGGCATTTGAGGATCATCGGGCCCGTCCCAGTCCACGATGTTATCATCTTCCCCGTGGATAGTAGGTGCAACGTTCTCCGTTGGCTTCTCCGCCGTATTATTAACCATATTATCAACTTCGGATTTCGCCAGGGTACAAGGACTTTGAAGGTGAAAGAAAATTAAGAAAAAAGTAGAGAGAAGCGCGTGAATATGGACGGAAACCGCTGTTACAAGTTGGGGATAAAGTAGAGAACGCCATTGGGCTGTTTATACTGTACGGAGGGTCCACGGAGGGTGGTGAGGTCTAGGTTGTAGGAAGATCATGAGCCCTTGTACAACAAGCCACCAAAACGCAGCTTCTGTAGGAGAATGCCCAGTCGCAAGGGAGCAGGAGATGAGAATCGGGGAAAATTCCTTGGTAATGCCCATTCTGGAAATCTAAGGGATGCGGAGATCGGTGTTAGAGTGCGGATGGTCGGAGCATCGTGCTACAGCCAATCATCGGGCGAGATGGCCGCCGTATGCTCGTATTTAGTCGTACAATTGTGGCGTTGATACGATGGCTGTGGTAGAGCCACACCCGGCGATGCGTGGGCTTAAATACTTGAAAAGGGCCGGAGGGCCCCTAGCAACGGAGAGGCAGAGCAGAACGACACCTGGTCGGCGCCGAGGCTGAGAAGACTGAGAGAGATTTTTGGATGGTTGGCGCCAGAATACTGACCCAATGCGGACTAGCGCACGGCGACGGGATTGGGTTGCTTCCGAAGCCCGCCCGCATGCTGTGGTCTGGTGGGTGTTGCGCAACACTTTCGTCCAGCATCACCAGCAACCACTCCATTTCAGGCCTCTGAGGCTGGAATGTTTGCACAGTTGCGTCGCCCGTCACGATGAGTGCTGGTTCGCAGCCACATCGCGTGGTTCCCCTAAGCCGGCGTAGAGACAAGCCCATTCTGTCATGCACTCTTTGCCGTCGAAGAAAGTGAGCAACAGCGTCACCTATTCAGCTATAGCCGGAGGTAGCGCACATTCACTGATCACGTGCTCACCCTTCAGGTTGAAATGCGACCGACACCAGCCCTGCAAAACATGCGTCGACCGGGGGCTCTCGCTGTCTTGTACCTATGTACGGAGTGCGGCTCCTTCAGGAAGCTCGCCGCTTGAGCGTAGGACTTCTCACAATGTCCATGACCGTATCAATCAACTGGAGTCGCTGGTCACTACACTGATGGAAGCTAAAGGCGTCGAACATGAACCCCCGATGCCATCTACCAGATCCAGTATAAGCAGACTTAGTGAAGACAGCACAGATGGAGAGATCCCTGGAACCCCTGACCGCGTGAAACTGAGTAGTGATACCGAGAGCTATACAAATAGCAGTCACTGGACCAGCATTCTCGACGGAGTGAGTTCCCCACTCTCTAGCTCTTCTTAGGGCTCAACATGGTTAAAGGCATTCTACAACCATGAACTTGCTCGGCATCATGTTATGACCCTCTCTTCGGGGTGTAAGGATCGGCTGACCTACAACTAGATTGCGGATCTTCGAGAGGAATTAGATCAAATCCCATCGTCAGCCCAGGGCCACGATGAGAGCCAAGATATTCTAGGCCCCGACCTGCTCTTCGGCCAACAAAGGCACGCAACAAAGCAGGAATTACTAGCTGGGCTTCCCCCAAGGGCTGAGACTGATCAGTTGATTGTGACATATTTTGCATCACTATACCTGGCTCCAGGTATGTGGTGTCCACATTAGGTGTAATACTCTCTAACGAAAATAGTGTTGATTCATAGACCTACATTCCTTCGAGAAGTAAGCATGTTCCAAAGTGTCAGAAAAGCTCTGACAGCGCTCGAAAATTCTCACCACCAGGACATCACGATTCCCAAATGCATTGTTCGCTTTGACCCATGAATCCATTGCTAATTAAGAACATAGTACGACGCATTCTGGAAGCAGCCTTTTGAAACTCCGATTATGTGGATAGGATTGCTGTATTCCATTCTTGCTCTTGCAACCCAACTTCAAAAGGTCTTAGATTCGGCCCTCGAAGAAACCCACGGCCACAGTTTCGACCCTTCGGATAAGTCATTGTATTCGGCGCGAACCAACTTCTACCGGGAGAAAACTGTTCAGTGTCTTGTTTTAGCTCACTACACCAACTGTCCCCCTTATACAGTCGAAACGTTCATACAGTACTACATTACCGAATATTTACGATCCAGGGACAGCCAATTTGGGATCTGGGTTGTTGTCGGCATGATTGTACGCATAGCTTTCCGAATGGGCTATCACCGAGAACCATCACGGTTTGAGAATATCTCACCATTCAAAGCAGAAATGCGGAGACGGTTATGGGGTATGCTAATGCAGCTAGACCTTGTAACATCGTCACAGGTCGGCTTGCCGAGAATGATTCAGCCCCACGAGTACGACACAGAAGAGCCTCGAAACTTGTTGGACGAGGATTTTGACGAGGACTCCGTAGAACTACCTCCATCGAGGCCGTTTACGGACGCAACTCCAATGCTCTACTCTATCATGCGGAACAGAGTCCTCAACGAATTTTCCAGAATCATGGACTTGACAAATGCGACTAAACAACCGCAATACCGGGAAATTATGGAACTTGACATGGCGCTACGAAATGTGTACGACAGTATACCTCAAGAAATGAAATCTGCCCTCATTGGAGAGTTTGATGCGGTCCACTCAGATATCGCAATGCGCCAGCTTTTCATGGCATTGCTCTTCCTTAGAGCGCAGATAACCCTGCATCGTCCCTACCTTCTTCTCGGCCGAACGGACACAAGATTTGAGTACTCGAGACTAGTGTGCCTCAATGCTGCGCTTGAGATCTTGGAATATCAAAGGAAACTGGATGCTGAAACTCGACCTGGAGGCAAGCTTTGGTCACCCAAATGGCGACTCTGGACTGTGAATTGGCGCAGATCTTCTCACCATAACCAAGACTTTCTTCTCGCTACTACAATTCTATCGCTTGACCTTAATAAAGATATCGTGGAACCTTTACCCCCGCCTCAGGGTCGTGTAACGAGTACACAAGGCCAATTCAGTCAAGAGCCACCTTCACGCGCGAGAATTATAGAAGCACTCAGTAATGCGTATACTATTTGGATCAAGGATAGCGAAGGCTCCCATGAAGCCCAAAAGGTTGCTGCAGCCGTGAAGATAGTACTGGGTAAAGCAAATGCCAGTCCGGATGAGAATTATGGTATGGCTCCAGTCAATTTTCTCCCTATCTGATGCGGCTTTTCAGCCACTCTCCAAAATGTGGAAATAACATTAATGCAATTGCTTACTGAATTGTTACAGTAAACACGCCCTCTAGCCAAAACACCCCTGCGCCTGTTTTCCCTGCGTACCAATTCAACGACCAGACAAACGGCGTAACACCTTCTGCATTCTTCGACGTCATCAACCCAGGTCTTGGCCCATCGTATCCAATGGGCGACATTTCCGCCGAGTTCTTTGACTGGGTATGTTCGGAGGCCTCATCGCTTCAAATATATGTTGTTTCGTATCGTTAACGCTGAATAGGAAAATATCGGATCTGGATTTCAGGGTCCAATGTTTGAACAGGGCTTTCAGAATACGTTTTTAGGGTAAAAGGAGGTGGGGCTGGGGCCTGTGGAGTGGTAGAATGGGTTCGAAGGCGGTGTTTGGCATTGTTTACAGTAAATGCTTAGATGAGACTTTCATGTCACTCTATAATCAATCCCCTCTTAGGTCTAATTGCGCTGGGCATGAGCACGAATTATAATCTCGAAGGTTTCCATGGTTTTGCACCAACACGTAAGTTTTGGCCGACTTTCTGGAAGTACCTAACCATACCGCGAATGATTTTGTTCTCCTATATCCAGTTAACTAGCGACCTGTCATGACTAATTTCCTCTCTAGACGATGTTGGGTTAGCATGGAACCTTTCATATCTAGAGTGCTAACCCTCTAATACATAGTCTTCCCTGGCAGAACAGAATCGCACAATCAATTCGTCTTCGTTACGGGTCACCCTATGAGTGTAGTACTTGAAGTAACATGGAAGTGAAATTGCCCGGAGAGTGCAGTGAACCTGTATAGATCTGGCATTGTCAAAATTCATATAGTAATAGCAAGCCATGGGAATACGCAGTCACAGTCGCTCCCACCCGTAGTTGTTACCGCAATATCGATGTTAATCGCTTCATCGATCGTCTACCCAATTCGGCTCAGTGCGGTGCACCACTTTACGTATCGATTGCACTAATGCAGATGCCATCCCCGTATTATGTTCTTGAGCTCATTCGCAAAACACATACAACAATTAACCATCTACTACCTTTAATTGATACCTGCATGTCGCTCCTGGTCAGACTTCTCTTCTTCCATGCTACTTAATCATCTTGTCCGTCATACACCCTTTAGGCAGCTTGTCTACCGTAGAAGCATCAGAAAGGCATCTACCGTAGTGGGCAAATCTGGTCGCGAGTATGTTCAAGGGGAGGCGCTTCAGCGTCATCCAAAAGAACCCAAGCTCAGCATCTTTTCAGCAAAGTGCGTTTCGAATTCCATGCACTTTTCGCATATTTCTGATCTCCTTCGCTCAGATCCGAGAATGAGTCTTTTGTCTTTAAGCGCGTATCCAAACCATTCTACGATCTATCCCAACGTCTCGCAGTCGAATTTGCAGGTTCCCATAGGCTTCGAATGCACATCGATTGCAACCAAGAGGAAGGCATTCTAATCTATCCCTACTTCAGAGACACCCTACTTCAGAGACACCCTACTTGCATTAATTAAGGAAGACCCAGAGTCTCCCTTAGCGGAACGAAAGAAAATCCTGCGATGCATAGGAGAAGCAATACAAGAACTTCATAGTAAAGGCTGGATCCATATCGGTACACTCTCCGCAATCTATGTCAAGATCCCTCGCTAATCAACTGATCTTGGCAGATGTTAAGCCTGACAATATTTTGGTGAATTGGACGAGCGACAAGCAGGGTAACAAAGTAGTTACTGATGTAGCCCTCGACGATTTTGATATTGCTTTTAAGTCAGAAAGTGGAGAGCCACGTCAAACGCCTTACGCAATAGGGAATGTCATGTGGCGGAGCCCAGAGGGACAAACTGGAAGGGGTGTGACGAAGGCATCAGACATTTTCTCGTTTGGACTAGTGGTAATTGAGCCCTATTCAGTTCAAGAATCCATGCTAAGCTCTGCTACAGTATATATACACTCTGGGAGGCGGGGAACTCTTGCTCTTGAACAATTACCAAGAGCTAGTAAAAAATGGTGTAACCCCGGAACAGGAAATCCTAGCTCGGCACTTTTCCTATTTTGGGCCAGCTTCCGACGGACTCTTCAGGCAAGTCAACAATGAGAAGTGGTGTAAAGCTCTAAAGGGGGCGTTGGAAATGGCTGAGGAGGCAGTCAAGGATCAGCCTGAATTAAGATTTGAGCGGTGGGGGGAGGAGCTTGGTCCCGAGGCACAGAACTTGATATCTGGAATGATCAACATGGATCCGACGGCTAGAACAACGATAGACCAAGTCTTAACGCATCCGTGGTGGCAGGAGGACATATAAATAACATTCTAGTAAGGAAACTATCGAAAGTATCCAAGGCGAACTAGCACGACCAATCCAAATAAAGGAGCCACGTTAAATCTTTCAATCTATCATCCAGTGGCTTACCTATGAGCTGAATAGTCTCATCATTGAAGCGGGAAGTGTATATTTCAGCACAATTGCAGCAATTTAGGCGTGTTTCTCGGTCCGGGAAATTTGTTCGCGGAGACAATTTTCCCTTCGCGTAGCCCCTTGGCGCGGCACCGTTGAACCCCAAGAGCGAAGATTATAGCGCTAAAAGAGGCATGAAACGGGGATACTCCTAGACTCGAATCAGAAAGGGAAAGAGGATGACATGATGAAAGGATCGTGCCTTGACTGAATTGAGTGCCTAATTAATGAATTGGAGTTTGAATTGCGTGTTGTAGGGAATTGAGAGTTGTATGTAAAATGCGACTCAAAGTATTGCAGTGTGTGATCTTCAACGCCTCACACATAGCGTGTCCCAAAAGCTAAAGCAAAATTTTGACATACCCCATCTCAAACACAGTCTTGATTAGACTATGTCCCGCACTATAGTCACGCTTTCAGTCCGTTATTGACACAAATATTAACCGCATAATTCTCACAAACACCCGTCGATCACCAACAACGGGCTTGTGGGTAAGTTCAATCACATCCGTTACAGTACATCTGAACGCTTGGCTAACTAGTCCCAGTTTAGTGGTATAATTTTCCCTTAGCATGGGAAAGGTCCTGGGTTCGATTCCCAGCAAGTCCATTGCTTTTTTTGCTGGGTCAGTGCCTATGTTTTTGCCGGTGTGGTGGTTCACTGTGCGTCGCGAAGGTCGAGACTGTGTTAGCGTGGGGATCGTTAAGGTGGAACATCATGGGTGCATTCGGCCAATCATTTCCGGGCAAGCGGCTCCCAAGGTTTATCACATTGAAACATTTTCTTTTGCTCGTAAAATTTGGCCCGATCCAGGTTCAGGAACAGTACTTTCTCTGGCCTCGGCAAAACTTCTTTTTCTGGCGTCAAGAAGACTGCAGTAGACTTGCACGGTATGCTTGTACACAGCACGAGCAGAACGAGATTTCGACAGTCTTTTGCTCAAATTTAATGAAGAACTCGTATTTAGTCGTCCACGACTTGGAAGTTTGGCGCGTTGCTTGACATTGAGCTCGTGTATTGCTTCGCTGGCTTGGGTAAATGCTTGGACCTGACCTTGGAACTTCCGCTGGTTCGCCTTCAGCAACTCCACCTACATCATACGACCCTTCACCATGCGTATAGACGTTGAATCCTATTGTCCGCGAATATATTAACACTTTTGATGATTGAATTACCCCGGAAAAGGGGCTCCGTCCCAAGCAAATTACAAGATAGTCGCCGCAGACCGAAACGCAGGTAGTCATGGTCCTGTCTCTCTGGTTCATTGAATCGATGTCCACCTAGACAAATCCAGTCAATCAAGTCAGCAAATTTTGTACCGGAACCTAGTGCTTTGACTCTTCCTCTTTCTCGCTTGAGACCGGGTTCCTTTCTAGACTTCGTAAGTCGATTTTATCGTTGGTCGCGACAATAACAAGAGTCTCGGGGATGAAGTCGCTTTTAGGGATCTCTGGAGGCCAACTAATACGGCAGCCAACCGGTTCTTCTGTAAAATCGAGTTTCCCGTAACAGTAGGACTGTCCTTCTGCTAATTCTTTCCCAAGGGGCTCCTTGTTGGATAACAAAACGACGTAGTCAGCAACTACGTCGAAAAGGAAAACAAAAATTGTCTCCGGCCCAATGTTCTTTACGGATACGTAGAGTCTCTGACCTTCGGGTAGCGTAATATCCCGATCATTATCAAACGGCTTCTGTTTTCCATTGACCACTAGTCCCAGTTGAACTTGAATTGAGTTTGATGGTTGTAAATCCGACTCATCCTCAAGCTCCAACAAGCGCTTAGCACTAATAACCGACTCCAGGGCAAGAATAGACTCCGCTATACTGTGCCTGTCATCGTCGATATTGACGTAGTCAAACTTGCGGAGCAAGAAATGGCGGTAATCCCAGACTGACAGGTCAGAGTCCGTCTGGATGATCTTTGCAAGACTTGGAGTTCGATCACCTGGCTCTACCGCTCGGATGAAATTTGATTTCTGCAGATATTTCTTGCATTTAGCTTCAAATTCTTTTGTGCCATCGACATCCACCGGAAGTCGATCTAGGGCATGTAAAGTCGTAGCTGGAAAGGAGGGATTCCATGACACTGAGGTCTACTGTAAGGCCTGTAAGGGGCTCGACCGGGCTCCCAATGAGAAGAGCACAACGCTGATCGAGAGATGATGGAGGCGACGATAAGTTTACTGACATGCCGGGCTGTCACAAATATATCTTCAAAGATTCTTCCTTGATCGGGCAGAAGTTGAGGAGCAATGTCTTAATGCAGAGTGGTGTCTCATACCTATCAATATACCAATACTGTCAGTAGTAGACATACTGATTAATGTCACAGTTTCACGTGCCCTGAAAAGCTCGTGCTCAGTTGATCGTGACCCCCTGCAGCACATTCTAGCTGAGAGCCTGAGACTGGTCTAGATTCTACCAGAGAGATTTTCGGACAGGGATTATGCTTTCTTGCAGCAATGCCGCAGAGACGGTGGCAAGGACGAAGTCTGTTCTGAGCGACTGCAGAACGGGACAGCGTTCCCTGGCTTTTCCTTGCGACGGCAACCACATAACGCATGAGGCCCAATTGTGGTTACCTTGGGAGTTCTCTGTTGTGAATGATTCTTTGAAGCAGAGGTGCTGTCATTGTGATCTTACCGGCTTAAAATATGAGCGATCAAGCCAACACTTTGCAGACACCAAAGTACAGCTGGCATTCTCTGCCAAAGGGTCGAAATCAAGGTACTCTATTCTCGGCAAGAATATCTCTGGTCGAACCAACCGTCTCGTCTGTATTCGTTGTTCTGTGGTAATTTTGCTTTTCATATGCCCTTATTTGTTACGTGTCGCCGCAAACCTTTTGTCAGGCATTATAAACGATGTTGAACCCCTCTGCCGGGGTTTCAACTGCCTATGCCTCAACATGCATGACCGAGAGTCCCACTTCGTGATAGAAATTGACACCGCAATTTTAGTGATTCAGGGAAATGGTGTATTGCAGGGTGTTGGGCTCACATATTTCTCAGCTGGATGCCATGACGCGTGTTAATGCGGGGTATATTGCCTAGTGGTAGAGATGAAGCAAAGCTAGTGAAAGGCTGAAAATGGTGTAGCAAGATCTCCAAAACTATAAGGCAAGCGATATTAATTCTCTACAAAGTATCTGTGTCGTAGAGTAGTCGAGGAGTGTGAATTGGGAAATCTCAATGCTCTAACGGCCCAAAACCCTCTCAAAGCCGATTGGATGTTTCGTTTTTCCGGACGTGTATAGGTTATGACATGCTTCTAATCTGGTATAGCGCAGATCATGTACGGGAACTTCCGACCAAAGCCTTCAAGACTGCGATTTCACAGGTCAAAGCCGGAGCCGTAGTTAGCGGGAAACTAGTCTACCAAGCCTCCAAATAATGTTCAGCTTATTCATCACACCACATTTTGGCATAGTCCGCTAGTTATATCGACCCTCTGTCTTTTGACTGCTCACCTCTAAACTATTTATGACTCCACCCAAGATATCTACTGGATAGCAAATCGTCCATGTGAAACAAAATTCTGTCGCCTCCAAGAATGGCACAAGATCCTTTCACGACGAAGTTTGGCTCAATGGATCCAGGAGGGCCAAGACAATACGGAGAAGGGAGCCCTCCACCTTTACCTCCGCGTCGCAGCGGGACAATGTCAGACAACCCTCCATATCTAGCTCCACGGACCAATCAGTGCATACCAGGTCACTCTCCTCCTTCGCCTCCGCGTTACAGTCCGGCTCTAACCTATCCCTCCCAGTCTTCCATATTTCGGGGTGCCGATTACGAACAACCAGCAGCTAGCCAGGGAGCAGTTCCTTTGGAAATACATGCTACAACGACAAAGAAGAGACATTCTTCAATAGGCTCCATTGTTGGGAAAGCAGTCAAAGTCGCCTTATTTGGCGATACTAGGTTTGGCCAGTTACCAACACAATCCATGGCAGACCGACAGAGCAATGTTATAGTCAATGGCGTCCAACTCGGGACTACCGAGCTGTCATCACTTCAACAGGTTGTGGGAATTGTACTTCCAGGATCCTACTGGTAAGTTTATCATCACGGATGCCTGCAGAAATGTGATGGCCCTGACACTGCGTAAATAGGTACGATCGCCATAGCGGAGCATATGGATTAATCGGCCAGCCATGCAGCGGCGTAATAGCGGCGGGATTGCACCTCGGAGGAGGCCAACTTGCGAGAGACGCATCGGGTAGCACGGGGACGGGATGTTACATTAATGGCCGCGAGCTCCATATTATGGACGTCATGCGTTTACAAGTAATGGGGGTCACTACCTTACAAGGTAACTGGTGGCTTGATGCAAATGGAACGTATGGAGTGATAGGTAGCTTTGTTCCGCTTGGAAACTTAAGACTACAAAGTTTGGCGTCGACTGGTAGCGGCAGCGGGGGGGCAAGTAGTTGGAGCACCAATATGGGTCATTATGGAGGAAGTGACGGTCAGGGTTTTACTTATGTTGGAGGACCTGGCTGGAGCTGGTCCAATTGAGTCTGCTCCATACCACCCGAGGGCCAGGAAGAGATGGTGGCATAGTACCGCATGGCAGCGCCTAGTATCTTCTCTCAAATTTGCTCGTGCAGAGCCAGGCTGGGACATCTCAGAATGACGAATTCAAGATCTCCTTTTTAATGGTGTTTTCATTCCCCAGCCAGCGCTCCTCTCGAAATCTCCGCCATACGAACATTGCTCGGTAGCACGAGGCGCAGTGATCGTAAACGTTGCATCTTCGTTTTGAGTTAGTTTGGAGTGGTGTTGTTCGGTAGTCACATAAGCTGGTTTATCAGTTTTTCTGTGAAAAAGAACGTGTGTAGCACGACCCTATAGTATATGGGATAGACGATATCAATTTAATATCGTCAAAAATATGGCCTATGCACGATATAGTCTTACCAACGAGACCCTATTCAATATAGGAAGAATACTAAAACCCCGCGGGCTGTCTCTATTGGCCCCGACTTCCTCATATCCTAACAAGGACCTATTAAAGAGAGTATATATATTAAATAAAATCTAGAGTATAAAATTTCTATATACGTTAACTATATAATATAAGTTTAAACTGAAATACTGGAGTATTTATACCCCTAAAAGTAGTTAAGAAATGTTGATATTATTTTCCGTATCAGGCGGAGACTGGAGTGACTGGATGCTTCCCATCAGCAATTCAAAGGCTCAACTTCATTGCATTTTATAGGAGAGGAGCAAATTTAGAGGAGGATTTCTCTTTCCAGAACCTAGATATCTACTTAAACTCATTTGATGAAGCTGAAAGGAAGGTAAGTTACGGTTGGTACGGATAAGATGTAAACTGACAACAATACCATGTTCAGGGATGGAACAAGCATTGAGTGGCCAAAATACAGTATAAGGACCCGAGAAAAAGCTGGCAACAAGTCACCTGACCTATATACCTGAACGATTAGTTGGATTAGGCAACTTGATGTAAACGTGGCAGGTTGTCATGACATGAAGAAGGGAGTCACTCAGCCACTCATCAGAGCTAGATTCAAAAAGGCTAGAAAATCTACCACCATAGGACAATGGCTCTCCCTTCGTGGAATAATGACCATCTATATTCTAAAGCATAGAAGCCAATAGAGCTAGACTTGCTAGATTCCTCTCTAACGTTACAGGATACATTTGAGACAAACAGAGCCATTTAGCTGTAGTTAGTCCATCTCCAGGCTTATCTCCCGATTTTCCATTAACGGCAGACAGTGTTGTTTACATATTAACTGTAGTAATTACTTTTTTTTTCCTCTTCAGACTAAAATTTTCAATATATTTTCAATAATCCTTACACTACTTCTTGATCAAGTGAGCATTTACAGGCGTCAAAGCCTTTCCTTGTAATAAGAAAGACTCAATATTCTCCATTGCCAGGCTTTCAAATCCACTAGCAGTATCCCACGCGCCTCCTGCGTTGTGACAGGTTAGTGTGACATTACGCATCTTTGTGAACTCGGGATGCACATGCGGTTCATTCTCATGAACATCCAACCCGGCAGCGAAAATATGACCACTCTTCAGTGCATCGACGAGCGCACTCTCATCGACAAGTGTACCACGGGCGATGTTTACGAAGCGGCTACCCTTTTTGAACTTGGAAAGACGCTCAGCAGTGATGAGCTTGGATCCGAAAAATGGCGTCGCAAGAACAGTGCAATCAGCCACCGCAAGCATGTCGTCCAAATTCTCGTAGAACGTAGCCTGGACAGCCTTTTCCTGCTCCTCTCTTTTGCGCAAAATGTCATGATACAACACCTTCATGCCAAATCCTAACCATGCTTTCTGTGCAATTGTGTAACCAATGTTTCCAAGTCCGATTATACCAAGGGACCGGCCGCGCGGGTTGAATGCAGTATCTTGTTGGTGCTTGTGGGCGAACTTCCATTGCTCAACGTCACCCGATTTCGCGGCTTCGGCGCTCCATATCAGGTTTCTGAATACGGAGAGAATGTGCCATATCGCCATGTCGGCGACGGCTTCTGAAGAGGCACGCGCGCCATTGCAGTATGTGATGCCTTGACATGTATTAGCTTGTAGCTCTACCATAGCAATACGCCTTTGTGGAGTTCAAAATGCTCACCGTACTTAGACAATGTAGGAATGTCCGCCCAGTCATAACCAGCGCCTGCTGATGCGAAGATTTTACATGTTGATGGGAGGTGTTGGACCAATTCCTCGTCCCATTTTCCCATTTCACCACCAGAATTCCAGAAGGGTCGGAAGACGGCATGGAAGTCCCCCCATTTCTTTGCCTTCAGGGCGTCGATGAAAGCTTCTCGTTGGCGCTCAGCAAGTGAGGGCTGGATCACGTTGAATTTGGTGGAAAACGTTCTGCAAGCATTGTGAGAAGATTAGAGCAAAGCATTGAGTCATTCTTGTGCCTAGATATGAAAGTATGGGCATAGGAATGCTGGACGTACGCGTATAGGTCTGGATTATACACAATATCGTCACCAATATGAAGCACGGTGTACTTTTCCGGAGCGGAGCCCATGGTTGCAAAAGTTTTATGTTCAAGCTAATTGAAGGAATTCTGATGACCTGTGAGCGTTCAAAGTTTCAGGGATGGGTAGCAGTCCGATTCTTCTGAATATATTGTGCTCCTCGATGTGAACTTCGACATTCCTTGGTTTCCATTCGGACACCATCAGAAAACACCCCACCTTTCCGTTCACATTTCCGACGGTCGGAAGCACGAAGGTCTCATACGACTCAGAGAAGTCCGATATTTCATTTACGCATGACACTCCGCAGCGATCTCCTAACGTTGCTGGGGATTTTGTGGGTCCTCAACCCTCTCCGCATACATAATAATCGGACCGATTCCCCCTCATCCCCAGATCAAGCTAGCCCAGCCGACCATAAACCGGTAAGAAGCCCGATTCTTCATCTTTGAAGTGCCGTAGGAATGTTCAGGTCAGGATTTTCGGAGTCATGTCGGTAGTCGACTGGTTTATAGATGTCCATCGGCTGTCGCTTACGCTAATGTGAGGAGGGTAGCGTGATGATGATCACGACGATGCTGTGAGAGCCCTGTTCTCCTGCGGCTCGGATGGGCTATTACCTGTCTGCGGAGAAGAGTGGCCATGGGGTCTCCAGATGGGGTTCCCCCAGCTCGGAAATGCTCCGAATTTTGGGGAAATATATGAAAGGCAGCCTGTCCCGAAACTACAGATCTTCAGCCTCGCTCACAGTCCCGATAGTCGAACAAGGTCAAAATCTGACAAGCAAAAATGGAGAACGAGAAGGCTTCAATCAACGAGATGAAGGAGAAGACTGCTATGCATCTGCAAACTGTGGATGCGGATGTTAACCTGGATGAAATGTTTGGGGCGGAAAGAGAACAGAAAGAGAAGGCATTGGTCAGAAAGATTGACATGCGCATGATGCCACTCATGATGTTGATCTGTAAGTTGCAATTGATCTCGCAATGGGCAATCTCAGGCTGACCAGAACCAGATGTTTTGAACTACCTTGACCGTAATAATATCGCTACCGCTCGTCTTGGAACCTTTGAGGAGGATCTTGGACTTCATGGAACACAGTATAACACGATCATCTCGATTTTCTTCGTCGGTTATATCCTTACTCAGGTCCCAACCAATATGATCTTGAACAAGATGAGGCCGTCCCTCTTCCTTCCCACAATTATGTGTCTATGGGCCGGTGTCAGTGCTGCCACTGGCGGTGTTCAGAACTACTCAGGCATGATTGCCCTCCGATTCGTGCTTGGTTTTGTTGAGGCGCCTTTCTTTCGTGAGTCGCCGTGACTGATTACCTTTAAAAAGTAGCTAACATGAGCTTTAGCTGGTGCTCTTTACCTGTTCAGCTCATGGTATACCAAACGTGAACTTGCCAAGCGTATCTCCATCTTGTACGCCGCCGGTCAGATGTCCGGAGCCTTTGGTGGTTTGCTAGGTTCGGCAATTATGTAGGTCTCTTCACAGCCAGAAATCTAGCTATATTCGTGACACTAATTCATTTTCAGGTGGGGAATGGATGGGAAGGCAGGCCTTCCCGCATGGAGATGGCTTTTCATCATTGAGGGAGTCGTTTGCTTCCCTGTTGCTCTTGTCACAATCTGGATCTTGCCAGACTACCCTGCTACCACGAAGTGGCTCACCGATGAAGAGAGAAAGCTCGCCGTACTTCGTATCGCGGAGGAGGCCAACCAGGAGGACAACCGCTCCGAGGTCTCGTCCTGGCAAGGATTCAAAATGGCGTTCGCGGATCCTGCGCTGTATCTCATCTGGTTTATGCAACTCGGACTCAACACAGCCGCGGCATTTATCAACTTCTTCCCTACGATTGTTGCCACTTTAGGATACAACCGGACCGAGACGCTTCTCCTTTCGGCCCCGCCTTACGTCTTTGCAGCTATTTTGGGCATCACCAACTCATGGCACTCTGATAAGACAAAGGAGCGCTTCTGGCACGTTGTCTGGCCGCAGGTATTCTGCAGCATCGGCTTTATCATCTCCGCTTGCACAATGAACATTGGCGCTCGATACACTGCAACCTTTATGATGATGTCGGTTTACGGTTCTTTTGGGTGCATTCTCTCCTGGGTATCGACATCTCTCCCACGTCCACCACCCAAGCGTGCCGTTGCATACGCGGTCGTCAACGCTGGTTCCAATCTTGCTTCTATCTACGCGTCGTACTTTTACCCTAAGTCGCAAGGCCCAAGGTACTGGCAGGCTAACGTTGCCAACGTTGCATTTTCTGCTGCCTGTATCTGTCTAGCGGCAACACTCAGGGTCTACCTTAGCCGGAGGAATAAGCAGCTTGATAAGGCTGCCGCTGAAGATCTAGCTGACGGGTATGATGGTCCGTCTAGTGAGAGCAAGGCAGCTCTGGTTGCGGCGAAGTGGCAGTGCGACCCTGCATACAGGTACACATTATAAGTTCACGGTAGATCCTAGTTATGCAACTCACATGAGTTTTCGTGATACTGTAGCAAGACAGGAAGTTGGGACATTAGCACTGTGTATGCGCAACTAAGTCGTACGTAATACAAAGATTATGTTTCATGACCTTTTTTCACTTAATCTTCATCCGGTACCCTTTAAATATATTTAATGGGATGAAGGCATTGAGTGACAGCCATACAAATCAGGCAATGAATGCATAACTCGTTACTGTATTGCGAGTCCTATTTGTCGGTGTTATTTACTTTGACTTCGGTACTGGGCTGTTCTTGGGAATGTTGCGGTTTGTGAGTGTTAGTGATAAGAAATATGTACCAAGAAGTTTTGACAACCATTGATTTCATTTCGTAGAAGTCGTATATACAAGATGGAGCCTAATAATACAAAGGATTGGCTTGCTTCTTCAACAAATAGTCATGCTGCAGAGCAGATCCAAAATAGCAGCACTTAATAGAAGTGCTCTCAGCATGATCAATATCTTCTTCGATCCCAGATAATGACATAATGACATACGCATCAAGCAGCATCCAAATATTTGGCCTATAGTGTTTGCTTTCCTCTTGTTTCGATGGGGAGCAATAGCATGCTCAAAAACGCCGCAATGAATAAGCCTCCAGAGGCGTATATTGGTGCCTTTGGATTAGCGTCACCCGCCTGGATAGCAACAATGGGAGCACACAGCCCAGCAACGCGGTTGAGGAAACTTGAGATTCCAGATCCAGTGCCACGGTTTGGCGCAGGGAACACTTCAGGTGTGTAAGCATATCTGTTTGATAGTTAGAAATAAAGATTTCATTAGGAACTCTTCGTAGGGAGCCTTGACTTACAATACTCCGTACATAATGTTTTGGAAGAATGCCTCAAGGCAGGTGAAGGCCAGCTGGAAATCGGGATCGGAAGAGATGGTAAAGCAGAAGATGAAGATACCAGTCACGACAGTAGCAATGGCCATTGTACCTTTGCGTCCGAGGAACTTCAGCTCAACGGTATAGCAGGCAATGAGGGAACCGGGGACTCCAACGATAGAAGTGATCGCATAGTTGCGATAGACGATACTTGTAGAAGTCGGCTGGCCATCTCCGGAATTGGCCAAATACTGTGGCAAGAAGGCGTTAAAGAGAGGGTAAGCCATACCGATGGTAGCCCATTGGAACCAAAGAAGTATGGTGGTGATAGCAAGTTTCCTGTCCTTGAAAAGCGGGCCAATACGCTGGGCTGAGAATTTACTCAATGATCGTTTTACAATCTCAGCCGTGCTCAGTTTGGCATCTTCGGTAACATCGGGGTCACCACCAATCTCGTTGAGGATCTGCTCCGTGAGCCATGTCGTAGTCTTGTTCTTATATGCGATGCCGTGAACGACGGCTACTGCTTCAGCCTGGCGACCTCGAGACAGGAGAAACTTGGGCGACTCAAAGAGGTGGAAAAGGAAGAAGCGGAATATAAAGGCGAGAAATGTGAGAGCACCAAGGGTGAGAATCAGGTATCGCCATCCCCAATTGTCGGCTTTCGAGCACTGCCCCAGAGGGGTATCTCCAGGGCAGGAGAAGTTAGGAATAAATGCCCATGCAACTAAATTTGTGAGCGGATTGTAGATGAGGACTTGTTGAAAAGCTTACGGAGGGAAGCAATCAGGTTTCCAATCGGCCAGAACACTGAGAGCAAGGTAAGGAGATTGCCGGAGGTCATAGGAAGGAATTCAAGGAACAAGGCTCCATCTACAGGCAAATTACCACCAACGCCGAGTCCAATGCAGGCATAAAGAGCTGCAGTTCCAATCCAGTTCGGTCCACCACCAGCAGCGAGACCGAAAGCGCCCGCGATCATCAGTGTGAAGTTGAAGGCCAACCGACGTCCAACAACATCTGAAGCAATACCCCAGAATGATGCGCCAATGCACAATCCCAAAAATAGAGAAAGTGTTGTATATCTAACTTCACTCTCACTCACACCAAACTCGGCTGAGAGTCGAGGTAATGTAAGTGCCACACCCTATGATAAAGTGTAAGTTAGAGTTGTCATTCGACCGCCGAATGCACACCTACCTGGAGCCACAGGCTAGCAAGCACAGTTAGCAATTGAAATCATCCAATGGGTACTCAACATGAAACTCACTTGTCAGCCATCCAACCGCATCCACATAGGGCAAAAAGTTGCCACTGGTACCGGCCCATTCCAATATCGCCGAGCGCTCGATTGATGACCTTTGCCTTGCCTATATGGGTTAGAATTTCCAGTTTTTACTTTTATGAGTATTGATCGACGACACTTACGATCATACGCCGTATTTCCTTCTGTGGCAGCAACGTCGTTCTCGATTTCTGCCCTTAAAGTAGCCACAGTCAGTCCATTCGACGTCACAGAAGCCCGGTCGCTATCTGGGTGCGGTTCTTCCTTTTTCTCTTGCTTAGCTTCATCGTGCGATGGATGATGCCGTGATAGTCGCCTTTGCGATGAAATGGAGTCGCGGTGGGTTGCATGTTCTAGAGGCACGAGCACGCCCGGGAAGTCGGATACATCGTGCTTCTTGAAAGGGTTTATGAAGAATGGCATTTTGGCGCAATGGTGATTTGCAAAGGGAGGGTTATGGGGCGAGAGGGTCGCTCGGAGTGAGGCACGTGACAATAGGTCGCGAGGATTGGAAAGGGGAATATAGGTATCGGTGCTATTAATTTAAGTTGTCGAGGCCGGGAGAGTGATATCGGGGTACTGCTCTTGGGAGGAGAGACAACTCGAAGCTTCACGTCGTATTCAGGTAGCAAAGAATGCTTGTGATGCTTGTGTGGAAGCTTATATTGGAGCCGCAACTAAAATTATAGCTTGCTCGCGCGGGAGCAGGAAAAACACGACGACAAAAAAAGTCAAATGACACAAGAATGTAAGTAAGAGCTAGGAGATTGAGGGAAGTGAGACGACTAAATAGTGAGAAGAATTGAAGGCACGCCGGTCCCTTCAAGGGTACGGGGATTGAGATGGGTGGTGAGAGTGGAGATGATAGTAGGGGTGCCAAGGTGCGAGCCTATGATCCACATAGCCTACTTGAATGACGTATGGCTCGGATTGATTGAAAGTTATTCACGTGCAGTGCTGATCACTGCGGAACGAAGAAGTGGTTCTCAAGGCCTTTCAGCTGTTGTGGTTCGCTCGGCAGACCTACGAACCAACCTTAATCCACCATCCTCAATGCCGGGTTCCGACTGGCAGTCTTCCATGCGCCGTGACGCATAGACACTTCGATGAAGGGGATTCTACAGATAATCAAAGGTAGGCTTTTTGGGAATGCGATTTTGATCATGAGGGCGATTTCTGATCGTAAGTGCGGGCTAACAAAGATCAGATTTACCATCTCCGGGCGCTTAGGTGCACTTAATTGGAAATTTTTCGCCTTGTGCCGGGGCTAGGATTAATCTTGCATGGGAGTTCCATTACGTGTGTGAAATCCCACACTATGCACCGAAAGTTGATGTGAAATTGTAACGGACCGCTCCGGCTCCACTGCACTCAGCCAATGAGATCCAAACCACTTCGCTCTGTTCTCACATCGGTCAAACCACACTAAGCGGGGCTCAAATTTGACAGCATCAGTTGTCTCTATGGGGAATGCGTTTCCCGTCGGTTGAAGTGGTTCACGCGGAGAAGAGATTCTGTGGAGAGAAATGTTCTAATGGTCCGACCTAAGAATCTTTGTAAGTATATAAACATAAGCATGGGGAGGCAATGCTGGAAAAGACAAGGCATTGTTTAACCATGCCCAGACCACTCCGAGCTCTCGCTCTAAGAGAGACCCTGGATATTCATAAGGTCCCCTCAGTCCCTTAGAGCGAAGAGGGAAAAAAGGTTTATATGTGGGTCTCTGACCTGCGGCCGCGGCACACGAGTTCAACGTCGCAGAGCTAGTGGAGCTTATGGGAGTGTTCTCACACCACTGAATGCTGTTTATATACTCCTTTAGTATATAGCTCTCCCGTGAATGCGCTAAAGCAAAAGATTTTACTACCGTCCATAGGTAAGGGTTTGAAGTAGCACACCCTCCACTGGCGGAGCCTGCGCCCATTACCACACCATCTTTGGGCCGACGCAATATAATACGTGCAAAGCCTTTGGACAAACTTCAAATGCAGGGAAAGACTTTCTGGACATTACGGCATTGCTTTGTTGCTGAACTCACTAGGCTCACCTCCCATCGCCCCTTCCCTTCATCCAAGTCTACCCTGAAAAGTGCGCTCGCCTGTGTAAGGCTTCAAGAAAAAATACTTTCAATACTATAAGGAAATCTGAGGACATCAATTCACCCGACGCCATGGATAATCGTGAATATCAGATGCAGAATTGGCACGCTGCCACCGGCCAGTTTAGCACCACTTCTAGTACCTCGTCTGGAAAGAAGAAATTACATTCCTTTTTGAGACATTTTGTACGAAGATAGTATCCTGGCCCCAGCGGAACGGGCATCTCAGGGATCATTGTCGTACTTTCTCCATAAATGGAAATCTTGTCCATCAATGCAAGAATCTGGTGCTCAAACTTCCCTTTGCCAATTGGCATTATCTAATTATTTGGTTTCAAATACCTTCATTATGACTTTTGAATGGGTTTCAAAATCATACCCATTCATGCCAAAACAACTGGTGTTAGTGATCGCCGGCGGTATACTGAAGCGAGGTGCTTCCGATTAAGACAAGGACGTACAAGTCTTGTTGCTTGATCAATCGCATATAAATCACTAGATTGTCAGCATATAGGGTTTCTTGTATTCAGTGGCCTGTTGGGAAATATGCTGATATGACTGTCAATCACTTGCGATTTATGATAGCTTTTTGCAGTGGCTGGGTTCCTCCAAAGCAAAAGCTGGGCATCGAATCTGCTAATTCACTTCTTGTTGGCTTAGACTATCTAGAGGTCAGAGGGCCAATTTGGAAATAGCTTGAGTTAATGACTTCCCACGCTGAAGGCATAATTATCATGTAAATCACCAAAGTACTTCAACGACACCATTATTGCTCAATACCACCATTCACAGGCATGAAAACTCTCAATTGATTTGCGTAAAATACCAGAATAAAGTTGAGAACCATTTAAGTGAAACAATCTGTCCATTGCCTAGTTACTGTGGATCCTAGTCAAAACTCGAAGAAATTTTAAAGAGCGTACGGCTACGTTAACCAAGATTGAAAATTCATGCGCATCTTCTTTGACACATATGTCTCAGCCCAACTATGAAATCCAATCAAGAACACAGGTTCTGCGGCCGTGCCGTCACTTCAGATCAATATCACCACCTGGACGCGCAATATTATATCGCCAATGATGTTTATTGACTGGATCCTTTTGATAGATGTTCAGTTCAAAGAATTTGTTGTGCACTGAGCATCGATAATTCTTGTATCTACAAATATGGTCGTTAGTTTACAGCCTGCATCTAATAATTCAACTCACTAGATGACTCACGCGTTCAGCTTTTGGTAGTTCGCTTGTATTAGATCATACTCAGTGAGCTCCACAAAGGTTGAACCCGACCCATCGTTTGTTTGCTGCGCGAAGTATCGCTTACTCTCGACAGGGCCATAGTTGACTTGCTGAACTAATTGCACGACGTATGGATAATTGCTCTGCTCGAGAATATTGTTGGAGTCAGAGGCTACAGCCGACTCTTTGGGATATGCCGCCCATTCCAGGAAGGAACGAAACTTTTGTTCATGGGAAAGAATTTGAGGCCGGTAGGCCTGAATGCTTGAGCAACAGAAAAGTTGCATTTTTAAATAAAGAAGAGGGAAATGTTGGTGGTGTTGAGGTTCCATGGCATTCATGCCCAGTCTTATATGCGTTCTATCCTATGCTATGACCCAACGTATCAACACCGGAGAAGTGTGACAATACAACATCAAAACCGGAAACATAGTATTGTGTTTGCGCTCATGCGAGGCCTACCATGCTCTTGTGTTCCACTGGCTATCGCGGTTGCATTAAGAAAGAAGATATGTACTGGCAGCTTGTCTTGATAACAAACTCAGCCTTGTATACTGTGAGGCCTACCTTTGTCCTTTTACGAAGATAGGCTTCAACATGTATGACCAAGACGGAATCGCCGTCATCGGCTCGGTGACAGCCTGATGTGAGGCCTACCAATTCTGTAGAACCAATGATCGGACTTCACAGCTGTGAGGCCTACTTGCACTTGCAGCTGACCAATAACAGCAACCGGTCACGTTTGCGTAATCCACGGAGCGAGAACCATTACCCCTACTATAAATGCGCGCTCATTACTACAAAATTTCTGATTCTTTTTCTTTGCGGACCCAGGCTGCGCTACTGGCCGTGCCACTCATTTCTCACTTTCCTTTTCGTCTTCAGCAATCGTTGATAATTTTAGGGAACAGGGACTGTAATCTTGCTCATTACAAGACAAGTAAAGCTTGTGTGAGCCTGCCCTAAGTGTCATCTCAGCCTTGTAATTCGGGCTTTTCAAACAACGAACAACGTCTACTCTACATCGACCCGTTCTTACTGGATCGTCGGAATTACAATCCCGACGATGACAATAGCGCTTTTTCTATCCAAGCACCGCAAGACTACAATCCTGATGCCCCTGTTGCTGAACGACATTTTACTGCTACTGTCCCTTCCGCCGGACCTTCATCTCAAAATGAAGCAGACTTGGAACCCGAGCAGGCCAGTGGTGTTTCTGTTTCCCATATCCAGCCATCTACGCCTCAGTGGGCCTGCGATGGGTGCCCAAAAACTTTCGAAAAGCGTTCAGGTCTTTCGTACGTCACAATTCTCTTCTCCCAGCCTCAGCTAAATTGACATACATAGGAACCACAAAAAGACCCATCGTCGCCGGTTCATCTGTCAGGACCCAAGCTGCGCCGAAATCGGGTTTGCGTACAGGAAAGATTTCGAACGGCATAAGGAATCGAAGCATCCTGATACTGTGGATGGCTTTCAGCGGTCCTGCGCCGTCCCAGGTTGCAAATCTAATGTTTTTAGGCGGATGGATAACTTTAGGAGACATATGCGGACGCAACACCCTGGCGTACAATTCTAGACAATCAAATCAATTCCAAGTCTCTCTGCAGTGTTCTTTTTCATCACATTCTGGTGATCAATGAGATAGCCCAAGCTCGTGTGTGCATTTTTGTGTCTCTATAATCCAAAATAACTCCGGGAAATTGTAAGTGCCTTTTCACAGGTTTAGCAAATCTATTTCGTTATGAAAAGTTTCTTCTCATTTCAATTTAGACTCACAGCATATCATAGGTACCTGGGACAGACATGGAAGTACTGAATAGTCTTCACTGCGGAGATGGGTCGGCTGGGACCTAATTTTTCTTACACGTCTTTGCGTTTTCCATGGAAATTCATTTTGCTGCCCATGAATTTCTGTCTTCACTATAAATTAATTAATATCCTTCGAAGTCCTCATCGAGTTATTTGGTGTGCATATACTTCCCTTCAACAGAAGGTACATAGCTTAGCACGCACGGGCCACCTAAAGGAGGCTCTGGACCTTTTAAATTTTCCAGCCCCAGGCTCTGACGTCTACTTTAAATCTGCATCACACAATGGCTTTTTTCCGTTATTTGCATCTTTCATAGATTTGTCTGTCTTTACTTCCCTAGGGGACCCGTGCTTGAAGGTAGTCAGTCATGGCGTCTACCACGCGGAGCATCCTGCGCGGTTTGTCCCTCGGCGGCTCGATGATCCACGGGCGACGCGTTCTTACCCAGCACACCTCGCGCGTATTCACCCCTGGCTCAACACAGCGGGGTACGAGGCCCACACTCGGCCACATCAATTATGGGCACGGGAGAAGGGGATATTCTAGCGGTGCAGCTGGTGGAACTAATTGGTATGTCATGTGACTTATCCTTTCACTCTTTGTGGTTGAGCGACTAACACTCTTACCCTTTAGGGATGGACTCGTGTATTCCATGATGTCGAACCTGCGTGGTCAGATCACTTACGGTCCGGAATGTTTCTACGCAGACACCAAGTCGTCGGATGATGAGGGCAAAGAGAGAAAGGATATGCGTGCATTGGTGCCTCTGCGTCTTAACCGAGATTCCCTTGGTCAGACGGCTCAAGATATTCATCTTCGACTTACGACGCTATGTAAATCTGAACAACATTCTTACGAATATGCTACGATTCTTCGAATGGTCAACCTGCTGGAGCGTCTTGCCGCCATGCCTTCTGAGGACCCGAAATTGGAGCTACCCGAGTACGTCGAGATATGGACAGGTATCAGAGACGGTGTGCAAGCTGCCAACCAAATGCCATTTCAAGTCTTGAGCATCAACGAAGGTGAGGAACTTAAGCATGTGAAGTGGAACGCAGAAGCAGTGTGGGGCGTGGCCATGTTAAACGCAGCAGTCAAAGAGCTCCAAGGAACCCGCATCAGCGACGATCACGACGACCAAACTACAGGACAAGAAAGGCAAGTAACATTCAACGGCGATCTACGTTCCATGGCATACAAAATCCATGGTCTCCTCCTTGATAGCAAAGATTTCTTCCCCGAAGGACGCTGGTTCACAACAGAGCAAGAAACACAGATTCTCGGCGCCATTATCCGAGCATACAAGGAGTTCGAAAAGAGACCGCACATGTAAACATACTTCTTCAGAACATTAGGTGCACATTGAGCCCGTTTAAATCCGAGGACCAGATAGTGACTCCAATCCCCCCTTCGCCTTCTCAAACGGCACCGCCCGATTCTGTTCCGCCCACTCTTTCTCCGCCTCAGTTCCTGGATTCGGCGGCACAAGCCCTTGGATCTTCCATAGATCACGGCTCGTCTCCTCAACCGAGTACTCCCAATCGTATCCTTTATCCTCAATGAATGGCTTCAGCACTCGGTCCACGGCCGAGAGGAAACGATCTCCGGCTGCCTGATTGGGAATCTTCCTGGCGATGTTTTGAATCGTGATTCGGATGAAGGGCTTGGAACTGTCAGGTCCGGGGTTATTTTCTGAAGTGTTTGGGGAGGGTCTGGCAACGCCGCCGACGTATATGGAATCCGGTTGGACTGGGATAAAGAGGACGTTGACGTAGAATGCTGGAAGTGGGACTTTCATATATACTTGGCGTTGATTAGCCCAGGAAGAGAGGGATTGAAGGGCTGGAGTATTGGGTATAGGGTGGCTCACGAGCTGTGACTGCTTTAGAGAGACCAGCTTTCTCTGTCGGGTCGGTAAAAGTAGATGGGGGATGGTAAATAACCCAGAGAGGCATCTTGGTAGGTAGGATTGGTTTTCTGGTATACAATAACCAAACGGCTTTATTTTACACTTTACACAAGCGATAAAGTAATAGAGAATCTTTAATTTCCCCGGTGAAGTTGGTATCATTCTTTTATGCTAGCTGGGGTTGAAATACTAATCATTGAACCCGTTCACTAATCATGTTTACACAACCCCGCATGTCCACACGACACCACTCAAAGGCACCACAGAACAACGGTATACTATGCTATTCCTGTAGTATCTTACCTCCGTTTCTTCCAAATACCGTGGTACAAGGCTAGGATTACCCGTAACTTGCATAGTCATCATTACCTAGTCATCTTTCTAAAGGTACTAGTGACCTGTCATCAATTGACCCTTACTTCCCAACTACCCGCTTTACCGTCTCCTCCAAATCCTCTTCTTCCAACCCCAACAACCCATTCGCAAAAGTATCCCTCCCACTCCAATCAGCAGCAATAACACCCCAAACAGCTACAACCTCCTCCACCGCATCAGCATCCCCATCCAACATCTTCGGCCTCCATTTCTTCAACTCCTCCTCACTACTTTCCTCTACCCGCTCAAACTTCTCCCCAATAACTTTCTCCAGCACTTCCAAAAGCTCTAACTGCGTAACATGGTGCGAATGCACATACAAAATCTTATTCTCTGTCTCTCTTAATCTCTCCAAAATCCTCACCACAGCCTGCCCAATGAAATGTAAATTCGACCCAGAGAACTTGATATTACCGCCATCGAGCAAATACGCCTTCCGTCCTTTGACATCGAATTTCAGAAGACTAGTTCCAAGACCATAGTCGAAGAAATGGCCGGTTACAAGACTCGTCCACGTTAGATGCCCGGTACCTGAATCCCGCGCTTTCTGGCTGGTTTCGATCAAGTAATCTCTAACGATCTTCTTACCCGCCATCAGTGGCAAGACTTCGTTAGTTTTTACGTCAGCAGAGTCGCAGCTTCCGAATTCAGCGGGCATGACTCTTTTGACGCCGCCTTTGAATGCCGCGTCGATTAGTTTCTTTTGGTCGGCGACGTGCCGGCCGGCGATGGTGATGATTAGTGCGTCGATGTTGTGCTGCTGGAATGCCGAGGCTATGGCATCGACGTTGAGGTCGTCTGGGATGGTGATTATTTTGGTGTCTGGATATGTGGATTTTGAGGATGCGCGATTGAGCACGTAGACGGTGAAAGGTGATGATTGGAGGGCTTTCAGAACAGGAGCGCCGAGGGTGCCAGTGCCGCCGATGAGGGCGACATTTTTGATTGACATGATGGACGTGTTTTCTGAGTTCAATGTGTAGAGTTGGATGAAAGGAAAGAGGGTCAATTGAGGGAATTGGAGATTCGTGAATCCTCTTGACGTGCTTCCGGGATCGGCTTTTTTTGGTTGTAGTTCTCGCCTACCGTCGGCTTGAACCTACGCAAAGTATTTTCTTAAGTGCCAACCCCACGTGCTACCCCACACTGCTCTTCTTGTGGATTCTCACCGATCAATCCGACTTCGAATGTCCAGATCTAGGAAAATGCTATATTGATGTGGTAACATCATATAGGCACACGCTGCCAACCACATGGCTACCTAGGAACGGGACACTCCCACCGCATCTCCAGATATCCTCCAGTTCATATACCGCAGCACAATGTCAATGGCACTGGATTGATTTTTATTAAGCTTGAATAGCTGTAAATAAAGAAGATGCCATTACTAGCAGCGAATCTAGTCATCTTATGATATACATTTATACAATAATTTTCACATATATTCAACCGCTACAGACAAAGCTTACAACCGCCTCTCATCAAAGAAGCCATCCTGCGGCGCCAACTTCCTCAAGACCTCCAACACCTGCTCCAATTCCTGTTTGTTTGGATGCCACAGCACTCTTACTTCTTCCCACGCCCTGAGTGTCCGCTCTGTGTCTGTACATCTCCTGAATGCTTTTAGCGCAGCTATGACAGCCATGCTCGAAATCCACGTCCGCTCGAGCTTGTCTTCTACAGCTTTCAAGTACTCTTTCCAGGTCTTCTCTAATTTGTCGCGGGTCCATGAAGAGTAGCGTACACCGCCAAAGGAATTAAAGCCATGAAATATAACGATAAATATGGTGCCTTCGAGTGGAATAGAGTTGTGGTGCATTTCTTGCAGTAGTTGGTGGATGCGGTCGATATTGCCTATTGAGGAGAAGTGACGTATTAAAAGACCGTAAGTGCGAGAGTCTGGGGCAATTGGTGCAGAATCCTGCATCACCTTGATCTTTTTGGCATCCTGTTCGGGGTCGAGTTCTCGAGTCTTATATGTAAGCTCCAAACTAAGTTTTCGGCGTTGACGCCAGTTGCGGCCAATGTAGGACTTCTGTTTTGAAGAAGATTTCGACTTTCCGGCATTGAGGCGCTTCATCTTCTCGAAGACGTGCTCTGCTGCTGATGGTTCTCCAGCGCGGAACAGCGCCGCAATGACGGCGTTCATGACAACTGTGTCGACAATGTCGCCGGCGTCCACGATTTCCAAATAGGTCCTCCGCACTGCATTCCCATTTTGCATAACACCGTAGTAGTACAACAAAGATGCTCGGAAGTGCCGATGTATCTTGAGATTGCGTGCCGTTATCTCTTTCAGGAATGACTCGGCAAGGGCATACTTGCCGGCCTTGACTGCTATGCTGAACAGCACATTGAATGTTACATGGCCGCCTTTTATTCCAGCCCGCTTCTCCATGTCTCTCCATATGTAGAGAGCAGATTGCGCCTCATCTGCAGTAATTCTGCCCATATGTTTGCCTGTGAGATGTATGGCTGAAGTCCACTCCGAGCGTGTGATATGTATATGTGCGGCCTTCATGTCGTCCAGAATAGAAAGAAATCGTTGCATCGATACGTGGGAGGGGCGTTCGACAATGGCGAGGTGATGTAGAAGCTTACGGATGGTTGAGAGTTCGAGATAAACAACACCGGGAGAAGGTAGATGTCTGTATGTGCGAAATATATCGTCATGGGATGGGTATTCCTGCTTAAGCAATTCCTCAAGCCGTTCAATGTGGGCACCGTCCCCTTCGTTGCGAAGCGGATAAGGCGTGTGATCATCCCCTACATTCCATATTAGAAGCCCCGAGTCGTCAACTGGTTCCGGCTCGGGCCTTGTGTCCAGTTCTATTCCGTAGTAATCGACTAATGCCTTCAATTCCTTTTCTGCAAATTGCCGTATTTTCTTGAACGGCCCCGTACGCTCCCCCGTGTGTGATATGGACTGTCTCCGCTCGTGGCTGCATCTTATAATTTTCCGTCTTGTTTTATGATGATCTGATTTGAATAGTGCGTTATTCTGAAGGCTCGAAATCCGCCTTGCGTGCTCCGGGCACGACCCTGCCCGCGCCAATGCCTGGATGAAGAAGCTGTCCATAAAATCGACCGAAGGAGACGTCAATTTTGGGGCTCGACTAGCAGCACGTTTGTTGAAACTACGTTTCGGGGCCGTTTGCACGAGTACTGGACACAAAAATGTGAGAATGGGTCGTGCCGTGCTTTTATTGGAGACAGCGGAGGTGCAGGTCGTCCTGTCGAGAGTGCGAAAGAGGGACATGAGAGGGCGAGCATTGTGTCAGCGGGAGGCTATTCGGGCGTCTTCCATAAGGGCAGTCAACCTGAACCTATTAGACCGGACACATTAGCAAAAGGGAGGCGACGCAAAAGTGAGTTTGGAGGGGTGGCAGCTTGAGCAGTGAGCTTGTCGCGTCGTTGGAAAGTTTCTAGCTCTCGGCAAATTCCGCGCTCCGAGCTTTTCTCCGCGCTCTCACGAGAAGCGTGAACAGTGAACAGCTTCACTACCACAAGTCCATTGTGCCTTAAATACTGACGTTACACCTCATTTCCTCACATATATCCACTCTTTCAGATGCGATAACTGGTCTCTGTAACAATAAACCCTCATCTTGCCCACAATGGGCCGCTACGATCTCCGCGCCCTCCGCGTCCGCCAAACCGCAAAAAACCTCTTCGAGTCGAAACGCAACGCCAGCCTCCCCCAATGGTATGACATAGTTGGCGACATTCCACCAGGCGAGACGCTCGCCCGCCCTGTCCTCCGAACGCCCAAAGTCCGTGGCACAAAGAAGCCCAGCAAGCTATTCCAACCGCTCCCCATAACATACCCGGAAGACAAGCTGCGTTCAGAATTCTTCGGCGACCACCCTTGGGAACTTGCACGGCCAAGATTAGTTGTGGAAGACAGTGGAAATGACTCTAAGGGATATGATTGGAGTAAGATTGTGCAGCCAGGGAAGCAACTGGATGGCGAGAGGTGTGATAACTCTTACTCCGTCGGAATGACCACTATCAGTTCCCCTAAATACAGTCAAGCTAACATCCCTCCCCCAGCGTCGTCCAACGCCAACTCTGGCTCATGAAACACCGCTCCCTTTCCAAAGCCTCCGCTTACGACCAAGCCCGCCGAGAATTCTACCACCACCGCCACATCGAAGATCTGCGCCGACGCATCGCAAAAGAAGAAGCGCTACACGTAGGTGCATATTTCGGCAAAGGTCCCCTGGAAATCGGCATGGAGCTTGAAGATAAGTCGTGGGAGAGCTGGAAGCGCTGGGCTAGCAAGGAGATTGAAGAGGAGCAGCAGAGTCGCGCACAGCTGTTTTCAGGTCAGCCACCTGAAGCAGATAGCCAGGATGCGTTGGATGATTTGGAGGAGATGGAGATGCGGGAGAGTGAGGGAGCGGGGAATGGCAGTGGGAATGGGAACGGGGCGCCGACATTGCTGTAAATGGGAATGGGAAAGAATTTGTGTACTATTAGTGTACATTCTGTGTAGATATAATTCTCTGATGAATGGAGAAATTCTAGTTGTTCAAGGCATGTATTGGGCATATGATCATTTTGACTACCATTTGCTACTCGACATTGCGGTGGTCTCGCTCGATTGTTTCATTAAGAGACCACTTTCTCCTAACGTTTTGGTTGTATATTCAATAAAAGTATTTAACGGTGTACCATGGGCCGGAATGTCTACATTTCTATATCCCTTCATATTTAATACCCCTAGGCATATTCCAAGCCACAGTATTCACCCGTACAAACGCCATGCAAACCAAACCAAATCACATTAAATTCTATACGCACCCGCAGAAACGCCACAAATGCATCAGTCTACAAGCTCAATAGATGGACGATGTATCAACGCCAGCTTATTTCACGCCAGGAATCGGCGCCGCCTTCTCATTATGGCCCAGCTCCTCAAAGTTCCAAGAAGTTGCACCTCCAACTTTACGTCCGCCTTCTTCTCGCTTGACGCGACACCAGAGACTGACTTCTTTGTCCATGATGAATTGCCAGATGACGTTCAACCAGCTCTTATGGCAGGGCAACTCGTCGTAGAATTCGTGTGCAATGCGGTTTAGCTCTGGGAGACGGGTCCACGGGACGGCGGGGAAGTCGTGATGTTCGTTATGTAGACCGACATTGTATGTTAGAATGTTGAGTGGGCCGTAGTAGGAGTATGTTTCAGGAATGGGGATCTTGTTGGCTGGGTTCATGGCATCCTTGACCGGTTTCTCGAAGACGTAGTGCTCAGCAATGAAATGCGCAGCACAAGGGTGCAGCGAGCCTGCCAGGAAGCTACTAAGTATCATGTATCCGAGTGCCTTTCCTCCAATAAGTTTAACGAGTGCGAAGTCGAAGGCGAATTGTACGACGACGTTAAAGAGGTGGATTTTTGACAGTGGTAGGTTGTAGATGAACATGGGGCGGAGCGCGTAGAAAAGAATCTGGAAGGTGCAGAAGAAGGCTTTTCCGGCTATGGAATCGAGGAAGATGGCTTCGAAAGCTGTGGGCAGATCGGTATCCAGTCCGTCGACGCCAAGTGATTTGTGATGTGTGAGATGATATGGCTAGCAGTGGTTAGCAATTGTCAAGCTCCACCCAATGTTCCCAATGCACATACCCTAAATGAAGCACTATATGGGATACCAATTGGAAGATTGGCAAACACGGCGAATACTCTGTTCGCCAGAGGGCTTCTGAACGCAAGATTATGCGATATTTCGTGAATGGCGAGAAAGAGGTTCTGGTTCGCAGTGGCACCAATTATGTATGCTGTAAGGAAGAATGTCCATGAAAAGAATGGTGTGTTGCGGAGAAGATAGGCACACAGAACCTGGAGCGCTACAACGAAGGTAACTGTGTATTTGGTGAGGGGCTCCGGACCGCAAAGCTTGGTAACCTTGAATTTCATTAGAGTGCGGCCAATTGAATACTTTGGCGATCTACCATACCTCCGGATGAGCCTTGATAATAGCCATTCGGCGTGTCCGGTGAGGCTCCTCTGTGTATGTCCAGAAGAAACGATCGTACTCATTGTCGACCTTGTGTTCCCGCTGCTCCTCCGCTTTGACCGTAATGCCCCTCTTGGTGGGTTTCTGCGGCGGAACTGTAGCAGTAACAACTGAGGACCGCATTGTGGGAGCCTCGTAAAAATGCGTCTGAGGTTGAGGAGCAGAGGAAATTGAGATGGCGAGCTCGACAGAGAACCTAAGTTGCACATAAAATGTGGTGTTGACCCTGAAATGGGCTTGGCAAGTGCCTCGGAACAGTGTGGTCCGAGTGTCGCGCCATGATTGGCTGATCAGTCAGGGACCACTTCCAAGTTGGAAGATCACATGCTAACAAAGAGGATCGCGTTCTCGTCCTTCAGTTTATTTCGATTAGTTTGTCAATGTGGTCCGAGTAGGTAGTGGACAGACTGATAAATGACAGTTGCTATCTTATCTGATTCAATTCTCCTACCAACCCGGACCTTTTTCCCAAGCTCTGTATTTCTATGCCACTCTCCCTAGTATCAACATCCGCATGCGACTTTGTCCCTCCGAGCTTTGTCACCAGCATGATCCACGGCATTGAAAGAGATGGAATACTATCCCTAAAGACTCGGATCAATTTGGCTTGGCTCTGCTACAAATCCCCGGGGATCGCCCGAGCCTGGCCGTTCCAGATTCCAAAATATCCTTCGGTCCAAGTCGAACGGTGGCCCAGTTTGCATATCATAGATGCAGAGATACCAGCCGTCTTGTCCTTTTACGAACCTGTAACCAATCTCATCTGTATGAGGCAGTGTGAGAATGCCCATATGCCCGAGGGTGTAATATGTCGCCAAATGTTGCCAAACCGATTTGCGAAAGAAGAGGTGAACCCACCAACTTGGAATTATAGTCTTGGTATATGGAATATTGCTGCTGTAATAGGCCACTACAAGGTCGGGATGATCAATAGACTGGATGCGCCCGCCAAAAACATTCATCTCCCATGAAAATCCGACCTCAGCAATTGCTTCGTTGATGTGATGAAACGGCTGGGGAGTGTTTGCACCCCACACCACGTGGAAGAATACGTGCGCGAGTTCGTGGCAAAGGGCAATGGCGAGGCGCAGATGAACTTTTTCCCTATCTTGTTGCGACTCTGGAGTCTGCCGCACAAGAAGATGCTCCAAACTGAAGCAAAATTGGCTATGAAGTATGATGTGAGGTAGGTTAATTTCATCTCTGATTTGCACTTCGCCTTCGCAGTAATAGAGGAACTCCTCTAAGCTCAAGAAACTCATTGCATCAGGAACGTGTGACCTAAGCGGCTGTGACGCATCCTGAGGTAGGTATCTCTCTTCCCTTAAAAGAGAAAATCCAAATTTAATGCTGCAGGATAGTAATTCAAATATTTTGAGGACTTCTCCAGCCGCATGTACATCCCGTTCTCTTGGTGAAGCCGCAAGGTACCACCCACTAGGTGTTTCTTGTCTTTCACCCAAGCACACATGTATCCACCATGGCAGTAAGGCTGGGTGTTGGATCAAGATCGAGGCCAACCTAAGCGCTGGTGCTATCTGCTGGTAGAGATGACGAGTCATACCGAGCCAATTGTTAGGCATGAACATTGGGTGTATCATGCCACAAGTATGGTCCAAGACGTCATTCGGTGGCTCAGGCGGGATAACATGACACCTGAAATTTTCGGGAGGAATCGAATTCGAGGTGATCGTGGGATTTTGAAGGAGTCTCACAAATTCGAAGTTTCCATATACACTAGGTAGAGGGGGGGTCAGGCGCGGCGTCGGCCATGGCCGCTGTGTTCTATCGCCATCATTCGAAGTGCTGTCCATTGCAGCAACTTCTGTGAAAGGTCGTAAACGTATGAACTCTCGCGTGATCTGGGATGACGCGTGTTGAGATAGCAATATGCTGCTGAACTGCAGCGAAAAGCTGGATTGAGATGAGTTTTGTGAATATGAAGTTGTTCGAACTTGTTCGAAGTTGTTCATCTTCGTACCCGGGAAGCCAGCAGAGTGTCTTTCCACAATCAGGCATGCTTCGTTCTTGCCGTTCAATGTGTCTGTGTATCAACAATGAATGTGCTACAAGGGAAGGGAGTAGGAACTTCATTGAGAGTGACTGCCTACGTTAGGAGCAAACAGTCGGCAATTATGTCCAAGTAAAGGAAGCCACTAAAATCCTCTTATGAGCTGTCAAGTCCATGACCATATGAGATGGTGGTGGATATCGATTTAGTCGCTGGCGAGATTTTTGATTTTGGTTCGCTGGCTTGACATAGTCGGGCCATTTTTATAAGTTTATCTTTGACCGCAAAGCACATCTTGACTTTGATTTCAGTGTGTTGAACTCTATCTACCTATAGCGCGTTATTCAGTGAGTAATTCGCCCCTGATAACACCCAGTGAGCCACCCACCCATTCCAAACTCCTAGACCCTTACGACCTATCTCCAGCAGCCTTTTTTCGATATTCGATATCTGTCAACAGTCAACACTCAGTCAACCTCGCCAAGGAAATACCATCCACTCACAAGAACAGACTCTCCCTCGAATACACCTCCTGATCGGGATCATCGTCCACTTCCTTCACATCAAACATTTTCCTCGCCACCTTCATGAACTGTAGATCTGCCCTTCTCCTTTTCTTGAAGCAGAAATAGCATACTGTTTTGTCGCCAATTAGATCCTTGAGGGTTTGTTGGAGCAGTGGAAACGCCGGCTCGAAGTAGACACAGTCGGCTGCTAGAATGATGTCTGGATGAGCTGGAACTTGAGTTGGAGTCGGAGCGCCCCAATCATATATTGAGGCGGTGACTCTTGAGCTGAGGTCGTTTAGCGCAATGTTCTGCTTCATCAGTTCGAACATTGGTTCCTGATCCGTGATATAGAGTGTGGTGTTGGTTTTGCACCCGAGTGCTACTGCGAGTCTTCTTATGTTAGAAGCGAGCTCATACACCAACTTTCTGACTATTCGTCACAGAAGCCACGGGCAACACAATACCTACCCTACTAATCCTCCGCCAGCACCCAACTCAATTCTGTCTAGTGTTAGCCTCACATTCTCACATCCACAATCAACAATCATTCCCTACATATCCTTCCCCACAAGATCATCTTTATGCTTCCTCAGCATGTACTTGCTCAACACTATGCCCGCAGGCCACAGCTGCCCACCACATCCATTCTTCAAGTCCTCGTGGAGCTTGAGTGGCGGGGAAAGCAAACCATCGAAATCTACCTCAGAAATGCCTGCAGACTTGATGACGGCTGGAGGAACAAGATCCTCGCTTACGCCGAAGACATCATTTTCTCCGCTGTCGGACATTGTGGTTGGCACTTGAAGGGGTTTGGAGAATGGAAAAGGTGCGCACGAACTTGTACATTTTTATCGACACTAGGCTGCATTTGGGTTAGCAGAGAGCCTGGTGAGAGCAAGTATAGCCGACCAAGTAGCCACTACCATGCCTAACGGAAGCTCTACAGCTTCGCCAACTAATCAATACCTCATATTTTGTTCTCTTATATACTAAAGGAATTCGATTCAATGCACTGCCATACTTTCTGCTTCCAAAACAAACACCAAAAACCATCCGACCTCTCCAATCGTAGCACGTCATACACTGTTCTTATCTTGAGCTTATCAGCAACCCGATCCCAAGCCTGTACTCCAATCCTCTTTCCGAACAACCAATCTCCTGTGTCTAACCCGAAAGTTACAATGCATATCAGACGCCTAAAGTCTGGGCATGCTTGGGTAGGGATGAAAGCCGCGGTTCCTGAGCTTATAGCTTTCCTGCTCCCTGGGACTGCTATGCGCCTCTCATCTCAAGCTACCAAACTACTTTACCCAAACGTTCAGCACTATTCATTGATTGAAATATTAGAAGGCTACTCTGATACACAATGGGTCTTCCGGTAGATGTGCTCAAAGCGTGGGAGGCTTGCGATCGTACTGATACGCTGTTTGTGCTCGTTTGCGCATGCTTCTGTAAGTCGGTTTGGAGCAGTAACCTGTTCTTTTTTTCTCCCTTGACTTTCTCCTTCCGAACTATTGCTGATATTTTCGACAGGCTGGGGAATCATTCCCGCTGTCGGCATCGCCTACTCTGGCTACTGCACTCGCTCCAATGCCCTCGCGGCTGTTATGCCAGCGCTCCTCACAATCACCGTTTGCTCCATTCAATGGTTCATGATTGGATACACCCTTACATATGGTGAAGGAGGTGCTATCTTTGGAGACTTCACTTACATCTTCCATAAGGATGTCCTAGCAGAACCTGTTGGCACGATTCCGGCTGTTCTCTTCAGCTTCTTCCAGCTTGTGTTTCAAGCTACAGTGTGCGCCATTGCAGTGGGCGGTGCTTGTGAAAGAGGGCGCTTACTTCCTCTCGTGCCATTTATTTTCGTAGGTTCATAGTTATGCCCATCCTTTAAGTACACAACGAAAGTCTAACACTTTCCCACCCAGCTCTGGTCCACCTTCATTTACAACCCACTCGCTCACATGGTCTGGGGCGGCGGATTCCTAGAAGAACTCGGCGTGCTCGATTTCGCTGGAGGCACTCCTGTGCATATCAACTCAGGAGCAACAGCAACAGCGATGTCCATCTACCTCTCGTATCCGATTTTCCGCTCCCGTAAGTCTGCGACGCGCACACCTTCGCACCTAGTCATTCATCGACCAGTGAACTCGATCTGCCAGCTCCTCGCGATGATCAGTATATAGAGTTCATGGCTAGCATTCGATGCGGGAACTGTTCTTGCCTTCAATTTCAAATCGGTCATGGCATTCTGTGTCACAAATCTATGTGCTGCTAGTGGTGCCCTAACCTGGATGCTGTATACATACGTGGAAGTTGGAAGATGGAGTCTGGATTCATGCTTCATGGGCGCAATTTCCGGACTGATCATGATCACACCAGCTGCAGGCTTCATCGATACACCAACGGCGTTCTTCTTTGGAATCCTAGGCGCGTTGGTCTGTAGGCAGGCATTGAGAATCAAATTCACCAGTTTTGCGAGGCGCTGGCGGTGGGTTGACAATGGCGATACTTTTGCGACTCATTGCATTGGCGGGATTCTAGCAACGGTTGCTACAGGCTGCTTTGCGAAGAAAGAAGTCGCGGGGTATGACGGCGTTACTAAGATCACAGGCGGCGTGTTCTTTGATGGAAATGTGCGACAGCTTGGTGTTCAGATTGTGGAAGCGCTTATTGGATTCTTATGGTCATTTATCGGGAGCTATGTCATCTATGCGCTGATTGACTGTATTCCGGGATTTGAGGTACTGGCAGAGGACAAGTAAGTTTTCGTAATACCATGTTCCAGTTCAGGTCTAATATGTTTTAGGGACATTATTGCTGGATTGGACGCAAGCCAAATGGACGAGGAGACGCTCTGGACGGAGACACAAAAGTACTTCCCTTTTGTGGAGCGAGAAGGTGGAGTCCATCTTGACTGATACGGTGAATCTACAATAGATGCAATGCCTTTAGATGTGTCAGAGCTCTATGTGTGCATACGTCTGAGAAAGATCATGGGTTGACTGCTACCATCGTTCCGGGAAGAGTAGTACTCGCCATAGTATCCCATAGCAGGATGCGTCAAAAGAAGATCGTATCTAGTATTGACGGCACAAAGCCTCAATATCGCAGTAACAACTGGCTATGACCAAGGCTATACATTTTGTTCAGATTGACAGTGTAGCGCGGCACGCCTCAGCCATGAACGAGGTCGAGGGTGCCAAGACATTCGGAATGAACGGAACGCCCATCTGGAACTCTGCATTTAGCGTTCGATTTTCTTTCCCTCACTTCTCACCTACGTCACCATACTATTCACACTTATTTCTCTAGCCTGAATAGTAGAGCAACGCCCGACGACTTTTCAGGATGTACCCTGCACTTGTCACAACGGTGTGGCGCCAACTCAGCATCCCAGCCTCGCTAATTCTGTGATTCGTGGTGCATGTTCTGCCCAAAGCTCCGCCAACCACCTCGATCCAAACGAGTCGTCCTCGACCACGAGGAAACCTCTCATGTCTCTTCCTTTTCCATTCTTATGTACATAAACACATATTCTTACGTACCGAGTCTACTTATTCTTTGTCTATTAGCGCCATGCAGCTCTCGAGTCTGTTTGCGCTCCCACCCGCTGTCCTCCTACTCCTCTTAACTACGCCAGTCTCCTCCGAACCGCAATGGCCGCACAATCTCCCAAAACATATGAAGTATTTCCCGGAAGATGAGCTACACGTCAAGCGCGGTCTGAGTATCCAGGATAAGCTGCAGAGGGAAAAACCAATTGGTGTCAAAAAGATGAGCACAGATGAGGGCGAGATGTTTTTCCTCGACAACTGGATATTCGCTTCGGATACGGAGTCGCATAATTCGAAAAGATCTCCGGAGGAAGAGAATGGAAATGCCACATGCGCTGTTGGATCGCCTTTGCGACTACATTCGGAACAGATTGCCTCGGACTCGTTCGCTCGATTCCAGGCAAGGAATGCACTGCTGAAGAGAGGGTTCCAATGCCCGTCGGGCACGAATGATTGTTCTTCCATAGGTGCTCCGGATAGTTGCTGTGGAACAGGGAGCACATGTATTAGTATCGAGGATACGGGATATGGCTCAGTAGGGTGCTGCCCGCAAGGCCAGACTTGCGCTGGGAATATTAGCTGCGATACGGCAAATGGTTACACAGACTGCCCAGATAGCCCGAACGGAGGTTGCTGTTTGCCTGGGTATTCATGTGCAGGCATAGGATGTGAGTAACAGTTGACATAATATATGGTATAAAGTCTTGAAAGCTAATTTTTGGTGCAGGCGTTGCAGCAGGAACATCTATCACCTACGTCCAACCTCCCTCCTCTTCACCACCCCCACCATCGTCAACCGCCGTAGTGGTGGTTCCGACTACACCTTCACCGTCACCAACAACTTCATCCACCTGCTCCACGGGATGGTTTGCATGTCCCGCTAGCCTAGGTGGCGGATGCTGTCAGAACGGACGAACTTGCGCTACGGGAGCATCGTGCCTTGGGGATGAACCTACATCAAGTACCCAAGCGCCCGAAGCACCTGTCCGACCCACCAGCGGATCGGCGCCCCCGGAAGAACCTGTACCTACAAGTGGCGCGGACGTATGTCCGGCCGGATTCTATGTCTGTAGCGCATATTACCCTTCGGGTTGCTGCAGAGTAGGCAGAGATTGTCGCACAACAGGGTCTTGTGTTCCTACTTCGACCGTGGAGATCGTGAACACTAATGGCGTAGTAATCATGGCACCATCAGGAGCAGGAGTGGCTACTACAGCAGCTCCCCAAGGAGGTAGCTGTCCGGAGAGCTGGTACAGCTGCCCTGCGAATAGGGGCGGGAATTGCTGTCCCAATGGCTACGAATGTGGCGAACAGTGTACTGCCACGGCATCAGGACAGACAGGGGTGGAGCAGAAAGTTTCTCCCAGCAGCACAGCGTCTTTCGTTCCGGAGGTATCAATATGGATCATGGTATCTGGGGCAGTCGCGGTTGGCATTGCTATGATTGCTCTTTAAGCGTTGAGCGATTTGCATGTATTCTCATGACTCATGATCTTCAAATGACATTCATATCCTCCACTCCATTTTTTTCAGCTCCATAGTCTACTCTCTCCTACTCAAACTGAGCCCTGAACCGCCCATCCATCTCCCCTTCCCTAGTCCAAATATTCATCCCCAACTTGCTCCCTCTCTGCACCGGCAAACCCGCATGCAACGTCCTCTTATCCCCCACGAACCCTCCCTTCGCCTTCCCCTCCTTCTTCAAATTCCGCCAAAACACAGCATTTCTCGGAATTGGCCTAAACACCACGCCGTCATCCCACCCAGCATCACAATTCACCCACTCGCACCACCGCTCATTACTCGGCGCATCAAGCATCGGAAATTGCGTCCCGCCTCCCACAATATCGTCGCTCGCATGTACATACACGAAGAACGACGTAAGTCTATTCCCGCCAAACTCTGTAGTTGTTTGCGATGGACTCGTAAACCAATCCGTATGCGGCGCATAATTCTCATTAATAGAATACTGGACCGCTTGCAGAGGCTCCAAATGTGTCCTCGGCATATCATAACCTTGAAACTGTAACGCACGCTCTTCAATACATCGGACTACCTGGTCGGAATTCAGGCTTGTAGAGCGCGATGTTCGGGTCTTAGCGAGGTGTTGTTGCCCGCTCGAGTCGGCGATGCGTGAGGATTCGAAAGTCCCTGCAGATATGGATTGTAGGTGTGAGGCTTCTTCTGGCGTGATGAAGGACGGGATATAAATTACTAGAGGGTCTTCGGAGAAGATTTGTACGGAGTAAAGGTGTTGCGGGCATGTGTAGTTTTGTGTGGTTGCTGATGTTGTGGCTAGCAGCGCTAGAAGCGGTAATGGTAGGAGTTTGGACAGCATTTTTGCTATGCTATTAGAGATTTGATATCACCAGGGTACTGTAAGAAAAATGAAAAGGGAGTTTTATTCTAAGGCGAGAATTTTGGTCGGCTTATGACGATTTAAAAGTCAGAGCTCCTGAGCTGATCTACATGCAGGGTGGTGACGGCCGGGGTATGTTCGTTACCATTTTGAAACACATGACGTTGCGACCATGTCCGCAACGTGCAGAGCGTGCCTGATCTGCAGCTAGGATGTTGGTTATGTGGGTAGATATATCTGACGTCCGCAATCGATTTATCTGTTCGATTTATTTTCCCCTCATGCGGGACTTTTAACAATCCAGACGGTTCCTGTATACGTTCATACTCAATCTAGACGACACAAGAACGAAAGCGCAACAATGCGACCAACATTTCTGTCAATATTCGCGACTACGACGACTCTCACTGCAGCGACCCTTATACAAGATGTCACCCAAGAAAGCTTCGCCACTCTTTTAAAAGACAACACACTCAGTCTAATAGCATTCACATCCCACACCCTCGCCGCCGTCCAGCCCTTCCACAAAACCTTCTCGCAGGCAGCAAACGGCGTTAAAACACCATTCGTCCTGATCGACTGCGACACACAAACCGAACTCTGTAAAAAATATGACGTAAACTCGTATCCAACAGTCCGCCTATTCAAAGGAAATAGAAAAAAGGGAGAAGACAAAGAAGGCGACGGGACAGAAATTATAAGATACCGAGGCCGACGAACAACAAACGCAATTAAGTCTTTCGTCACGAAATACGAACTGCCAGTTCTCTCGAAAGTCGAACCTGAGAATCTAGCAGCGTTCAAGAAAATCGATGATGTTGTGATCGTTGCGTACTTGCGGCCAGATCAGACGTCACTGTTGGATATATTTAAAGCGATGGCTGAGAAACATTACCAGGAGTTTGTTTTCGGATACTCTGTTGATATGGCTACTGCGGATGCAGAGGGCCTCGCTATGCCGTCAATAGTATGTTATAAGAATACCGATGGTGATAATAAGGTTATGAATGGGCATTTTGGTGAGGCGGAGGTGGAGCAGCTGCTGGAGATGGCAAAGAAGAATTTAATCGGGGAGTTTAGTGAGAAGGATATTGAGTCTTTCATGGCGGTAAGTTTAACTGGGTTGTGTTTCTGCATGTGGAAAGGAGATGGTGTAACTGATGATTTACATAGAGAGACAAACTTACAGTATACGCATTCGCTACCACCGAAGACGAAGCGCTGACTCTGCGTCACGAACTCACACCCGTGGCCAAACGCTATGAAAAGTTTGCCATCTTTGCGATTGCCGATGCAGTGGAGTTCTCGCCCATGGCGCAGAGCTTTGGATTGACGGGAGACAAGTTTCCGAGCCTGGCGGTTCATGCCCCGATAAACGATAATACTTTTACGTATCGGCAAGGCAGGAAGATTTCTGGACTAATAGTCGATACGATGTTGAAGACTATCCTTCAAGGCCAGGCAGCATCGGGGCAGGTGTTCGGCAGTGAGGCTCCGGAGATGGAGGACGCGGAAGATGCTCATGAAGGGCCAGAGCACAGCGAACTCTGAGACGCTTGATGGATGCCTTGAGTCGAATAGAGGGCGCTGATTCTGTCCGTGGCGTGACGCCACTATAACAGTATTATCAAGGGCGAGCTGAATTTGAAAGGACACTCAGGTCTGCCACCCATTGGAATCATCCACATAGGCACGGGCAAAGTGACCTGTGTATGCCTAGTAAGTGTGATCAGCCGAGTATACCCTCCACCAAGAACTCGAACTTCTTGAATTACTGTTCCCCGAGATACGAGTCGAGACCAGATGCAGGCGTCCGCGTGAGGGCGCCTACCGAGGCAGTGCTGAGTCGTCGAAGATAAGGAACTTAGCTCGACGTAGCATTAGAAACGATAGATATCTTGTTTGTTCACGGGGAAACAAGCCCATATAAATCTCGACGACGAAACTTGTATAAGACTATCGTGGACTCCAACATATCTATAGCGCATCGCTAATCCCTTTGTCCAACACCTACAGCTCCAGCCTTGTCCGAGGGAACATGCAGTGCGGAGCACAAATAGCTCCAATCGGTTCGCTATTGCAGAGTTTCTCCTCTCTTCTCATTATAGAAAAGCGTCTGCCTAGCACTTGGGTAAATTCAGAACATTTGTGAGACTTCCAAGAGGAAATACGCTTGCGCCCCGGTGTATGTTCAGCTCACGATGTGTACTGGCTGATTGTGGCGGAGAATTGTGGCGCACGTATACGAGGGTATTGGATGGACATTTGCGAACTCAATTGGTTGCCCTTCTCTCCGCGGTCTGCATGTAGTTAAGCTTATCAGTCAGTTTCAGCGAAATTTACTCTAGGTCTATCTATCCGGGGCCGGATAAGGAGGTCGTGAGAATATAAATAGTTTGAGGAAAGCATCCCGCTCTGTAGATCTACTTGTGCTCTTCGAAGAAATATAGAGCGCCATCAACCATGAACTGCACACTCGCCACTGTGAAACATCGTACAAAGGGATTCGATTTTGGGCAACTTTTTGATGTTTATCTGCATCTGAATCGGACCTGCCCTATGGGAAGTGATATATTTTTCGACGGAACGCGCATGTTAACGGATGCCGTGTGCCAAAAGATAACCCGTAATAGCAACTCCATTTGGACCGGTTGGACAGCATATCCCATCTCAGATATCTGGACCAGAATAGTGGTGTGGAAATGGTCGCTTTTTCAATTAATCTCTCAGTTCCCGCGCCCCCCACTTGGACTTCATGTTGAGGCAAGTGCTATAATGCACTTGCTAGGAGATCCGATTGACTCCATCTCGAGCATGCTGCTAAGTCTCGCTATGTGTCAATCCAGAGCCGGAACAGCCAAGAGAATTTGCGTGGATGTAGGAATAAGCCAGTCTCATCCCAGGTACCATCAAACATGGAAAGCTCTTGCGATCATCATGGTATCGTACGACGAATGCGGACTATCCCACAAGGTGGAACAATTTGAAAGTGACTAGTAAGTTACACCTCTAACACCATGTACCTACCTTATAGAGTGTTAACTGCCAGGATATAGTCTGAAACTCAGAAAAGATGAGCATTTTGAGACGGACGTAAGGCATATTTATGAAGAAACAGCGGCTGCCCTAGCCTCAGATAGGTCAACCAAATCTCTGCCCGTGGTGTTTGCGGAGGCTTTCTTCATTGGAGGGTGGGTGATATCGCTCCTGAAAGCTGCATCATCTGAGCCGAACCCCAACAATTGGGTGAACGTTGAGGCGCAGAGTATCGCAATCTCCGCAAGTTTTCTATGGGTGACTTCAGCAGTCATCATAGGATCAGTTATTGGTGTTTCCCAGACTGAGCACGCCATTCCACGAATTCTTCAGAGTTTTGAGTATCACATCGAGGGGACTCGAGGAAGCTATGGTCGACGGCCTTCAGCTACAGCTCGGGAGGAAACAGCATGGTGCAAGACCTCGACTGACAGGGCAATTTATGGAGGAATGTATTCTTGGAAGCCAACAAAGTGGAGGCAAGTGCCCACGAAATGCGAGCGAAGTAGGAAGACTTTGGCAATTTTCAGTCTGTTTGCCATATTTGTCGTTGGAAGCAGCTTTGCCACTGCTGCGATTTTGTCATCCCTCGTTGAACCCCGCGGACTGTCTTGTCGACACATTCCCGAAGCTTTAACGTAAGTTCAATATTGCAAATTTACATCAACAACTGTTGACGCTAGTTCTAGTTTCTTCATCTGGCTATTTAGCTATACTGTCGAATTGATTTTAGAGAGGCTGATGAGCCCAAAGATTTTTTGGCTAGTCTTCTGGAAAGATGTAATTTGTGGCCTTGGAAACATTGCTATAATGCTTATGATACAGTGGGGTATTTTGAACCGTTGCTCGTGCTGGACAATGTGGGGACGAAGGGGCCTTCACCTACCTCAGCTACCAGACGTCAAGCCAGATCTTATGCACTTCATAAAGCATATCGCCCCTTGGATAGTCTTCACAGCGATTTTCCTCCAGTTGATCTTTTGTTTTGGCGTGGCTTGCAGGTATTGGGACGCAGTTCGTGTATATATCCAGCGAGACGATGGAGAGTCGAATCTGAGCTGGCAGACGCGACCAAAGAGAATGTGTAGTACCGATAAACATGAACAGGAAACGAGCCTGACTATTGTAATGGCTGAAGAGAGGAAAACGCCTCAAGTCTCGAGACATATCATTTGAGTAAGAATAGCATTCTTGGTAGACATTTTCTGCAATATCGTCCTTAGACATATATTTCACTTTACGAATCTTTATAAGGACGTAAACCCTCCTCTTTACTTACTAAAGATAACTTTTTGATTTATCGTTTTACGATTTTGTTTTGTCATCTCGCGTAATAGAAGTCTACCTTACGATAAGTAGGGGTCTCGCTAGTGTCTCGCCTTGTCACAGGTCGGCGCTTCTGTCACTTTTTGTGCCTTGTCGACCTCCTTGAGAGACCTTACGATATTGTAAGATGATGTTGCAATGGTTTCCATGATGAGAGTCAAAGCATTTCGCTGCTGCCGTACCTCTTTCGCGGTCTTGCGTCTGTCGAAAACTTTCACTTCCAGAGCGTTTTGGGGTACTTCCCCAGAATCACCAATTTGCCTGCGAACCGCAGCAACTGCAGCTTTGCAAGTTCAGTTCCGATCTCGTTACTACTCCAGCACAATGGCACCATCTTCGTTGTCAACGGATGCTACGGATACAAATGTACAAAGGGTTCACCCGACAGAGATCAAAGGCCAGTCCGGCCGTCGATACAAAATCGAACGCATCCTTCAAGACAAAGGAGTTTGCTGGGTCGTTCAACGACTTTCTCCAGTATCTTCATAATGGGAACCCAGAGAACCCTGGGATCGAGATTTTTCAGGCAGTGCGATCTAGCTTCAACCCTGAGTGTCCCCGGGAACCATTCTCTCTATGGCAGGATGAAATCACCGACGACGATTTTACGGACCTCATTGTGAAAATGGCAAGCTTCAATCCGGAAAAAAAAAATTATGGCACGTGAGGCATGAGAGCATAAATGGTTCATGAATGTCTAAAGAAATGACACTTAATAGGAATGAGTTATATACCTAGCATTTTAAGAACAGTTTAAACTATAAGAGCGTAGAAAATCTAATTTTAATACTAATTTTTAATTGCGGTCTTAAGCTCTTGTCCTCGTTAAAGTAAGGCGGGAATAGAAGCAATAATATCGGAAAACTTGCCTCTATAGTCTTAAATAGTAGTCTTAGTATCGAGGGAAGAAACTCTCTAAAAGTGGCGGTACTAACCGCTAAGTTCGGAGGATTTCTTTCCTACACCCTACGTTAAGCTGTAAAGTTTTATACTTTATAGTATTAGAACTAATTCTATATAGTAGTAAGTTCTTAACGCGTTCCTACTACTATTTTAATTTATACTTACCTTAGTAATTAGTGTAGTTTGCATAAGAGATGTCTATAGTCGTTGTAAAGTATATTAAGAAGACGCAGTTATTCAAATTAGCTATAACTTACTTTATCTACCTCTATGCATTAAGCTAGTAAGGGCCTTAACGGCGCCAGCACAGCAGGAAGCTAACCTTGAGACATGGGAATGCTTATTAGAGAAGAGGCACAAAGCTGATTATTCACGAGGCTGTCTTTCGAGGTCATTTCGAGAAGCCCTTCCTGGACTGGAGGTGCTTAAACCGGCTGCTAAGCAGACATCGGCCGTAGCATTGCCGCGGCGAATGATTGCAGTGATCGTTTGCCCCTTCAGTTGAAAAACATGTTCTCGTATGATTAAGTCAGGTTACACTCTACAAACATAGAGGAAGAAGAAGAGAGTAGGAATGGCGGACCACATATTACAAAAATGTACAATTGGCATTCAAAATCACCCAATGGTAGCAAAGAAGCAATAGAGATGGGTGGAGTGCACGGACATCAGAGCCGCGAAATCTTGGCGGCAACTCCACCAAAAAAGTTCTTGCCCGCATCGCAGACCGATCATCGACTTTTTTTTTGGCCGCCGCTTTCCACCCGTAGTCCCCAGGCTTAGAGAGGACTGGAACAGCATATAGTATGGCGCCGCTATCATTCTCTCCCGACACATCGATTTCCTCTCACACACTCTCCGCAGGCTCTGCGCAGCCACCACCCATGGAGCTCCAAGCTTCCTCGAACTCAACTTCGAGTTTTCTGGCCAATCCTCTTACGTTCTTGCAACCCACGACACAGCTCAATGCTTCATTCCTTGCTGCCGCCAAACGATATCTCGATCCTGTAGCCGCCGGTGTGAGCGAGACGCAAACCCAACGCCAGCACGATCTACGACGGAAACGAAAGAGAGGTGGAGAATACGACGGCGATATCCGGGTGCTGCATTTGAAAAAGGTTCATCTTGAAGGTTTCGGAGTCAATCAAGTCTTCGAGCAAACCAGAAAGATTGTTGATGCCGCGACCGACGAAATCGAGCTTGCCCTCCCACAAGACGATCTAGTCGAGATTACGACCGATGATGAAGCGGGAAATGATCTTGACCAGCCCGAAGATTCCGAAGATGAGTCGAGCCTTGGAGAAGAGGGTGTGGACTGGGTTTATGACGGTGTAGATGGCACCGATGGGGAGGAACACTCCGATAGGTCGCAGGCTGGGGACGAGGATGTTGACATGGAGGAGGGAGACGAAGAACTTTTCTCCGACGAAGAGTCTGATGGCGAACCTGCAGAAACTTACAGACCGGATCCCAACGGGCTAAATGACGGGTTCTTCTCGATTGATGACTTCAACAAACAGAGCGAGTTTCTCGAACAGCAAGACGCCCGAGGCGAAGCAGTCGATAGCGACGATGAGGAATTCGATTGGACAGCCGACCCTCTGGCTGACAGGAGCGGCAATACAGCAGGTGGGGAGGATGAATTTGATGAGGATGAGTCTGATGAAGAAGGAGGTCCTACTTTTGGCAACGTTGATCTCAACGCGCCGGAGGGTGATAGTGATGACGACGAGCTTGAAGATGGTGATATGGATGGGGCGGATGACGGAATGAATGCCAACAACATCATGTACGCAGATTTTTTTGCGCCACCAGCGCGAAAAGTGGGCAAAAACCGCAAGAAGCGGGGACGTCCGAATCCCCACAACTTTCCAGAGAAGCAGGAAGGTGATGATGCGGAAGAAGAGGACGATGAGGAAGTGGAGCGAACAATTGCGAAGGTTCACCGCGATCTATTCGAGGATGATGACGATGCAGAGTCAGATGGCGACCTTTCCGACGTAGACCCCGCAGACCCGAAGTCACGGCGCTCAACACACGAACGCAGACAAGCAAAGATTCAAGATGAGATTCGGAGGTTGGAGGCGGCAAATGTCGCGAAACGCGACTGGCAACTATCCGGTGAAGCTCGTGCCTCCGACCGCCCTCTCAATTCATTACTCGAAGAGGATCTAGAGTTTGAGAGGGCCGGCAAACCCGTACCAATAGTCACAGCAGAAACCTCTGAGGATATCGAGGCTCTCATCAAGCGCCGTATTCTAGCTAGTGAATTTGATGAAGTCACCCGACGACGCCCTGACGACCTCGCAACAGGACCCAAGGTCCGACGAGGCCAATTCGAACTCGAAGACACAAAGTCTGGCAAAGGTCTCGCCGAAATCTATGAGGAAGAGCATCTCCGCAACATTGACCCCAACTACGTTGACGCTCGAGACGAGAAGCTTAAAAAGGAGCACGACGAGATTTCCGCGCTATGGAAGACGCTCGCCGGCAAGCTTGATTCTTTGAGCTCCAGCCACTTCAAGCCCAAGCCCGCGGCACCCAGCCTCGACATTCGCGTCGACGCCGCCGCCATAGAAATGGAAGACGCTCGACCGACTGCCGGTGGCGACGTCGCAGGCGCCAGCATGCTCGCACCCCAAGAACTTTACAAGCCCGGGGACGAGAAGAGCAAGACAGAAATCGTCACCAAGGGCGGTATGCCCATAGCACGTGAGGAACTAAGCCGCGAGCAAAAGCTACGACGCCGCAGACGTGAGAAGGAGCGCGAGAAGAAGGCCGGTCTAAACGAAGCCAAGACTCCTCAGAGCGGCAAGGAAAAGAAAAAGGAGAAGAACAAGCAATTGATTGGTGATTTGAAGAAGGGTGGTGTGCAGGTCATTGGGAAGAAGGGGCTTACGGACGTGGAAGGCAAGGATGTTAGGGAGGTTGCTAGACGGGGTACTGGGAGCTTTAAGTTATAGAGTAAGACACTTGTATTGCATTGCATCACTTTGGAGTGCGGTGTTGAGAGGCTTGAATTATGTATATGGATCCCAATTATTCATTTTCATACTGGGCTTGTGTCGAGTTAATCATACCTTTTGGGCATACATAACTTGCTTGCGACTATCATACTTTGCATTTTAAAAAGGCAAACAACAACGTACTATATCCTCGCTCATCCAACCCTTCCACACTATATTTCCAATAAAGAAAATTCATATTCTGTCCTAATCACGTGTAGAACACCCCCTCTCTCCCCTTTCCACGCTTCAAAAGCGATCTAGTTACCATGCTCATCAGCAGCATCAACAAGATCACCAAAGCCGAGGCTAACATAACCAAAAAACTCCCTCGAAAGGACTCCCTCCGTAATATATATTCCACTCTTTAACATCTCGATTTCTCGTGCCTAGAAAGAACAGAACAAAATATTCCGTAATATTGACCTTCCTGAATGAAGAAGTGAGTATAGAAGTTGAGTTGAATTGTAAATGTTAGAACAAGAAGTTAGTACTTGGACTTGTTTTTGTTAGTTTCTTTTTCAGTTTCTGGTTTCTGGTTTCTAGTTTTTGTGTTGGCATTGTTGGGTTTGAATACCTTGGAATATTAAAAAAGGTATAGGGTATATCTCGTTTGATTGGTTTCAAATACCTCATAACATCCAGAAAAAAAAGGTATAAGGTATATCTAGCATTATTACCTTTGAATACCCTGAAGAGGTTGGAGGGATCCGGTCGTGTGGACAGGCGCACCTGGTTTTTTATGCGGTTATGGTAGTAGGTTTGGGGTCGTATTTATCGAATTTTTATTTTCTTGGGTTTTGCTTATTTTTAGTGGGGGCTGGGAAATGTTAATTATACTGAGAAATGTGTGTTCTATTTCCATTTCCTCTGGTCTCTTTGTTGAAATAGGGGTATCTCTCCCATAAAATACTTCACTATAACATACCAAAAAACCAGCACAAAAACCCCCAACCCATAAAATCTAAACCCCAATCCATTTCCCTCACCCTACCCACTTCCCCTACCCCCATCTCCAACCAAAAGCCTCTCTCCATCCCCTCCCCTCCTCCTCTCT
>JAQGEP010000650.1:0-11292 GCA_028476805.1 Acrocalymma vagum
CATATTGGTGGAGATAATAATGGTGGCGTGAAGGGGGGTAATTTTGAAATGTGGGCGTTCGGTGGGGCCGGGCGTTCGCTGATGTAATACGGTATTTACGTATTCGTACCGAGCACCCCTGTAGCCTACTACGTAACGCATGACACTCTCCGTGCCCAAACTCCATCTGTTTCCGCCTGGCCGGCACGCAATTAATTTTATCAATTCAGGTATCCAAGGGTTGTCCTAGGATTTATGATACGATGTTCAATTACCATATCATGTTAAGCCTGGTTCAACGCCTCAACTTGTAGGGAGTAAGGTTAAGGTAAACTTAAAATATAACCTTAGCTTAGCAAGAACTTTCCTAGGCCTTTTAGAAGCCTATTTATAATTTAGACGCTTACTGTATTCTGAACAAGATCTGGCAGTAATTATTATACAGAGTACGCGACACTAGATTTATTCTGCTCAACCCTGAGACGGTGCCGCGGGCGATCGATGCTGCACCCTGCATTCACATATTCGTCGTGTAACTGCGGAGATGGGTGAAGTCCTCCTCCATGTATGGAGAAACAACCGAAGAGCTATTCTTGCGCAAATCTTGTAAAGGGGCGAATGTGAGCTTACAACGCAGATTAACTACTTACTGGAAACACTGGTCGTGATTAGAATTAACAGGGATGTAACCAGATTTGATGAGAGATCGATTGGGAGGCTTCAATGTTGACCAGTTTCTTTCATCGGAAGCGTACCCGTCACCATTAGTGTCATTGTCATATAACCGGACCCTCTGTTCTGTTGTTCCACGTCTCGAGACGCCTGTCGACTTCCTTTACACTTAACCTCCAACCAACTTATTGCCTTGCTGTTTAGTCCATCTGCAATCGTGCTTAGTTACGCACTGTCCTCTTGATGTTGCTGGGTGATAAGTCTGTCCTGGTCGTGTCGCCGCCCTAACCGCAGAGACCAAAACTGATAACGATTACTCCAGGTACTCATACGAACCAAGCAAATCGAAGTGGAGGAATATTGCCAGCCCTGAGCAGACTTCGTTACTGCAATACCGCAATCATACGATCTGAGTGTTACACCGCTCGTATCTCCTTTCCCCGCATGAAAAACACTACGGCGTTCAACACACATCGATACTGGCCGGAAGAGCCAAAATTAGTATTTACCGAGCATTGTGTAAGTTTTCGCATTCAGGCGGACTGGTAAGGTGTGCTCGGAAGTAGGCAAACCTGTTCCTAGATTCATATACTCTCTCACTTTATTTGGAAAATCTGTGTCGCTACACTGAGCGCCGAAGAATCACCCACTGCGCTAAATTACATACATCTACGCGAGTATGCATTCTTGCAATCGGTAACCGGAACCAAATATTCTAATATACTCCTTATCACCTTACATCTCAGCAACTTCCTATCCATTCTCAATCCACTACGCAAAATAAATATCCTTTGAGCTCAATATATCCGTCGTCTAATCATCGGGCGGATTATAATCTCATCTCGTCCACGGCCCGTTATATCCGCCTCTGGATATACACATCAAGCCATCAATAATCTGTACCTCAACATTAATCGCAAACTTTCTTTAATCGTGGCACAAAAGTATAAATAGTTTAAGAAATCCTTACTCCAAATCATCACCACCGCACCAACATCGGCACAATTACCAACCACCCTTCAACCTTGAACCATCCAACCAAAATGCAGATTCCCGTATCCCTCATTTCTGTCCTTAGCCTCGCGGTCTTCACCGCCGCGGCCCCGACCCCCGACGAGATCCAGCCGGGTTACCCCATGGGCCAATTTGTCGAGTACAAATACCCCGGGTGCTACTGGGTCGGCCAGTACACGCACGTCATATCTTATGCGGAAGTAGGGAAATGCGTAAAGCTCGAGAGAGAGAGCATGGGTGTTGTCTTCAATCACGCTGAGAAGGGGTGTTCCTGTAAATTTATTAGAAAAAAAACGAAAGAGGTAATGCTAATTTGTTTAACGCAGTGGACATTTTTAGTGACGAAGACTGTAAGGAAGAATTCACTAGCCTTACCACAGTTAACAAGGACTGCTTCGCTACGGGCGTTGACTCGTGGAAGTCGGTTAAGTTGAACTGTTAAGCTTTTCGTCCTTTGCTATCTTATAGGAGGTAGTTGGATGGCGAGAGTGCTTACGCCAGCACGTTCTATAGCACATATACTCAGCAATCAATGATATAAGCTCCACTCGAAGGCATTAGAGTACAGTCATCGCACTAGATTTTCCTATTCACTCGTAAAGTTTTGGCGTTCACCTCCATCCTTTCCCGTAAGTGGTGCGTCTCTTGTACAAGCTTAAACCACGCTCCAATCATGACTGGGTCTTTGCATTTAGCACGTTGACAGTGGAGCTTCCTGTTCCACTTTTGTCTGGGGCTCAGACTGGCTGTTAATCCAAAGCGACGGCCAATTCTGTCCGACTGGTTTAGGGAGGATCTTGGCCGCGGGCTGCGAGCAGAACGTTTGCCATACGTCGTACGTCAATAATATTAGGGGAAAGCCCCGACGGCCAAGGCCTATACATGGATGGGTCAATCGGAAGACTGCTTGACCTTAGACGTCCTTTCGCCGGCACGGCCTGTTTCCGACTACCTTCCGGTACTTGTCCAGATTCATGGGGGAGGTTACACATCTGGCAACGCCCCAGTCTTTTCCAGGCGATGCTCTCGTCAACGCCTCCGATGGCAAGCTCATTTACGTCTCCATTCAGTACAGGCTTGGTCATTTTGAGTTTCTTGGTGGCAGTGAGATTGCCGAAGACGGAGCGCTGAATTCCGGCTTACTGGACCAACGCTTAGGCTTGGAATGGGTGCAACGAAATATTCGAGCATTTGGTGGAAATCCAGCACATGTCACAATTTGGGGCGGATCGGCAGGCGGAGGAGACGTGGCATACCAACTCATCGCCGGTGGAGCCTACGACGACCCTCCATTTAGCGCAGCAATCGCAGAATATCCGTGGTGGCAACCCCTACTAAATGCAAGCACTCAAGATCGTCAGTATTTCATTGCACTTCAGCTATCCAACGCAGCAATCTCGACTGTCTACGGTCTCTTCCATCTGAATCGCTTCAGATACTTAACCAAGCTGACCAAAATGCGTCGTACCCTAGGCCAGGTGTTGGTTACGGTGTTTTCTGGTATGGTCCCGTAGTGGATGGCAAATTTATCCGGAATCTTCCAGAAGAGGAATTCAAAATGTGAAGGCGTCACCTTCTCGAATAACACTGATAATGGGACGGATCAAGAATACGAAACAGCAGACGCAAGTTGACCAGATACTCTAGTAGACCAATAAGCTAACAAGATTAGGCTGAAGGATCTGTTTCCTTTTGCTGATCCTTCGTTCTTCAGTCGACTTTACAATCTTTATCCAGCTTCAGACTTCAATTCGACGTTCTACCAGCGGCAAACCTGGTTTGGCGATTTCATTGTCAATTGTCCAACATATTATATGGCGACTGCAATGACGGACTATTCGTGGAACTCTTCGGCGGTCTTCAAGCTGACATTCGCCGCTGGTGTCCAACTGCATGGTGCAACATCTACGTTCCTCTGTTCGAATGTCACGGGATGGCCTAACGCTAATAATCATACTCTCGCCGAAATCATGTCAAGCTACTGGGTTAGTTTCGCAGCCACTCGCGATCCGAATCCACTACGCGTTTCTTCCGCACCGACGTGGCCAGCGTACATGAGTGGAGGGAACGGCACGCTTGCCAATGGAGAATCAGTTGGTTTCGACGTCCTCAGTATAACCGTAGCTAGTATCGGCGTAAATCCGGATCTCGATGCCAGTGCAAGGTGTGATTTCTTCAGCTCAAGGGGTTACCAGCTTAGAAATTAGTGGCGGGCAGGAAAGAACATAGTCAGAAGAGATCACGGTGCTTGTCCCTTGCTATTTATGTAGCCCGCTGCAACAGCGGAGTATGGGCAGTAACGCGAGCGCAAGGAGGAATGTACTGGCGACGTTTACAGTAAGCGTTGACTCGTCCTATTCAAAGACTTCCCATTTCCCTGCCTGAATTCTTGCGTTTAGAACCACTATATCGAGTCTTTCAAGCTCCTTTTCGGCGCGGGCGGCGAAGTTGAGGACTAACTAGTACGAAGACATGTCGAGTTGCCAGACTTGGACAACTTTCCTGATGCCAGTGCTTTTTTCAATGTCATTCTTCGCAGCTTCGCCTTTAGAGACTGAGCGGGACGGTTAGAATTACCGTCAAGGCACTGAGGCGCGTGAAATTCCATGCGGCTTCCGATCCAAGACCAACATTTGAGCCGGTCACGATGACCGTTTTGCCGGCGTAAGAATTGGTTGGTTTAGGAAGGGAGGTAATGAGTTGGGAAACGAGGATTCCGAAGAGAGACATTGTCTCGGCGATTCCTGAGTTGGGTTGAACTGGTTGATGAATCAACAAGCCATGGATTACGTCACTCGATGTTCCACGGCATAGAGTAGCCAGTAGATGAGCGGAGGAGCGGACCAGCAGCTTCGGACCGGGTTGTTGTTGTTCTAGTTTGAGTTACGGCTCGTCGGATGAGAGGATAGGAGGGCTAAGTCCGATTAACAGCGGAAGGTCCTTGATGATTTATTCGGTCCGAGTTCGGCACCCTTGGGATGCGAGCGCGCGTCCGGCACCGGAAAAAAAGTGCGCCACTAATTGATGAGTTAGCCATTACCAAAAATACCATCTGCCCATACAAATGGGCATACAAACGCGGCTTTCTCTCTGCGATCTATTCCGGACGGCCAAGTACGTAGTTGAAGTCGTAGATTTGTATGAGATGGCCTATATGAGGCTTTATACACGACCCGTAGACCATGGTTGTGAAGCGTCTGTGATCATGCAAGCTATGACGCTAAACCTTTTCGGGTCCTTCATGCGATAGCTGATAGATCCCTTGGCGGTGTGCGACGGGGTTCCACCCGGTCCTCTCAAATGCGCGATACCCTTCGCTAACTAGCAGCCGATCGAGGCGCACGGCTATCTAGTCCCCCAATGAACGGGCTAGGAACTATACTCGCATTTGCCGCAAGTCTCTTACACAAGACCCCGTGCGCTGTGTACACAAGAGGTGGATCCCTGTCAGGAATAAGCTGTGTTGTACTGCACCCCGCTTCACTGTCGAAAGCTAGGAGCAATGGAGAGCCAAGGACATTGGACCTTGAGAGATGGCAGAAGAAAAGAAGAATAAAGAACTCTTTACTCACACTTGTGCTGCATTGGTGTTCTGTGACAATCATCATTCATCCAAGTAGTTTTATAGCACTGATCTCTCCAAGAAAGGATCTGTAGGTCTGATAGTCGGTGACCACCATCTAGATCGACAGGATGCCGCCACTTCAACAGTTTGCAGCCAACTATTCACACAAAATCGACTTCAACAGAGGTCTCGGATCGCCGGCATTTTTCGTATCCGGGGATCGACCGTGTCGGACGAACCTCCTTGGCTCCCAAATCGGAAATAAGGGTCGAACTCCACACCAGATAGTGCATACCAATTTCCCATGAGGAATTCTCCAGATGAAATTTGGTGCAACGCAGAGCGGTTTTGTCCGGACTATTTCTGGCTAGGAGAGCCAATGCATTCAAAGGAAAAGCTCGGTAAATTGTGGGACGCATCGTCAGCTTGATGTCATAGTCTTGATAACTCGACTCGAACATATTTAAAGGGATTAATGTTCTTGTAGAAGTTAATTTATTCTCCAAGACAAGACAGCTTTTTGAATTACTTGAGTTTACGCCATACCGACCATGGTGCCGTCCTGCAATCGCGACACTAGGGCCAGCGAACTTTTACCCTACTATGCCTCTCAAATCACCGGAAAGTCTATCTTCATCACGGGTGTCTCCCCAGGGAGTCTCGGCGAAAGCTTCGTCAAGCAAGTCGCCGTAGCAGAGCCCGCCATCTTCATCCTAGCCGGTCGCTCGATTCCCAAGATGCAGGGCCTCGTCGATGAGCTTAACACCACATACCCAGAAATCAAGGTCAAGCCCCTCGCTCTGAACCTGCTCTCGTTCGCCGATGTCCGTATAGCCGCAGAAACCGTCAATTCATGGACCGACGTGCCTCATATTGACGTCCTGGTCAACAAAGCCGGCATTATGGCGGTGCCGTACAACCTGACAGAAGATGGTTTCGAAAGCCAGTTCCAGACGAACCACCTCAGTCACTTCCTCTTCGCTAATCTCCTCATGGGGAAGGTTCTGGTCTCGAAGGCACCGCGAGTTGTTATCGTCTCTAGCGGCGTGCACCGCATAGGCCATATCCGCTGGTCGGATTATAACTTCAACGAGGGTAAGCACAAAAGTACAGCTCCATAGCCTGCTTTCTCAACTTCAGCGACGATATGGTCCGCATCGACTTGCTGCGGGTCGTAACTGATGCAGGCAGTAGGCGAGTGAAGGGAAACTGAAACGGCCACCACGCCAGGTAAGACGTCGAAGGCATCTTTTACGGCAGTGACACAGCTTGGACATGTTATGCCGCGTAAGTTTAGTCGGCAAGCATCTGTCTTGAGTGGGTCTTCTGCGATCCCTCCCGTCTCTGATTGTGTGAGCCGGATGCTAGGGAGGCGAGAATGAATTGATATCAGCTTGTATATGATGAATGCGCCAACAGCGCAGCAAGCCGCCATTGAAAGGAAGTGCTCTGTGTTGAGTCGAAAGCAACGAAATGTTCCAGAGAGTAATCGAAGAGGGCGCAACGTGAGGGATTGCCGAGAAGAAGCTTCCCGATGGGGAATGCATCGGCTTAACATCACCCCAACCCGAACCCCAAATAGTTGCGTGCACACCCTAATTCATTGTAGACAGCTATTATCTATCGCGTTCACCTTAGTTCTGAGCCGTAGGATCACGATGTCTTCGGCTGTACTCTATTTGACGCTCCAAAAGGGCCCAACGAGACCATTTGACTGCAATACATTTTGAATCTCGTCCGCATTTCTCTTGTGCCAAGGCTTCTTGACATAATCTCCATACCAAGCACTCGCAAATTGCCACATCTGATGGAGTGGTACTATAGCTCCCTTCGCCGAATTATGTCGCTGACACCACTCCTGCACCTCCATTTCATTATGGAATGGCTGAAAAGATGCGCATGAGTGAATAACATTGTCCCACCATGATCGGATTGGAGTCGAAAGGTGGAAGACTAGATCTTTCTGGAGAATATCTTGATCGCGCACGTGAATGACGCATTGCTCACTCTCGCCCCCAAATCTAGTAAAGATATTTGCGTCCACATTAAGTGCGGCGGCTATCCCAAAGGCGCAATACAGACAAGTCGCCCAATATCCTCGGGCGCCAACTTGCACCCAGCATGATGCAGGATAGAGGGCGAATGGATGTACCACCCATGGCTCGATCTTGTGTGGGTGAAGCAGTAACGAGTGCGAAGAGTGTAAGGCGACTAATGCATCTTCAATTTCTTTAGGCGAGCATTGGAGGATTGATGCTAGCTGGGCAATACTTGGTGCATGACCTAGCTCGGCGATCTGCTGCGTGAGCATGCCTCGAACTTGTTCGTGGAAAGCCGTGACGGTGGGGGCCATGTTTTTGTTGTTTGTGTTGAAATGCGGACAGGACCAGGTTAACGTAGAACACGGAGAGAGAATTGAGTATATGCGGCTTTATTTTAAAGGTACGATAAAGCTTGGGGGGGGACCGAATTTTTACGATGTTCAAAAACGACAATTCTGTCGAAGGGCGTGGGCGAGTAGCAAGTCATGACAAGTGCTGCTCAAAGGGCGCACAAGAAAGTGGGCCGACTCACTAGAGGGATTAAGCAGCGCTTAGCAGGTACAGTGGAGTCAAGTAGCCGTGTGCACAGCCCCCTGAGCCCTAGCATAAATACGGAATAACCTAGCGGTGTAAACACGCTGTCGCACTGAACGTGCTAAAATGATGGAGAGTCCAAAAATTGATTGTATTGTGTGTGTGTTGTGTCTTCGTCTAGTGAACCCGGCCCCGCACGTCTGAGATTATATGGCAAGATTACTAATACAGTTTCTTCCTCAAGCTCCCATGGCTGATGCCTTGGCCTGCGACAACAGGACATGGCAGGGAACGGCCGCTTTCCCGTAATAGGCTTAGTTTTGTCCGCAAAAATCGAAAACGGCAAAGTAAACAAGCGTAAGTGCCTCAACACCCGAATTTCCTCGAAAGACCGCATTTTTAATGTAGTATAAAACAACGATAAAGAATAATAAGATAATTTCAAGTCATTCGTAGATACTAGCAGCTATAAAGTTGGATTCTTATAGATTTTCAGGGATTTTTTCTCTCCCTTGTAGCCCTAAATCTAGTCGGCATCTGGTTGTTAGGAACTCACCAAGAAGACAGAAGGGCGAAGCGCGCAGGTTAAGTACGATAGGCTGACAGGCCGAGAAGAAGTCAACCTGATACCCCGCCAAGAGATTAGTGGTCTTACGTCACTCAGGTCACGTGGTCCCACGATCCCACAGCTTGGCAGGAACGCCATACTTGGGACCATGGGACTTCCCATGAGGATCCCATATGGGAATCTGCGAGTATCCCATGGAACCACATGTACATAACCAGTAGACAATGAGCTCCCAGAGACCATTGTGTTTAATCTAAGTTTCTACTTGGACATACTACCTTCATCTGATTTACCCTCCGTGAAACGCTTCATCACTGCACCTCAATCAGTCATCCCCGAGAACCAACCCTAAGCCTTACCCCAAGTCTTAACACTGGTGTATGGTGTGAGGTGTATGGTACCCCCCTACCCGTAAATCTTGGGTAGCAATATCAGCTTGTGGGAGAGGCAATGCTAGTAAATGTTAGGTAAATCAAATAGTACTTAAATCAAATAGTACTTAATTAGTTAACGTGTTTTACAAGCAAGTCGGCCATACAAGCGAGTTGGCCACCCCACCAACTTCAATCAATATACTAACTTATTATTACTATAGCTCTACCACCACGTGCTCTATCGTCTTATACTAAATCTAATCTTGTTCTTGCCTCTTTATCTATTAATTACCAGCAGATTCGAAGCTCTAGACTAGCTGCCTCTACCTATACAGTCCCAAAGTTAACGCTAAACGATCGACGCGCCGGCAAGCCTCCCCAACGCGATTGCTAGCCCAACTCGAAGAAGCTCACCCAGCTAGAGGAGGAGTGATAGTTAGCTATATACTTGATCTCGATCTACGTGGATTTGCGCCTACGTACGCAACTATACGCGATATAACTGATAAACTGCTAGCTGCGCGCGGCGCTGGTCAGGTCGGCGTCCACTGGCCGCGCAACTTCGTCAAGCGTACAGACAGTCTTACGACGTGATTTAATCGAGCGTACGATAGGCAGAGAGCTCTGTGTGAGGATCCAGTCTTAATTAAGAGCTGGTTCGAGCTCGTAGAGAAGACAAAGGCCAAGTACGGCATCATAAAGACGTCTATAACTTTAACGAAGCTAGCTTTATGATGGGCAAGATTACGGCGCAGCTCGTCGTAACCGGGTCAGTATTCAGCCAGGTAATCGTGAGTAGGTGACGTTGATCGCTGCGATCAACGCTGCTAGCTAGTCAGTCCCGCCGTTCCTCATCTTCGCCAGCCAGTATCATCTATCTGCCTGGTATAAGGAAGCAGAGATCCCACGCAATTAGGCGATCGCGGTTAGCGATAACGGCTGGACGAACAACGGGCTAGGTATTATATAGCTAAAGCACTTTAACGCTCATACAAAGATTCGCGTTATAGGCGCGCGTCGCCTACTCGTCCTTAACGGCCACGAGAGCTACCACTCTCTTGAATTCCAAGAGCTCTATAAGGAAAATAATATCTATACGCTCTATATACCTGTTACGGACGACCTCCTTAAAGCAAGGAGGCACTCGGAGAAACTACGGGCAATAACGATGAGGGACCTATGCTACTATTATCTAGGAACGATAGCAGTAGCTAATATGTTACGTGACATGCTTAGGGTAATAGGACTCCTAAAGCTAGAGAAATAATAGATAGAGGATCTATTATTCTAGAAGAATAAATAGCTACGGGAACTAATAAGAAGTAGTTAGTAGGGACTAGATACTAGTAGGGACTATAGTGTTACGGGACTTACGCTATTGCTCACTCAATTCCCGAAGGGCTGAGCCGTAGAGAGTTTGTGTAGCCGTAGGATTATTCAGTGGTCTTAGTGACACTAAAGGTAAACGTTTAAACGTTGTATAGTAAAGTAATAGACAAGTATAATTACTAATCTATAACTACTCTATTATAATATAAGTATAACCGCGAATAATTTATACTAGGAAATCTATCTATTTATATAGAGCGCGCTAAGCCCTATAGTAGCTTAGCTCCCCTTATAGCAGTCGACTACTATAGATAGTAGTTAACTACTATTTTCCCTTAGTAACTACTATCCTCTTACCCTAGTAGTCTATAGTCCCCGCTAGTATCTAGTCTCTACTAACTACTTTCTATTAGCTCTCGCAGCTATTTATTCTTCTAGAATAATAGATCTTCTATCTATTATTCTTCTAGCTCTAGGAGTTCTATTACCTTAAGTATATTATATAATATATTAGCTACTACTATTATTTCTAGATAATAGTAGTATAGGTCCCTTGTTATTATTACTTATAGTTTCTCTAAGTACCTTCTTACTTTAAGGAGGTTATCTATAATACTTATCTTTTTCTCCTAAGTATTATTATCCTAATAATTATACTTACCTTCTTAGCTTATATACTTATAGTTATCCTATATTACTTAACGTAGTTTCTATTCCTATAGAACTAGTATTCTAGAGTATAGGTTTATCTATTCTAAATACTAGCTAATATAAGGCTTTACTAGCCTTACTTACTAATTTAGTTTAAAAGTTACTCTTCTTTTCTTATACTATACTAAAGGTATAAAAGAATAATTTCTATTCTATTTATTACTATAACCTTATAAGTTATTTTTTCTTTTTTTTTTTTAATACTATTTCCTTACTTAAACTACGTAAGCTCTAGCTAAATATACTAGGTAAACCTTTACTTAAGCTTATATCTTAAGTATAAATCTTATAACTTAAAGTATAACTTAGTTATAACTAAGAAGAATTAGGCTTATCTTAAGAACTAGAAAAGAAAACTTTAGAAAGAGTTAAATAAAGTAGAAGAGAAGTAATCTAAAATTAATTCTTAATATATAGGTCTCTATACCTAGTATATCTATCTTTATAAGTAACTTAGACTTCTATCCTTTTATAAGAAAATATATAATTATAAGTTAGTAAATA
>JAQGEP010000651.1:0-11255 GCA_028476805.1 Acrocalymma vagum
ATGCTGATGATTGGCTACAGAAAGAAGCAAGGGGCAAGGGCAAAATAAACGATTCCCCCTTGCCTCGGAGAACTCGGACTCGCTTACGGAATCCCGATCCGTTATTGCACCCCACAATAGACAAGGCGCAATCGCACATCTCTGTTAGCGTATGCAAGAGGCCCTTAAGGGGCGCAGTAGTGGCCCTTTGATGACGGTCCTAAGAGAACAAATCGATGCAGTTGGTTATTTCTGGAAGCATTATCTTTTTGCATTGGGTACTTCGCAGGACTGCGTTAGTATGTGCTCACAAGCTACTTGTTACACTCATGAACAAAATCGCGATGATCATTGGACCACTATTCTGCACACAGCGGCGCTGTTTTGCCAAGGTATGGGAGTTCTTGTCGGATTTGGTAGGATAGCTAACCGTAACATTGTGACAGAGCGCGAAGGGTATTCATTAGTGTACAAGGTAACGAATAGTGAGGTTGGTTCATGGAGGATTGAACGGGTTTCAGAGCCCTTACACTGCGACCATGAACAAGAGAGGCTCTCTTCCGTTAGCGTACAACGAGAGGTTGATGGTTACATAGTGACGGCCACCGCACCTCTTAATGATTGGTCGTTTGCTGCGGCTCAACTTGTTGTGAGAAATTCACTAAATCTTCATATGGATACGTTTTGGTTACTTCGAAGAGGATATTTTCGGGGCAGCGTTCATTGCGTGTGCGTGCCTAGCGCAAAATGCATTGCTTGTTCCCAGTATGATAGTCGCTGCTCGTGGCGTGTGAGTGTTGTTAGAAGAAATATGAAAGGTTAGTGTATGTTGCCAAGTAATGTTGGAACTGAGGGGATACTGTGGGAATGAAAGGAATGGGCAAATCGCCTACCAGGTAACTTTCATCTTCCATTACATCGTATGCTAGTCCGCGTGTTATTTCCGCCAAAGCTCTACCTATTTAACGATGGCATAGAAACATATAAAGTGACGAATCTGTTAGTAAATATAAACCTCGCACGTAAGTACAGGTAGCAAAGCAAAGTGGTCGCACGACGAGCTGTCGTATTACACGGTAAGCCCAGCATACTCTTCCAAATTATGAAGAGGAAAGAGACTCAATTATATTAAAGTATTGTTCCAAAAATGTATTTCTCTCTTTCCTTCTTTTCATTTCGTTGTGCTGGAAACCAGTTTTAGGGTCTCTCCATTTGAAAGAGAGCTTAGCAATGACACGGGCCTTCTGCATGTCAGTCTTCTATACACTATTGTAGACCTCTGGTGCTTATCCGTTGTCCAGTTCAAGGTACTCACCAGCGCTTTCTAGAACCCTAGGCTACGAGCCCCAGCAGGACATCATAGGAATCTCGCACTTTCTGCACACTTTCTGCGAAGACTGTTTTTTCAGATACCCGTCACCAATGGTAAGCATCCCGTCTCTGTTACACTGTAAAGTAACCGTTCCTAGGGCCTTTGTGCTAGAAATTGACGCTGTCATTTGATTATAATCTTGAACAACATTTCTACTAAGGTTTATTTCTCGCTGTATGGGAATATTTTGATCAAAATAGGGTAGTAGACTGTAAGGACATTGCACAAAATCCTTAGGCTCCATTGTTTACCACGATATCATATACGAGAATAGAGTTGTATATAAGTTTCTAGGATGACATGTAATGCAAAGCATGTACATAATATCTTATATAATCTTAAGCCGATTGTGGTAGCGTTCATCAGTATAGAACGAGTGGAATGAAGGGCAGAAAAGCTTCCGCAATTAGAGTTTCACTTGAGAATGCCTCAAGACGAGCATCGTGTTGCAGAGACGATCGGTAGGTGGATTTCGGCTTAGAAGGCTTATGCTAACAATCTGAAGGCGAAGGATCCTGTGCAGTGGTCAAAAAGGTTATCCATCAGGATGGCACTGTAAGTGAAAGACACTACGGTTTGAGAGTCGAGGGGGACAATTCTACATTCAATTGTTGTGGAGCTAAAGGATTCCAGATCTATTGCCGAAAATTCGTCGTACGTTCACCGGATGATGTAGCCATGTGGAAAGAGAATGTCGAAGCTTTGAATAACGAGGCCATGATTTTAAGGACCCTAAAGCACGAGAATATTGTTAAAATGTTTACACACCAGCCCGGTATTTCCTTGGACCTAGAGTACTGCGAGAATGGCGATCTAGATAACTTGATCAACGATCGCCGTACAGTTGGGAGACCTATGGAGGAAAACGAAGTGTGGAATATATTCTATCAGATCCTGGAAGGTTTGTACTTTTGCCATTACCAACAAGCTTCTGAAACCGCCAATGGCCGTCTTCCTAATACTGATACGCCTATGAGCGGAGGAATTTTACATGGGGATTTAAAACCTAGAAACAGTAAGTTTCACTTCATTTGCAATCATAAACAACTAATATTTGTAGTTTTAATTACTGCTAAAAACAAAATCAAGATTTGTGATTTTGGGCGATCACAGAGGCTTAACACTGAAGACATTCAAGAGAAGAAATGGGTGGGCACGCCATCTTTTATGGCGCCTGAAATATGGGCGCCTGCAGGGAAGAAAACTCTAAGTTGTGATATATGGTCGCTTGGTTGCACCATGTATGAGGTCTGCACCTTTGAACGGCTGTACAAGGAAGGAGAGAAGGACAAAGATGGGAATTGGGCGGAACTTATTGCGAAAATTCAGACGATGGGTCTGCCAAAACTTCCAAAATATTCGGATTGTCTACAGAAAGAAATGCGTCGGTGTCTTGAGAAAGATCCCAAATGGCGCCCAACCACAGGACAGCTCCTTATCGTTGCTTCGTTCAAGCATAGACATTGGCAGTGGGAGGATCAATGCCAACGGTATCGATTGGTCCGTCAGGCGCTCCGGAGGTATACAGCCGAGGTTTCACAAATGAAAGTTAGACTGTTGAGTTATGCTGCAGGAGAAGGTCCACGGCAGCAACTGGACTTTGCTTATAGGGTGGCTAATTTACGCGCCTCTCACTCTGAGGGATCTGAGCAATTGGGAGAGAATCTGGAGACAATGCTGGATACCCATGAACAGGTTGCTAGCAATGTGAGTAAAGAAAATGAGAATGTAAGACGACTTCAATCGTTGCAGCGCCGATTGGGCGACATATCTGATACGGAAATAGTACTCACTAGATATAGAAAGCGGCTTTTGGAGGCCTTGAAAAGGGATTATCAACTACATGACCACGAATATTCCGTCAGAGAGAAAGAGCTTGCTTCAGTATCAGCAGATCATAAAAATGCAGTCAATTCCCTAAGTCTTCTCCATGTACGAGTTCAAGAAGCTAAGCAGGAACTGAAACAATTGAAGCAAGAGAGTGAAGAACTTTGCAATTTGCGCACCCGACAGCGAGAGGTATCCATGAAGGGTGAGAAGGCTCACATTGAACTCCAGGTGAAATACAATGAGCTGTGCGAAAAACTGAAAATAGCAGATACTCTTTACACGGTAAAATGTGCCGATTATGATAAGGCGGTAGGAGAGTTACAATTATTGAAGAGCTGCCGTGAGAAAACCCATACACAAGACCATTTTACGCAGACTACGGAGCATGAATGCGTGTCTACGACGTGCAAGAACATGGATCAACATATCCAGCACCGAGATCATCTTGTATTCCCTCAGAGCGAGCTTCCCAGCATTAGCAAGACAAGTATGAAGTTCAACAGTGACGCAACAGACGCGGAGCCCACGATAGTTCTAAATAGTGAAACCTCGCGCAACAAAATTATTGCAGTTGAACGTAACCTGCGCCAGATATGGTGCATGACACGTGGTTCAGATAACAGGCTTACGGTGGAGGCCGTGAGTGTTTCTTCAACTATCAACTTAAGCAAGGTCAGCGTGAGGTTCAATCCGCGATCAGACTTGCAGTGGATGAAAGCCCGGAACGGTAAACTAGTGGAAAACGACATTGCTGTTGTTAATTTTCAAACGTGGGAAGTCTGGAAAAAAACATATACTACGCTAGAAATTAAAGTAAAAGGTGATTACTTACGGCAATCTCTAGCATTCCATAGACAACGCTATTGTGAGCACAATGAACCTTACTGCCCACATAGGCCCCAGAGTACATCAAGAGCGTTTCACAATCGCGTGCGCTGTTCAGCACACGCGTATGTAGGCGCTATGAAGGATAAAAAGCAGGCCAGAATAAAGATTGCGACTCTCAAAACGTATGGATTATGATATGCAAGGAATAAGCGGCGGCGAGCAAAACATTCTCTTATACCTACACTACAACAGCTGTCCTCATTGTGGCGGCGTCAACCGTGGAGCGTCATCACACTAGATCTTCCCATTACATCATAGAAGATCAACGGGGCGGCAGATGGCTTTGCATGCCTCAAAGCAGGCAATATCTGCAGGTTGACTGCAAGGTGTAAGCACTGAAGCTCTGAAGTTACCATAATAAGACTGGTGACCTAGAAGAAACATTCCAAGGGTGTCAAGATCCCGACGCGTGCTACTTGAGGACAGTCACGAATCTGCGATACGGCGAAATAAAAAGCATATGTTTTGGCATACAGGGCCCGACCAATAGCTTCTTCTGCTTCGTAGTTTAAGCCTTTTCTACAAAGCGATTTTCCAATGCATAATCTTGGACCTACGCTGAAGGGTTGAACTGCGTTCCTTTAACACTTGGGCTGGAAGCACAAAAGAGGATCAATTCATAGAACGGCCCCGGTCCAAACTACAGTGTTGTGCCACTCGGCGCTTAATCGAGACAACTAGCCAGAGTGGCAGCCAATGAGAAACTGACAATTAGTCAACCAACTACCCGCAGGGTGTGAGCAAACTGTCGCAAGATGAATTCTTATTGAGTCTAAGGGTTCGAGTGATAGTATATACACGGTTCGATACGTAATCGCTCCATACCATAGCTGGTAGCGGAGAGGCAGCGGGCTATAATAACTATGACACAGAGAGCAGTCGGCTCACTAGGTTTGTTTAACGATGGTTCATCACACTTTGGAAACTATAGCACAATAGATTATTACTAGAGAGCAGTTTCTCGTAGTATAGGTTGATCCTTAGAAAAGGATTGCGCTATGTGAGCATAATCTTATTCGTGATATGATTCTTGACGGCAACCTTGGCACCATCGAGATGTCTAAAAGCTGCCTGGCTGTAGCAAGACTTCTATCTGACACATTCGGTCAATTATGCGTTACTTCGGCTATACCAGAGTCCCACCTATGCTAGATGTCTTACACGAGCACCTCATTGAAAAGCCTGGGCTATACATACCAGGATATGTAAGATGGCAATCTACCTTTAAGTAGTTGGGAAAGGGAAGGCACAATTAGGCCTGATCAAATTCTCAGCGCCAAGTGCGGGGATCCCACTGCTCGAGCTCCTCATGCTGATGATTGGGCACAACAAACGATTCCCCCTTGCCCTGAGAAATCGGACTCGTTTACGCTTAAGGGGGTATCAAATCCCCATCCGTTATTGCCGACACTGCGCGGCTCCCCTACAATAGACAAGGCGCAATCGCACATCTCTGTACATACTGTAGAGATATTAGCAATGCCTGTACAGTAACTAGCCCGAAGAACCCGACTTACATTTCTCTTCGGACAGTCTATGTCCTTCCTGAATTACCGCATTAAGGGATTATTATTTTTAAATTTCTTCCGCAAATGCTCCAATGGGGGTGAGAATTTACCCACCATTTGAATATACCAACCAACAGAGACTGCTCTGAGGTTAGTCCTGACTTATCCCCACTATCCATCTGCCATAGGCTATCGCACTCATTCTTTTCTCTACTAAGTTTCGGTCTTTTGCGATGCTCCAAAGAACCGTTCATATGGTGATGTGTATGCGAGACGCGTGCTTCGCCATAGTACAAGGCTGCGAAATCTTTACAACGGATGAAGCATAAATTTATATATAACCACAACTCAGTACTGTATTAACAAGCGTGTAGCTGGGATATATAACATGGCCAAGTTCGCCACTCTTCCGCTCCCGCGCTTGCTTTCCTCGGCTTATTCGCCATACGCGCAGCTCATCTCGCTTCGAGAACCTCGTAGCTAAGTATTATGTATCTCTTTTCCTTTCTCCAGTATACCCGGCAGAAAGACATTGGCATTCTATCTAGAACCCTTCAGATTAGGCAACCGCTGTTTCCAGATATTTTTCTGCTTCACGTGCAGCACAATCGATTGAGTCTTGAGTAGTAAGATAGGCCACAGTACTGGAACACGTTATCGCCTTTATCTTCATTATTGATTTTATTAAAAACGGGATGCGATCCAGCTAAAGTGCACCCTTTTTAGAGGTGCCATTTGCTTGTCTTATTAAGTGCTTAAGTATCTCTCGCGATGATTAGGTTCTGCAGTAATAGAAGAGCTTCGGACGTCTGATGTTGAGATTTTCAGCATTGCTGGTGGCTTTCTTCCTGGGTGTGAAAGCCTGTAACCTTGTAGGACTGTATATGGAGGTAAAAGAACCCCAGTTGCATTGAAAACTATATATATACTTGGAAACGTGTGTCGGTTATGAATATCAGATCTTATTCTTTCCGCGAAAGACCTTATTTGTAGCCAGCCAATACAAGGGTGGGAACCCTTCTCAGCCTTTTTATCCAGTATTTAAAGAGCTTTTCATCGTAATTTAAAATAAGAACCATAACTACTTGTTTCCAACATTTAATTGCCACACACGAATAAAAGAGATAGAAATGATTTTTCGGCTAAAAATCTAGCTAAATGGTATACTTTTATAGATCCAAAATTGAGCCGTGTATGGCTTTGTGAATTTGGTACCAGGGAAGGCACATGAGTCGCCTGGACTCCCACCAGCCGTATTGTATCTATAGATAGCATTGACTCTACGTTTCATAAAAACATTCGTAGGAGACGATGGCCGTAAATGAAGCCATGGAATTGGAGCATTTCGGGACCCAGGATAACTATTGTTTGGTGCAACCGTGGTGGCTGATACAGTCCAGTCGCTGATAATTCCTTCTATCTCAAAGAAGATTCCTCCATTTGAGTTAGTCCAGCATTCCCCCAACTGCCTACCATATCCATGTATGTTGAGATATTCCTCTAATAGATCTGGCCTTGATATCAACGAGAGTATGTTTCCAGGCAAGGTTGTGATAAAATCTTTGCGCCAACTTGACACTGGGGCCGAAGGAGATATATTATAGAGCTTAGCTATAGCATCATTAGCGTACTCAAAAGGCACTGGTGATATATAATTATCATACCATGGGAACTAATATGAGTACTAATCTTGCTAGGACCGTTACATTGATAACTTATATTACCCACAGCAAGCGCAACCGAACTCAAAAAGAGGCCCTTAGGCGGAGGAAGCGTTGACTGCGGATGATCTAGTCCAATATGTGCGTCAGGGTGATCCGAAGGTGTAGGCCGGATATATGCAAAAAAGACGATAACAATGCACCCAAGCAAGAGGGCGAGTTTCTTCATCATTGGTATGGAAACACTACAGACACTTGATAAGGTTCAATTCACCGAGTTTCTCGGCGCCCTATAAAATATCTTGGGAAGGACGTATTTATATACCGTCCTGTGTTGTTAAACCAAGGGTTTATTTTCTTAAAGGGGTGGGAAATTATAACCAGAAACAAGTTCCACAGGAAGGTGCTGCAATGGACTGCAGAGCCATACATGTCGATGTACATGCAAAAGGATGGACTAACAGCATTGTTACTCTATAGTGACAGGTAAAAGCGGCGCAGCCTTATGGACACAACACAGAGCATAATTAGCTGATGAGAATCGTCCACTCCAGAATGAGGAGATCAATGAAAGCGAAGAGGCCCAGTCCCCACAGGAAATCAATACCCTGACAGCCCTTTCAGTGTTTGCACTTGGATTTCTTTTGCCTGATCCGGGACGTAGCGCTGGGCACTTGAGTAAGGATCCTCTAATCAATTGCTGGAATCGTATCACTGCGTGGCAAGACGCTCCAAATATTTCTCATTCACGAGCTGAGAGAAAGATATTCAGCTTTGTATGTTTGTATTTTGAAGAATATGCTTATAGCATAAATCGAGCCTCAAGCTCATCTCTACAGTATCACTTGCACAAACAGCCTTTGATGCCTGGACGCCAGGTTGTCTATGCTGACCGGGTGTCGGGATGCTCTTCTCGGCCTAGATGCCCAGTGTAGCAACACCTAAATTAGAGAAGTTCCGCGACAGCGGTACATAGAAGGACACGTCTGCTTAAACTACGAAGGAGGCAATCTTCGGAGAGACGAAGACTGTAAGGAGCCATGCAGAATTCGAGATATAATTTTGTCATGATCTCGGATTACAATTGCGGACATAATTATATAGACTATCTCCAAACGATATTGGTGCTATGTTGAGCTATGCCAAGTAATAAATCTGTTTAATCTTTATATTCTCAAAGTACGATTTTTTGATTATGACTACTATCCCTCACCACGTAGCAAGCGAGAATCACCCCGTAGCGAGAAATCTTTCTTGAACATAAGCTCTTCGCTCCATGTTTCCCCCAGGTCCAAACATACCTGGGTGGTAATAGCATGGGTCTCCTAATGCCAGTTTCTCCGGATGTCCCTCACTCTCGAGGGGGCCATCCTTATCCGTAACACTCCTCTCTACCTTACTGTCACACCCTTTCCTTCCTCATTACATATATCATTACGGAGCCTCTGCTTGTAGAAGCGAAAAGGCATCGCGCCGTTAAAGACCCCTTTAAATTTTGATAACGATATAGTTAACAAACAGTTCTAAGAATTTATTAAAGAGCAGACATATATGTAGAATATATATATTCACATCTACGTCTACTGCTCAAGCTACTATTCAAACTACGACTCAAGTTCAAGTCCAAGTTCAAGTTCAAGCTACTATCTTAACCATTATGTATATATATTGCATCAAGCCGTCAACAAGCAAACAAGCTTAAGCTGGTAAACCAAGCATGCCAGCAAGCTCAAGTCAGCCCTACTCAAAATTAGCAGCAAACAAACGGCTGGCCCAGCCAGCTTGCTTGCTTACCTATTGCCAAATCTGTTCTTCACCGACTATTTTGCGCCATTTTTGCTGAAGCTTTTCAATAAGCTTGGGGTTCTGGATCATTGCTTCGATCTCTAAGCGCGAGAGCGTATCATTGCCACTAGCCTTTTTGCCAGGCCTGCGGACGTGCGTCCAGTAGTGATCCTGACAGTTGTCGTTTCGGTTAAAGGGCTTATTGCAGATCTCGCAGCGAAATTCCCGCCTTCCTAAGTGTGTATCTTTGTGGCGCTTTAGGTGCTCTAACCGCCTGAAAGCGCGCTCGCAAAGGGTCCCGTTCTTGTCGAGCTGGTCGCATCGGTACCGCTTGGGATTGCCAATTTCTTCAACTTGTGTGATACGCACGTAGGACATGTTAGAGTCTTCGGCTGGTGAAGTAATGCCGTCATACGAGTAGGCGATGCATTCATCGTGGTGAATTTGCTCTTTTGAGTCTCTTTGCTCCTTCTCTGGAGAAATATCAGACACGTCCGGGGAAAATGGCAGTGACGGCCTGCTTGTCTCATCAAAGTCGGGTTCGGTGAAAAGCTTTTGATGGACGTGCGTGTTGTTCTCTTTGACATCGAGCATAGCGTTCGATGGGTTCATTGCTTGAATAGACATACTGCCCTGTGGCAGTCGTAACTGTGACATCCATGCTGCATGTGAGGGTTTTCTGTTAGCCAACAGACGGCCGAGCTGCGGGCACCCCGCTTCAAAAAAGGGAACCATACTGCCGTCGAGACAACTTTGGTCAGCTATATTTCCAGTAAAAAATAAAACATCACGTGGATGGAGCGTCGCTGCTTGATTGTCTTCCATTGGAGGCTGCATGATCGTCCATTGGTTGTACGCAGAATCATAAGATCCCAAGCCAGTTAGCCATGATACCGGAACAAAGTTTTCAATGCATAATGAGTTTTGACTATATGTTGGAGTCAGCGGCAGAGGGTAGCTGTTAAAGAATGATTGCGGCATTAGGATGAAATCGCTCCCCTGCTCAGCTGTGAATTCAGAAGATGGCGTTCGTATGGCCGCGAAAAGAGTTGGAGAGAACCGGTAGAACGTGGCGATTACAAATTGATTTGATCATGAAACGACTATGACGGACGGACGGAGGTCGTTGCGGCTTCGATGAATGTCAAACTCGAATGAGAAGTTCAGCACCAAGGGTTAGTAAGTACATCGAGCCTAGAAAGTGCGCCATTCTTCAATTCACTAAGGCTTCTTGGCACTACTTAGTCTCAATCAGCACTAGGATGGGAAGGAACAAGGGGTTATGCTCAACAAACAAGGCCGCGTCCCCCTTAGGTTGCGGAAACCGGCTGTGCTGAATCTTACAGTAATCGACCCCTTCACATTTACCGTACAGTACACGCACATCTCTCGATGGCTTTTACTATGTAACCATAACAGGAATACGGGAGACTTCCATACGAGCTCTTGGAAGGTGGAGATATCGATATCCATAGGAATGGTATGGTCGAAAATAACATGACTCGTTTCCGAAGCACTCACGTGATAGGGTCAGTTACATTAGCTTCAAGCAACAAATCACTTTCTCCACACCATTAAATTTACTATTACGGGATCTTTAGTTACGCATGTCTTGTTTTAAAGATACTTACTGTACAAAAATTTGTAATTCCTCAAAATGTGTCCGCATCGTCCCATGGTAGTGCTAAACGCTACAGGCGGTGTACAAGAGACTCTTGTACAACTGGGAGCGAAAATGGTGTCCTCTAAACTATTTCAGAGAGTTTGCGCACGGACAGGCACACCCTGTTTTACTGAAAGCCCTGCCGGGCCCGTGACCTTGCGGCTTAACCCACCACATGCATAGCAACACATCTGGTAACTAGCCTTGGTCGGAACCGAGTCACGAGGCTAACTTAGCTCCTCCAGAGATGTAGGCAAAATTAATGTCGTCCGTGCGCTTAAACTCTTTGAAACAGTTCAAGCGAGGACACCGTTTTCGCTCCTAGTTGTAACAGAGACAATAACTGTGAGATAGATAGGACTCGTATTATAAGATAAAGACGAATATCTGAGGGGTGGAAGCCCCTCATAGATCAGATGAGTATTAATAGCCTCGAAGGGGTATGGTGAGAAATGAGGGGGCAGGAAATGTAACGATACTTGACGGTTTCGGCGGGTTCTTAGGGACTGCTTCTGCTTAAACGAGAGGTGAGAGTGAGTGCTGCTCGCCCGGATTTGAGGCATTGGGAC
>JAQGEP010000652.1:0-11207 GCA_028476805.1 Acrocalymma vagum
GCGACCCAACCCAACCCTACCCCTGGTCCGTGCGACCCCTACCCTACCCCTACCCATTGGGGTGTACCCATAACCCGTTTACCAGCCTAATCGGGACTAGTTAAGGTGTTGCGGGAACCATAGTAGTTACCGTGACAGGGATGTTAGGAACTCACCAGGTCGCAAAGGTGCGAAGCGCGCAGGTTAAGTACAACAGGTTGACAGGCTACAAAGAAGTTAACCTAATACCCCGCTAAGGGATTAGCGGTCTTACGTCACCTCTAGGTCACGTGGTCCCACGATCCCACAGCTTAGTAATACCTTGGCGCTTGGGACTATAGGACATCCCATGGGAATCCCACATGGGATATGGCAGGAATCCTATAGGACTATATGTATATAATTTATAGATAATGGGCTCCTAGAGACTATTGTGTTTAATCTAAGTTTCTACTTGAATATACTCTTCTAATTTACCCAACCGTGAAACGCCTCATCACTGCACCTCGATCAGCCATCCCCGAGAACCAACCCTAAGCCTTTACTACTAAGTCAAGTCTTAACAAGGGAGTAACTACCCGTAAGCTAGGTGTTAACTACCTATTAGCACGGGGTTGCTAAACTTTATTAGGTCAGAATTAGTGGTATCTAGAATAGAAATAGTAGCATTTGGGATATTTTTCGAGCTGACGTCACGTGTGTGGTAGTGTGTTCAAAACAGTGGTAGATGGGAAATTTTTACGCCAAGCAGTGGTATGGCGGAAATTTGCCGAATATTATATACAGTGCTGACCGGTATCGGTTTCCGGTTCGTGCACTTCGGTTATTCTGAGCGCACGGCCGCTCAGATAGGCGCTTACCAAATAATCCTTAGCGCTGTGCAGGGGTGGTACGTGTGGCTTAGAAAGTGGCGATATGCAAAGATATCAGCACCGGGTTGAACCACAATGCATGGAGAGACTCATTGCGATCATGCTCGAATGGGTTTAACTTGATTATTTCTCTTCCACGGAGAGTTCATCGTCTGAATATTGAAGCGACTGCAGCGTAGTTTGAAACGAAAATGCATAATCGATCGCTTCGTCATCACCATTTGAGAAGGCATCAGAGCGATACATGAAAATCGAAAATTCGACCTAGACTTGCTCGCCCACCAACCAGTCCTTCAACTCGATGATCCAATGCTTCTTTTCAGTTGACATGATCCGCGATGTTTTCCACGCACCATGTCCGGCGCACAATATAAATTGAGGAAATTTGTTAAGATATGGTTGGATGATGGAACGAAGTTGCCGTAAGGCTCGTCCACTAGGTATGGGACAAATTATGATTTTGAAATTGCGGTCGGTCTAGATAGGTAACGGATGTCCCTTTTCGAGCATTCTTGCGAGACCGAGGAAATGTCGTTTGATAGTAACTTACACTCTGGTTTCTGCGAAGGCGCTTCAGAGGCACTCGTTGGGCGATCAAAGTCCATTTTTATAAGTCAATTAATGATATAGAAGAGGCTGCGAAGTTGTTGCACTAGATATAGCTAACGATGGTGGCTTTGATTCGGTCGCAGAAAGAAATGCGGGTGCTTGCCAAGTGGCAGGGATTTATGTCCGGGCATTTCTTGTTGCGATTAACATCTTCAAACTAACCTAAAGGGTGCATGGCGTCGTAGACTACTACAAACTCCGGGCTGATGTCCTTCTTTCGCTCCCAAGTGTTCTCACTTTCAGGAAATCCTACCCATAGATCTATGAGCCCCTTGGCTGGCGGTTCTTCAACAGTCGCAATACTAACTCCCTCGCAACCTGGGATGTTCTCGCTTGTTCAGCCAGTGTGAGGATCAGGGTTCGGGTCAGAGTTGGTTGGCTGCAGGGTAACGGAGCCTGATCGTAACATCCGATCACTATCTTAGGTAGTTGTACATGATGATACTAACTTCATAGATAAGATAGAAGCGTATTTAGATGGAATTGATTGATTTGTAGTACTTTTTACCATCTAATCTAGCGCAGCGCTATATGTAGAGAGTGGTGATAGCCTCACGGGAGCGTACTACACGAGTAGTACACATGCGTATGCGTACCTACTAGGTTAGCGCGGACTTAGCATTTGCCTAGGTATGACAAGATGTACTTATCCATTTGGCCTAACAATCAAGACTTATCCAAACTCGAGTACACGAATTTCTCGAACTCAGTTAGGAGCTTAATAGCATTTTCATCTCCAGTAGGTACAAGCTGAGAAAGGTATACGCCGGCGACACCATTGTTGAGGTCTATCCACTATAGTGAAGTAGTAAGCTAGAGACCACATTCACCAGGTAAAGGACTGACCTACCCAGTAGCAATTCGGATAACCCGACCAGGTAAGTGAGCCTACTCCACGTCGTTTCGGTACTGCAGTGGTATTTATCAGACCTCCAATCCCAAAGCTAACAGGGACGTCGACAGGAACGGTATTCCAGATAGCATTGCGGGACGACGACGAATACTCATCTGGTTTATCGAGGCCCCTGATATTCTCTAGATGGGGCTGGAACATCTCCTTAACAGTCTCGGGCCGGAGTAACTTCCCTATCAGGACGCCATGGTAGATCTTGAGCAGATCATCCACAGTTGCAAATAGACCGCCCCCTCCAAAATCCGCCGTAGTAGTATCCGGATAGAGAGGATTTGTCTGCTCTTCTAGGCTCTGGCTTACTCGCTCCCAGTTTCTGGCCTTTCGAGTTCGCAGATCTTCTCGCAGTTCAGGATGGAAGGTGATATCCTTCACAGAAACGACGTCGAAGATATAGCGTTGCATGTACTCGCCAAGCTTCATAGAGGTGACTCGCTCGACCTTTACAGTTCGCGATGCGAATTAGTTAATGCCTGTCATATTGGATGTTTCTAAACTCACAGCGACTCCAGCCCAGTCAATGCTAGGGGAGTACATCCATCGCTCGCCCGGTTCGAACAGGAGAAATTGGTGGGGGAACTTCTCTGCCTATAATGTTCGGTAAGCTACCGTACTGACGACCGGAGGGAGTCAACTCACGACGGACTGAGGGTTAAGAGGTGGTTTTCCCTGCAGCTCTTGGTAGTGAGTCAGGAGCGGATCCATGAATACATAGGCCATGCCGCTGGAGTGAGTCAACAGGTTCCTGATTACCATCAAATGTCAGTAAAATGCGTCAGCTTTAATAAAACAGGAGATGACTTGCCGAAGGGTAATTGGCTTCGTCGCGGGCTTGAAGATAGCTTCATCCTTTTCATCAAAGCCCGTCAAGATCTGTGGATCCTTCCACTCTGGTAGCACTTTTGCTATATCATCATTCAAATCTAGCTGTTCCCTCTCGACGCACTGCATTACAGCAATAGTAGTAATGAACTTGGTGGAAGAGGCGAGCCAATGCACAGTATTAGAGCCGGCAGGGTTGTCGAATTCCTCTCCGAAAGTCTTAGCATAGTGGAAGGAGCCTGGATCGCGTAGGATTAGCAAAGAGTAAACATGGAAAGAACAAAAGGATTTTGTTAGTGACATACCATCCCTGCTGATGGCACCAAGTGTAACCTGTGGGAGGGGCTGGTTGTCTTGCTCAAACTGGTGGCGAAGAGAATTGACGGTTGCATCGAAAGAGGCCATGATCGCAGAGTGATTCTCGGCGTAATGAAGAATTGGATTATTTTGTTCTGTACCATCTACAAGTTTTGCGGATTGTTGTCCAGTATTATGTTGTGGAGGGGCGTCATGTGAGCCATGGCTTCTTCCGCCGCTTCAATTTCCCACAATAGGCGAGGCGTGCGTTAGCGGTCCTTGTAGCATTCTTTAGGCCCCGGACGGGAAAGTGTGTCTCATCTTTTGCGAAAGCCAACTTTAAAGAGCCGGGTAACGTATGCACCATTAATGACTCAGTTTAAGTAGATAAAATATGCCTTCTTGAAATGATCGGCAGTTAAGGCGTCCTTTGTTTATCCTTCGTACAAACAACTGTGATGGGACAAGCCCATGAGCGAGGTCAAATACGACTTAGGCAAAGTGATTGTTTACAAAGCTCTGACTTCAGTTATTTACGCACTATTCATAAAGTCACATGATCGTTCCCTCACAGGAACGCAGACCGATGTTTGGAGGTTCCACAACCACAGACGCAGATATACGTTCCGTCATATGAGCTCGCGGATCGTTCGTGTTCTTTGGTTCACCGCCGTTCGGAGAATACGGGTTGCGCGGTGAACTGACTAACGGGATTTTTGCTCTGAAATGTGCACCCGCAGCTTGGCGACTTGGCATGGAGGAGAATTAGGAATACTGGCTCAGCTTTCGTTGGAACTTGAGGCAATAGATAGATCGAGCAAAGCCAGATGCAAGGAGAAGGCTTGATCCTAGGCTTGCTAAGTAAAGGTCGCTTCAATTCAGGTATCGAGAGCGCCAACCCAGGCCTTCGTTTATGGGAACATTTATGAGTCATCTCGAAACCTTAAATGTGGTTTGAAAGAAGGCAGGGAGGTCGGTATGAACATGCTTGTGACAGAGCATGGACACACCGGCTTCATCCAGATGCATAGTGGATTTGGCGATCATCTATATGCAGTAGTGTGGCTTCAACCATCGCCTCCTATATTATTAGTTAGCGTCAGAGCTGTGACGATTCTGAGCCTGGCCCAGCCGAGCCCCTGCGCCCTGGCTCCCTCTCTCGGCCCTTCTTGAGCCGGACCTAGGAAACTCCAGAACGCAACCGCAGCCCTTAGTACGTGACAGGCAGCCCGTATATACAAGCGGGTGGCATGCTCTTCCGTAGTTGCAATGTACTGGACTTGAAGCCTGAACTTAGGGCAATCTTCGCACGGCATGTTCCACCCCAGCCACTATCAGCGATCGTTTTCCATTACAATCATGGAAAAGGTGTCAGGGATGGAATCTCGGATGGAATTGGGGCTTCTTTTGGGAACAGATACACCCATGTTATTCTAGGCTTCCATGGAGGACTCAACATAGTACCGATCCTGGCGAGGCTGCACTTGCCCAGGCTACGGAGTGGACAAATACACTACAAAGAGAGGTTAGAGCGAGTGGCTTGGCATTGCAAGGAGGATTTCCCAGTTTCTTCCCCCCGAACAGGTAGAGCTCGCAAAGTTTTTCGACAGCGGTAGCTCACGCTAGCAGTCCGCTCATGGGATGGCTGTGTACGTCTCCTAAAGACCAGTCTTCGACCAGATCCCGCTCTGAAACCAAGAACAATTCTCCACGATGAGATTTCTTGGAGAAACATGGTCCTTTCTTGGTCGCTAGAGAATCAAGCCCTCTCAATGACTCATACCACCGTGTAGATCCGGTTAGCTTAAACTTCATAGGAGCCAATTGAAGTACTGCTCTAGGACGGAGTCCAGATAAGTGGAGGAAACAACGAAGACCACTAATGCACGCTTCGCATACTGTGAGAAAGCGGAAAGTTATCTGAAACACTATAGTAATGAGTCAATCTCTTCGGACACTAACGCGCGTCTCGCTTTTCGTCTAGAAGAGGTAAGTGGGGACGTCACAAATATACCATCAGCCTTCTTACGACTGGAGTACCTACCGACTAGGACTGTGAGACTAGAACATGACTGGATTCGGATTTGATGAAGCAGGTGGACAGCGAAAGCAGCGGCCCGACTTGAGGAGCTAATCCAATACGGTGGGCATGAGAGGAATATGAGAAATTTTTACAAAGCGGGGAAGGTGAATCACTCTCATTTCCTTGGAACCCTCACATCATTCTACGAAGAACTGAAGTTCCGTTCTTCGCTTTTGCTAGTAAATATATAGCGTGTGCACGGACATTCACCTTCCGTTCTTCGCTTTTTTAACGTTCCGTTCTTCGCCCTTCCTATGTCATAAAATATATGCAACTCGGGCATAACGTGTAGAAAGTAGATCCCAAAAGTTATAGAGCATTATAAGCTAGAAGAGAATCGCGTTATATAGATAATAATTAGCAAGGTACTAGTAGTAATATTCGCGTTCTTACCCTAACCACGTATCGATAAGAAAAAAAAAGCAATATGGGATACTGTAATTATTAAAGGGGGGCATGTAGTAGAGAGAGAAGGTACATAGAGACCTTCGCACGGCTGTTTCAACATGTTCCAAAAGCTCGAGTTATTATCTGCAAAACATGCAGGATTGCTATTCTACCTGCGCATATCGCTAGGCATCTCAAAGACAGCTATTCTAATATAGCCGTAGCTGCACGCAAGGAACTCGCAGCCTGTATCCTCTTATTATCCGATCTTGCGTAGAACCCACGTGAGTTATACCTCCCAAAGCCAGCAGAAGAGCCACTTCCAGGCCTCGAAAGCCACAAAAATGGACTAGTATGTCTCGCCGAGGGTTGTTAGTATACATGCCTATCGCTATATCGCATCAAAAGCCACTGTGCACAGAAGCATAGCTAGGTCAACGCACAGAAACGAGGAGGAGACATAAGACAGAAGAGCAAGCAACCAAGCAATCGAATGTGGCGGGACGGTCAATATTACCAACGGCTATTCAAAGTAGCCGGGTGGCCTGCCTACGTCCCCGTCATAACCAACGGCCAGCCAATTGCAGAAGATACCTCGCAGGGTGTTAGGGCAGACCGGCAACGTCGGAGAGACGAGCAAGCTGCTGCAAGAGCGCAAGACACGATCTAGGAGGGCCGTCGCACACAGGCTAATCTATGGCTAGAGTTAACGCTGTGGATTCCCTACCTTGATAGTATCTCTCGAGAATACCTCCTGCGCGCTAGAGAGTTGGTAGAAGAGGATACAGAGGGAGTAACAAAAGACGAGAAGGCCTTAGGGGATGCGTGCAAAGCGATGCAGCGAGTAATTCGCAAGGCGTTTAAGAGCAGCCAAGCAAAGATTGTAGGGAGGCTAACGCTGGAGATTATTGAGCGCCGTGAGACGGGAGCAGGCTCGAACGAGAAGCCCTTTTACGCAGGACACCGAGTTAGCACGATTAAAAAGTATAGTCGGAAGGTGTTGCAGATCCTCTACTACCTCTGGCGTACCTATAATTAGGCAGAGCGGCCGCCATATACGCTAAACAGTACCTAAGGAGCCACATTACGCTTGCTTTAGGAGATAGCTCTATCTAATAGCCCTAACCGACGGCAGGACTTAGAGACGCAGTGTCTGCAGTTTTAGATCGCGCTACTCGACTACACGCTTCTTGGAGACGAGTATAAGAGTAGGCTTTTAAGTGGTATCGCTGTCCTTGGCCTCCGTTCTGGTTAGCAGGGTGGCTGGCTCTAGGCTCATGAGTTTTCGTCTACGCTTTCTGCTTTAATTACTACTTCGAAAGCACTTGTCGTATATGAAGTACACTGCAGACGGGAGGCAGCGCTGGGCGAAAGGCCGGATATGGCGCCTGCCGTGTACGAGCTAGTTAGAGACATATTAGAGCGGTTTTTAACGCTGTCCGACTATTAGGGCAAGCCAAGCCCTATGAACTAGATGCTGCGTCTACGTACATTAGCACGTACACAAGCCAAGAAGCGTAATACGCCTGGTATAGTGTCGTGGGACGGGGATCGCCTTTTGATTGAGAAGGCGAGTTTCACGCTAGCAGACGTCCGCTCTATGGTCAAAGGCCTCTATGAGACGGTGCGAGTCTAGCTACTGCGTGATGTGCTCCTCTTGGACGTCGACGAGCGGGGCTAGGTGCGGCTAGGTACTACTTAGCTGCCGGAGCTGTGTATGGACGAGCTAGTCGACTAGCTAGCAAACACAACCCCGGGCTAGAGCTTTCTATAGTATCCCGATAATAAGCTGGACAAGTGGAAAGACTGGCTGTAGAACCGATTGCTAGACGAGGCTCCGCTAAGAGAAAGGTTTATCCGCGGTATAGACCATACGCAGCAGCCTGTACGTACGCTGTGGCATAATCAAGCTGTAGCTTAGTATCTAAAAAGCGTACGCAAGTTTAAGGAGGGTCTCTTTCCGCTAAAGTACTTCTCTGCTGGCGGACCTGGGCGAGGCCCTGAGGTTACCTCGATCTAGTGCGAAAATAGTATAGACGGGGTCGGCTATTGAGGTACCTTTATAGACGGGGGGTTAGTATCCTTTATAGTTAACTACTATAAAGGGTACAGTTTCAGTAAGCGCGTCAAGAACATCCACCGCTACGTGCCTCAAGAGGTTAGCGAGCTCGTAGTATACTTTCTTAGTCTTGGGAAACCATTTATCGACGACCTTTAGATAATATGTAACGACATCAAGAACCCAACGTCTTTCCTCTGGGAACCAGTACTAGAGGAAGCCTAGGGGGAGTCCGATAGCGACTTAAGCGATAGTAGCGACGAGGAAGGGGATAGTGATGGTAAGAAGGCTAGACTAGCGAATCCAGACGGGTACTAGGGAACAGACCGTATACGGCGTGTTTTGCGCGAGTATATACTAAAGTACATGAACGTTGCGCTCGGTACTCGCGCGTGGCGGCACGCCTATCCCGCGATTCATCGAGAGTTGACGCAAGATGGACAGGCGCGGGACTGGCTGGAGGTGCTATACTGGGGCAAGGAGTCGGCGAAAAGCAACGCCTAAGTACTGTAGTCTGGTCATACACTAGAGACGGAGGAGGCCAACTACGGCCGCTCGCTGGCAGAGTCGCCCTTCCAGACGGCTGCCGAGAGAAATGAATTCTGGCGTGTCAGCGTAGACTGGCACCGCATCCTAGGGTTTACCTCTGCCTAGAATAATAGACACGCGCACCCCGGGTCTAAGGCTGCTATAATAGCACGGCAAGAGAGTAAGGCCCTCAAACGATAGTCAGCCCTTGTAACCACCAATGTTAAAACCGAGTTTAGGCGGCTGGTAGGGCGAGAGGATGCCGAGTTTCGTGGCAAGCAGGAAGAGGCCCAAGAGGCTATTATGACACGAAAGTTACGCGTGCTGGTGGTGATGGCTACAGGCGGGGGAAAGAGCTTACTGTTTATGCTCCCTGCGTTAGTCTCTTTGAGCGGCGTTACAATCGTTATCCTGCCACTAACTACGCTGCAGGACGATCTATAGGGCCGCTGCGACGAGCTTGGGATCCCATGTGCCAAGTGGAATGGGAATAGGCCTCCGTACTGGGCTCGTATTGTGTTGGTGACGCCTGAGAGCGCCGTAACGAAGTCGTTCGGCTGGTTTATTGACGAACAGCGGATGCTGCGCCAGCTAGACCGTATCGTTGTTGATGAGTGCTATGTGCTACTCGAGTTAAGCGAGAGCTGGCGACCCAATATGCTGAGGTTGACAGAGATGACAGAGAAAGGCACGCAGGTACTGTATCTAACTACAACCTTACCTCCTATGCTGCAGCCTGCTTTTCTGTAAATTACCGGTCTAGACGTTAGCACACTTACTATTTATCGAGACGCAAGCACGTTACGTCGTACTATCGCATATCATGTGCTAGAGTACGCACGCGAGGATCTGGACCAAGTGCTCGTAGACCTAGTGCAGGCTAAGAAGGACTAGTACGGTCCAGCCGCACAGATTCTAGTCTATTATTAAGGCGTTAAAGAGACTAAGCGGCTAGCTAAGGTTCTTACATGCAGGGCGTACTACCGCGAGATAGGTACAGACGAAGAGAAGGCTCGTCAAGTGCGGAACTTTACGTCTAGCTCTGAGAAGCTCTGCACAGCGACAACCATGCTTAGTCTTAGCCTCAACGCCCCAGGCGTGCGTGTAGTCATCCATGTTGCCATGCCTCGTTCCTTGTGTCAATTCGTACAGGATAGTAGGCGTGCTGGGCGCACTGGCCTGGACAGCGAGTCGATCGTGTTGCGGCCGTGTTGGCCAGCCAAAAATGGAAGTATAGTTAAGGGCGTAGGCTACAAGCTGGAGCAAGTGGCTAAAGACTTCCTTACTGCCTCAACCTGCCGGCGTGTTATTCTTGACAGGTATATGGACGACCGACAGGACCGACAGCAGTGCGAGTTAGGCGAGTCTAAGTGCGATCTCTGCACAGCACAGCCCCGAGGTACGAAACGGCCAGCCCTAGCCATAGCAGCAGAAGAGCCTACTGCCGGCACAGACCCAGTTCAATCGCACCGGCAGACCTTGCAGCGTGCTATAGTCGTCGAATAGCACAGGGTGACAACGCAGCAACGTCGTCAAGCTGAGCCAGTGCTGTACGAACTGGAGCGGTTGGAGCAGCATCTCCAGCGTTGGACCAACATCTGTCCCATCTGTATGGCTATTCGGGGTGCCTCAGAGCCTTATAGCTGGCAGGCCTGTGTCTAAGCCGGTGCTCGCCAAAAGCAGCAGATGCAGAATTAGATCCGGTCCTTAGCCCGCGTGAAATGGGAGGCGTATAGTAGGTACCTCTACTGCTGGGCGCCACAGGCTGTTTGCAACCGGTAGGAGGAGACTAGTATATAGGGAGCGTTTAAGACACGGGGAGCAAAGGTGTACTGCCAGTTTAAGGGTGTGCTTGAGGGCGTAGTAGCTGCATTGCTTGCATTACGAGCAGGAGAGTATATGCCTTAGGTGTAGTAGTAGGCATAGCAAGCCAGGATTATTCCTGCGAGGGCAGAGGATCCGGTATATGTCTGGCTAGAGAAGAAGGTAAAGGTCGGACTTCGAAATGGGAGCTATATGTATCGTATGCTATATGCATGGGAGGAGGGCATTATACAGGGCTTTAGAATAACTTAGGGTAATAATACTAACCCTAACCCTATATCTATAACCCTAACCCTATATATTAGAATAACCTAACCCTAAGCCTTAGGTATTACCGGAGCGAAGCGACAAGTAAATAGGAGGGTAAGAGGGTTAGGATAGTAGGCCGCTTAGAGAGGCCCCGCGGCTTAACTACTATAGGGAGGAGAGATAAGAGGAAAATAGCAATTAATAAGTCTATATTCTATAAACGAAGATAGTAAATAGAATATAAAATAGGAATAATAGTATATATAGGAGTAGTATAAATAACTCTTTAATTTAGTAGTATAAAATAGGGTATAATAATAAATAATATATTTAAGAAAATATTAACTAAGATAGCTAATAAAGAATTTAATAGAATAGATAAGTAATAATAAACTAAAATAGTAAATAGAATAGTAAATCTAACTTAGAAGAGGAGGGAGGCGGATTTATATAGTATAGAGGAGGTAATTTAGAATAATAATAAATAAAAGAAGGGTTATAAAGTATATATATAAAGTAAATAGGATAATAAGAATAAGAAATAAGGAGAGTAGTATAATAATAATAGAGGGGTAGGAAAGTAGGCCC
>JAQGEP010000654.1:0-11153 GCA_028476805.1 Acrocalymma vagum
TTGTATGTGGTTATATAGCTTTAAAACAATTTATGTGATTCTGCTGAAAGTGGGCGTTCGGTGGGTCCGGGCGTTCGCTGATGTAATACGGTACGTCGCGACGTCCGAAGACGAAAAATGGGCCTCGAAGCACTCCCGCACGCTCGACCTCATCGTCTCCACCGTCTCCTCGCCTGACATGCCTCTTTCAGGCTACATGCGACTGCTCCGCACCAACGGCTCCTTCATCCAAGTCGGTGCCCCTGAAGACAAGCTCCCGGCCATCAGCGCTGGCGCCCTCATCGGCAAGGGATGTAAGCTTGGTGGCAGCCAGATTGGTAGTCCCAAGGAGATTGAGGACATGTTGAGGTTTGCGGCGGAGAAGGGGGTTAGGCCTTGGGTGCAGACGATTAGTATGCGGGAGGCGAATCGCGCGGTGGTGGATATGGAGGATGGGAAGGCGAGGTACAGGTATGTCTTGGTTAATGAGGATGGGCAGGCCAAGTTGTGAGCTCGAGGGGAAGCGGGGTTTGGGGGTGGGTTTGGGGGAGGGTGCATTGCGTCTTTGGGTATATGGATATATAGATACACTGATAGTATTCGAATATTGAATTTTGCTTCTTTTCTTTTCTTCCTTTTAGCGAGAGAATTCCATCTGAGTCGATGGGAAGTTCACTCTCACTAACGCACGAGAATGAACCGTTCGTTTATCTGGCTCGTGTTTTACATTTCAATGCCATTAGGAATTCGAATTCGACGACGAAAAACGCGTATGCTCACTAGGAAGGAGATGTAGATGTGGGATCTGAAGAAAGTAGTAGCTGCGGGGACAAAAGGAGAAGATTAACGCAGGATTATTTGCAGAAGAGAAGAGACTCATGTGTCTGATATCTGTAACCAGTGGAATGTGGCTGGAGCGGAAGCTAGTTCGGGGAAGTGTAGTGCAGTGTAGTGTATACAGATGAAGTAGTGTTTTGTATTAGATTGGATTGGATGGTAAAAGATGATTTTTTTGTGAAGATTAGATCTCGATTGCGTTTAAAAGTCTTGGGCTTGGAAAGATTACTGGGTAGAGAGGAGAGAGGAGAGAGGAGAGGAGAGTTGTGTTTGTGCGTTGTGCGTTGTGCGTTTTGATGTAAAGGAAAGATGGTGTTTCTTTCTTATGCTTGATGGTGATGGGTGGGTTTGATGTGTTTTTGCTAGTGCTAATACTATTTCCAAGGAGGGTTTGTTTTTTTTCTACTTGTGTTGTGTTGTTGGCGGTGAACTTTGATGACAACGACAAAAAAGGAAGTTATGCTTCTGACGCCCTACTAAAAGAGTCAGGAACCACGAGACCACTTCTTAACTAGAGAGCAGGCAAAGATGGATGGATGGGCTGTGAGATGAAATCAATCAGGCATGTCATGTCTATCATCAATGAAAGGCTAACAATCCTGAGCGTCAATCCAGCGTCGCTCGATATATTTACACCGGAGCGCCTCCTCTCTTCTACCATCATAATCGGAGACATTTGCCCTAGGTAGCTCCTGTCAGCAATAGTATTCCATTGATTCCTGGCTCGAAGACGATAGAGAAAAAAGATGACTCACTTTACTATTAATTCTAAGTCAATGCCATTTACATTCTGCACACAATGCTTCATGACTTCTACCGTTTGGCGGAGTTCTGAAAGCCCACAAATCGAAGTACCCCACGCTTCCACAACGGCCTTGTCCAGCACAGGCAGCAGGGCTCGGTGTGTCAGGGCATCAAAAATGATGAGTAGGCACTGAACTTCGCAGTACGCTCGCCCTGACTGCATCGATACGGCGTAGTGTGATATACTTGCAAGCAGCGTATGGCACAACTCGAGCGTCCGCAGCGTGTGCGGCAAGAAAGGCGCAATAGACATTGTTTCGTGGCGGAGTTGCGGCGGCTCCCGCACGAAACAGTTTGTGTTGATTCGTACATGTGTGAGCTGGGACTGTGATAGTAGCGAAAGCGCGCGGTTTTGGTAGTCTTTGAGTACGCCGTGGACTCGTACGCAGAAGCCCTTGTAGAAGTTGTCCACGGTAAAGGATCGCAGGGATGTAATGAAGCTTTTTTCGAAAGCGGAGATAGCGAATGAGACTGTCGCATTATCTATGCAGGCGGATTTACCTTCTACGAGGGACAAGTGTTCAAGCTCAGGGAAGGCGTCAGCGAAGCTGGTAAATTTGGCGTTGTCGTGCATGTCTACGGGAGATAATCTGAGGGCTTTGATGGCCGTGCTTGCAAAGTTCTAATCTTGCTGGTTGGTGTTAGCCCCTCCGATACAGGTGAAGTCCTCAGTGATCAACGTTGTCAAGCTCGGCAGATACGAAAAAGGAATGAAGTCGCTTAACGGCGCATGGTTGGTTTGGAGCCGCAAGATTTGGAGGCGAGGAAGTTGGAAGAGAAGGTCGAGACACGTTTCCGGTTCGAAGGTGGACGGGGCGAACCACACATTCTCAATCATACTTTTCAGTCTTGGGCTTGATTCGAGTCTTTCAAGCAATTGATGTATCTGAGATTGACTCTTGAACGCTACACTGCGGTGTAAGGGGGCTTCTGTGATGCGGTACAGCTGGCGTGAGGTGCGGGATAGGGCACGGAGATCCCTGGTGCTCCAATCATCTATACTGGTATGGCAGTCAACAAGTGGTTCAAGATGGGCCACAATGTGGCTGAGAAGCTCTTCAGGGAGCAAGTTCATGGCGAGATTGAGTTTTGATTTATTGATGGTCTGTAGCAAACGAAGACGTGTTGGTATTTGTGGGATGCCTGCTACCTAGCTAGACTGAATTTAGTGCTAGTGTACACCTGACCATTTGCATCTTCATTACGTAGTTTACATGAGGTGTTACTCAGCTAACGAAATCTAAGTAAAACTTAGTTTCCGTCCAGCAGAATAGCTCAATAGGGCGCGCAGATCTCGTCGACGATTTCATGTGAATACCTAGTCCTATTGGCCCTAAATGTGTCAATGAGCTGGGACCTAATGGAATGATATCTCAAAGCTCCTTACAGGATTAAGACTTGGAAGCTGACGCCAATATCCGCAAACTCCTCTCGACAGCTCTGGACAAATTCATCGTGCCTTTCCTTGTCGTCCAAGTATGGTCGCTCCATCTCCAGTAAAACTTCTTTTAGACGTTTGTATTTCAAGGGCGCCTCGTTCCGGAACCGAAGCAAGCCCTGCCTCATGACCGAGGCATATTTTTCCCATTTGCAAAGATGCATCGTCCGCAAATGCAGCTTCTTAATACTCGATGGCATCCTTAGCGTTACTTCAACAGTGGGGGGGACTTGGCTTGTGTTCGACAACATGAAAAGCCACAGCTCGATTTTGACTTCTTCCAAAGCCGACGCATCGGGAGGGACATGGAGGCTTAAAGTGGATACGCAATCTTCGTATCTTGTCCCAGATGCGGAGCGAAACTCAAGTTGGCGGATGGAGCGCTCAAGGGAGGGCTTGAAACAAGACATCACCCACGAACTGGAATAAGACTCAAATCCCTTGAGACGGAGTGATGCTAGTGAAGTGCAAGCTCTGCCGATATCCTCTAAGCCTGTATGCTGGTGTCGCATTTCATAGTATGCGATGTAAAGAAATGTAAATGAGAGATGTTTGATCGAGGTGTTCTCGAAGTCCATCCATTCTTCGAGTGCTTCAACGGTTGCATCGGTCACCTGCGCCAAACGTCCATGGCGCAAATGAAGACTCGTAAGCTTTGGGAGCTTGAAAAGGGGAAGTAGGCTGTAAAGATGCGAGCTTCCAATATCAATAGCAAGATACGATAGATTTAGAAAGCGCTGATGCGCTTTCCCGAAATCGATCTGCACGGGCGTGGCATAGTTCCAGATGTTCAGAATTTTGACGTTTGGCAACATCTTAAGGAAATCGTACAGCACGCCTCCTTCATGCCCAAGGTCTCTTCGATAAACACCGCCCCTGGCTAACGAATTTGTTGCGGTGATAGCTTTCACTTGCTTTGCCAACGCCTCCCAGGTGTTCAACCGTCGCATGAGCCTTGACGTGGAGAAATTGTCCAAAGACCATGGCGGAGTGGAGTCGCAATACGTTACGCTCAGGTCAATCTTGATTTTGGAATAAAGATGCGGCTCCGCAATTCTATAGAATCGACGAGAGACTAGACAGGTGTTGAGGAGGGTCGCGATATTGGTGCTTTGAGGCGGCATAGCGGAGTTATTCCCTCCGGCCTCAGCAATGATTTGATCAAGAAGCTCGTCCGGTAGGGAGTCCATATTGTGATGATGCGATCTGCGGCTGATGAAGAAGGTTTGATTGAGCTCTTTTCATCTCATAACCTTGGAATGCTTGAAGAGGAGTCATATAAGCAGACCTCACGCTTGGTAGAATGCGGCATAGCTCATTTTGACCAAAAAGCGTGGTACTGCTAGACTAGAAGACCTATAGGGGTGTAAGAAGGAATTTTGAGAGTGTGTAATAGATTGCTGAAGTATGCTGCCTAAGCAAAATATTTATTGCCAGTGAAAACAAAAGAGATAAATCAAACAGACCAAAAAAAAAGGGTCTTGCCGCGACTCGAACGCGGGGCCTCTCGCAACGTTGCTCAGGTTTATTAGCACTGTGCTCCCTAAGCGAGAATCATACCACTAGACCACAAGACCTTTTGGACATTTTGTATGTCTTCGGAATTTAATAAATTATATTCGCAATTTGAATAGAAAGAGTAATTATTTTTTAATTACCAAAATTCGTTCCGGTACTTATACCAGTGTTCGGACGTTACATTCCTAATGTCGATAATATCACATAATCGAAGACCCACCCGGCGCTTCTAAAATCCGAGTTAGGCTTAGTATTAGCTCACTCGACGCCTTCATTTTCGTTTTCGCTTTCTGTTTCCCGAATCTAGGATTGAGACAGCTTACGCGTTCCTTCCTATTCCGTAAAGGCAAACTATTGTTTCTGAAATCTGAGTCAGGCTTATTATTAGCTCACTCGACGCCTTCCCATTCGTTTCTGCTTTCTGTTGAGAAATCTGGCAGGTCGCGATCAGGGTGGAGGTTCCCGACTGCAATGGGCTGAACTCAACCGCCCATCTCTCAGAGGCCATCACTCAGAGTTCAACCCTCAGAGCCCGGGCCTATTCCCTCCGGAGCTAGTCCCAACCTCGCTAGTACCTCGGCTAGCGAACTCTCACACAGTTCGCTAGACCACACCCATAGATAGCTCTTTGTGCAGTATCTCACAATTGTAAGAGTAAGTAACGTTACCAGCCCAGCTACTGTCAATCTTCCTGCCCTTATGCCTCCCCAATCGTTCTGTAGTTTTGCAGACGATCAGAGATCAGCCTCGCCTTGTACGCTGGAACAAGCAAAATCGCAAATTAAAACAGAACTGGCAATGGTGCTTCTTTTTCGCTTCTTTGTTACAGGAGAGGCGACTCGGAAATCTGGCTTGAATTTGGCTTAACTATAGTATCAAGAATTAAATGTTCTTCAGTGCAGTCATGTTTGCCATGCAAATAGTCTTATTCAAGTTATTCTACCAAACCAGGAAGCTACTCTCCTCATGAATTCGATTTTATGTAATTGTATCAGTAGGTATCCAGTCCATATCGCTATCTATATCAGTACCATAGGTAGGTACCCAATCCATACCGCTATTTGCATCGCTTTGATTGCACACCGGCACAACTTGTCGAAAGGTGACCCAAGCACACCCGTTATTGTTGGAAAAGGTCGCGTAGTACATGCCATCTGGGCGATAATGATGATGATGATGATGACGATAACGTTGATACACTTGAAGTGTAAATTTCTGAGGTTTATTTCGATTCTTTGAAAACTTGCTCCTGCGATAATAAGGCTGAGCAAACTCTGAATCAGAGAGCTCATCTAGTCGGCATTTTCGTCTTAAATAGTCTTTCAGAATTGGGGAAGCGCGCTTGCGATGAGGTGATGGTTGGGGCGGATGAGTTGGAGGCATGGTGTCGTCTGAAGATGGACTGAAAAGCTGATACCTTATGAGGATTCACATATCTGAAGGGTATGATGAAATTCGTTGCTTTTGTCAAGTACCGATGATAAGCAATGGCTATGTGGGAATAAAATCCCAAAGTCACGTTGCAGCAGAGCTTGAGAAATGAAATTTGATTAACAGATTTCGAGAAGCGAAATCCCGAATTTGGGAGGCCATGTGCCCCTCGCACCATAAAAGACATCAGCTTGCATTCCTCAGCAATCACTATTCACCCAAACATGAATAGCTTTGAACAACCCAAACGGCCTTTGGATCTGGCTCCTGAGGAGCCACGGAAGAGACATAAAAACAGCGATGCAAGCGTTGAGGAGAACAAGCAGATTGCCAACCCAGTCAGCCTTCCTGACACCAAGCGAAAGGCCTCTGAGGATGACGCACCCAGTAGCAAAAGGGTGAAGCATGAGCCTGCAAAGGAAAGCAAGCATGTGGCCAATCCAGATACTAAGCGAAAGGCATCTGAGGATAGCGCGCCCAGCAACAAGAGGATGAGGTATGGAGGCGATGAGGCTGCACAGGATGTAGGTGAGGAAAGCAAGCATGTAGCCAACCCAGTCAGCCTTCCCGATACTAAGCGAAAGGCCTCTGAGGATGACGCGCCTCACAGTAAGAGGGTGAAGTACGGACATGGTAGAGGTGCTCATGACGCACCAGATGAAGATGAGGGAAACAAGTATCTGGCCAGCTTTCCCACTAAACGAAAGGCCTCTGGGGATGATGCCCCCAACAGCAAAAGAGCGAGATTTGGGCACGATGAAGCTCCTTATTTTGTACATGACAGATTTGGAGGAAGCAAGCATATACCCACGGTAGCCGACCCAATCAACTCTGGTACGAAACGAAAGATGTTCGAGGCTGACACGCCTAATCGCAAGAGAGCGAGGTATGGGCACGATCAAGCCATTGGTTATGCACAATCTGGGGGTGGGAAAAGCACGGATACGGCCAACCCAGTCAGCTTTCCCACCAAGCGACGGACCTTCGGGGATCATGGAGCTGCAAAATTGGAATGCACAGTTCTCGGCCAGCATAACCAGATTTATCTGCTAGAATTGTCCTTGGACGAATTGTGCGTTTATTGCATCATTCCTAAAGATGACCTCCCCAAACGCGTCGGATGGCTAGGCAAGAATGTACTGAATCGGACAAATCAGCGGAAAAGTGACCTTGACGAAGGTGTATCTCCGTATAAGGTTTTGACGGTCGCCTATCTAAGTCACCATGGACATTGCGTTGTACCTCCAGAATGGCAAGTAATTGCGTCGCATTTCACTGAAATGTGGACCCAAACACTCACAAAATGTTATTCTACGGCAGTTGTCTTGGTTGAATGGCCAGACCAAAAACAGACTTGGGAATGGGCTACAGATATGCTGGATATCGCCCCCAGTCTTGCGGCTTTGGCAAAAGCCAATGAAGAAAAGTATCGAGAGCTGCTGCGGCGCTTGTTTCACAATGGCCTTAGAAAATTTTCTCAATAGAATGGGATATCTATCTAGAGCAAACTATATGTAAACTTATTTTAGCAACAATGCCATATAAGGTCACCCACTGCGAAACGGGACGCACAAGGTGGCGGGACACTTTTCCATTCGAAACTCAAAATATCATCCCTTTATCGAAGAACCAACTTGTGTATATCGTCGTACGATTCTATAGCATCTGCTTAATAAATAAGGTCACCCACTGCGAGACGGGACGCACAACGTAACGGGACACTTTTCAAGTCAAACATCAAAATATCGCATTCTAATCGAGGATTTGACTTCACATATCGATCCTACAGTTCACTGGTATCTGCTTAATAGATATAATGCTTTATTAACATCCGTCCCTGGGTTACCGGACACCCCATGTGACCGGACAAACCATTGGTACTTTGACTTTTAGCAGCTGCAAAACCTATGCGTACAACGAATATTGCAATAATTCTATAAAAATAATCCGCTGCAGCTAATCCTAGATATGTGTGATCTACTTTTCCCCAAAATTACGTTCACATCGTTGCCTCCGCGCCTAATTTATACAGCGCCTTGTGTCGTGGCAAAATATACTTCCCTACCCACAGCGCTAATATTAAGTCTTTTTCGCTCCGGCTTTTTATAGAATAGCCTTATCCTACCCTCACGACCCCTCTCTAATTCCAAGAAGTCATCATCAGCCCTATGCGCGCTGTAGGGCGCGATTTCATGCAGCGCCGCCCCACCGAGTGGTACTTCCAGCGGAAGCGAACTACCAATCCAGGCTAGTGCGAGATAACCCCGCACGTCTTACGTTATGCACTGGCGGGTGTTTTATTGTAAGATATGTCGCTGTGCGGGGTGCACCCTAGCGTTCGGATTATCGATAAATCCGATCTAGGATTAGGAGTAGTAATAAGGCAAGGCCCGGCTGCTTATTTAGTTAGCCAACGCGCTTCTAGCGGCGAAACCAGCTTCGATACAGCGATCCCACACACCTCGAGATGCAGTCCAACGCACAGCGATACCTACTTTATAGTGTAGCCACGCAACCATGCCACTCCGGAGTGCCGAGATCCGCCGTTGCCCCTTCCGCTAACCGATGGAACGACCCAATCGAGCCCTCCGCGCCCTTATGCTTCTTAGTCCACTAGCGCGCCGATTCCTAGACTAAGCCGCAGCGAGCTCTAGTCTCGGCTCGTTAAAGGGGAATACGATGTAATGGGAAGGATACAAGCTAGGATAGAGCGCAACGGGCCTAGAAGTTAAAGCCTGCGCTTCGACATGCGGGTTTAACTGAGCGTTACTGGCAAAACGCCGTCGTTAGAAGCGCACACGAAGGTGGAAAGCCCTGCATGTTTTAGTAATACAGCTATCATACGGTCAAACAACTAGCGGCTCCTTAGATAAGCACTGCAATCTCTAGAGCCGTAGAGACGTGCCCCAGCTTAAGCTCTGAGGGTCACTAGGAGCTTTGGATTGTTCATGTTAGCGAGGGATGAGTACTAGCGGAGCTGTGATGGTAGCCATGCTTGGCAACACTCTACACTATCTACAGTTACATCCAGTACTCTTTCTCTTCAGCCAGATCTACAAACCATCGCCTCCGGCGCAACCCTCTGGCAGGAGCGGGTCGGCCATCCTCCCTGCTAGCGTCATCAAGGTGTTCGTCCGCTTTTAACGAGGCTCAAGTGGCGAATCTTCAAAACGTAGTGCTATGAGTAGTCATCTTGTCACTTGATCTAGAGGATGCTCGAAGCTGCGCTGTGGCAAATTAGTAAGTTATATATTTACGCTGACCTCAACTCCCTCCATAGAATAAAGATAATATTTTAAATAAAAGTAGGATAGTAAGGTATCTCCATATGAACGCTTCAAGGTCTTAGGATGCATCAGGCTCGGCTTTGCATATCCGTATCCTTCCAGTGCCGACACCGATGCCGATTGTCTTTCCTGACATCGCTGAGCATGACGGCTGATACTCTGAGGGTAGCCACACCAAATTCTTTGGATTATATGTTATCCAAACACTATCTGAGGTCAAGGCTAGGCCTCGATACCGAGGTTTATGGGGCTCCGAAATGGTTGGAAGTGTAATTGAACCTAATGGAGCACTAATGTCGATAGTGCCAATTTCAGTGTGAATATATGAGTCAGTGATGCCATATGAGATGCCGTAAAGTGCCTTGCCAACACTGAGAGCTTGAAGGCACTCGCCGTTGCTCGCGTCCCAGAGCTTGACCGTGCCGTCTCCCAACACCGACGTCAGACGGGCTGAGTCGGAAGAGAAGGCCATCGCATTGTCCCAACTGCTGTGACCCTTGAGCGTCTAGGGGCCATCGCCACTGCAGGCGTCCCAGAAGCTGGCGTATTAGAGCTATTGGTCTTATTGGTTAACATAGAGAATCACCTTCCTTCAATCCCACCTCGTAGAATACAAGTATATTTCCATGTACTCGTGGTTTCTTATACAGAAAGCTCGACACAATCCCATTCATGCTGGTCATGTAGATAGCCTAAAAACGGCTTACACATAAAACAATAATCGAAATTTACACATGTGCGACAGCAGAAGCGTGGCCCGTAAATATCCTGTTTGGTGTGAGATATGTATGATTACTTCAAGCTATCCACTCACATGAAAGCATCCATTGCACCAATAACCACCATGGCGTGTGCCATGGAATCGCACAGCGTCCGCTCTTGTGTCTAGCAGAGATATGCAAGGCGTAGAAAGCTCTTCCAGCATCTTCTCGTTTCCATGGAAGATGGCGATGGAGATGGGGTCCCATTGGCCTTCTGGCTGAGGGGTGGTAACACATTCACTTTGTAGTCCTTCTTTAATGAGTCGTTCTACGACCTCAGGGTTCCCTGTCCTACAAGCCCAGTGAAGGGGACTCCAATGCCCGCTCTGCAGCGAAAACATAAGACCCATATCCAGCACTGCGTTAAGGACCTGCAAGGAGCCTCCAGAGGAAGCATAGTGTACTAGACCATCTCCTTTTGCGTCCTTATTCCTGGGATTAATTCCCAGGTTGAGAAGATATTGGAAAGCGTGAATGTGCCCACCTCTTGCGGCAAGCTGAAGAGAAGTTCGACCGTGGGTTTCCAAAAGATGTCGATTAACATTGCGTTTTTCGCAGACCAAACTCAGCAGATCTATATACCCTTTAAAAGCAAGAAGGTGTAATGTAGAGCCGAAAATAACATCACGGCGGTTGACATCGGGGTCTTTCTCGAGAAGTAGCTTCAGAACTTCGAGATGGCCGTCGCTTGACGCTACGTGGAGTGGCGTCCATCCCTTCTTATCGGCGACTCCCACGTTGGCTCTCTTCTCAAGAAGCAGCTTGACGACTTCGAGATGGCCGTTGCATGACGCTGCGTGGAGTGGCGTCCATCCATCACTATCAGCGACTCCCACGTTGGCTCCCTTCTCAAGAAGCAGCTTGACGACTTCGAGATGGCCGTTGCTTGACGCTGCGTGGAGTGGCGTCCATCCGCTGTTATCTGCGACTCCCACGTTGACTCCCTTCTCGAGAAGCAGCTTGACGACTTCGAGATGGCCGTTGAATGACGCTACGTAGAGTAGCGTCCATCCGCTGTTATCGGCGACTCCCACGTTGGCTCCCTTCTCGAGAAGCAGCTTGACGACTTCGAGATGGCCGTTGAATGACGCTGCGTGG
>JAQGEP010000655.1:0-11125 GCA_028476805.1 Acrocalymma vagum
TTATTAAATATAAAGTTAAAATCTTAGTAAAAGATTTATAATATATTATTAATAAAGTTTAAACTTTATTAATAATATAAAAAGGAAATAAGACTGGCTTTAGGAGTTAATTAGTAATCTAAAGGAGATAAGATAAGGATATAAGGAAGTCTCTTCTCTTTATTTCTAGCTAAGAACTTATTAACTCTTTCTTTACTTACTTACTACTGCTCTTTATTTCTAAGAACTCTTATATTACTTACTTATTATATAATATATAATAAGTAATTAATAATTATTACTATTTTACCTTCCTCTACCTCCTGAAATTCTTACAATTACCTATTATAGTTAGGCTACTTGGCATTAAATTATACATAAATACAGCTCTTATCTCTCTTAGAAGGAAGGTATAACTCATCACTCATTCACTTCTTTAATACAATCATTACTTATTATTATTAATATTTATTACCACACTAAGCCTATTCAGGCTAGTCTTGTTTCTATATTTAGTATACCTCCTATCTTTTATATCCTATAAATAGGATTACGCTATACCCTATTGGGATAGCCTTGTTTTATATTAGCCAATCAGGCTATTATATTATATTAGCGAACCACTGCCACCAAAACCTCCTTACATTAAATAGCCCTTATTCGACGTAGGATTAAGTAATATTAGGGTAGCTTACCTACGCCAATTGTTAAATCGCTCTAGTAGCTATAAAAGAGTATTATAATAGTACTATATTCGTACGTACTACTTAAGGATTAAGCCGTAGCTCTATAACAAGCTAATAAAGCTATATATTAGGAACTCACCAGGACACAGAAGGGCGAAGCGCGCGGGTTAAGTACGACAGGTTAACAGGGCACCGCGAAGGTTAACCTAGCACCCCGCTAAGGGACTAATAGGTATTATATTAGAACGCTACGTAATCCTAGAAGTCCTAGATATCTTAATTCGCTAAGGCCCTCTAGGACTCTTAATATACCTAGGATATATAATATATATAACTAGTAGATAATAGACTCTTAAAGACTATTATATTTAATCTAAGTTTCTACTTAAATATACTATCTTCTATTTTACCTTATGTTGTGCGCAGGTGATCGTCGAGCATTGGGAAACGTCTGTTGTTCTATTGAGCTGCTCATGCGAGCTTCCTATATAATAGCTATGGAGAATAGGGGGGTCACGTGAGAGCTCTAAAACGAGTTTCTAAGCTAAGCTTTTCTGCGACACACCCCCCAGATCTCCGAGCGCGTAGCGTAAGGAGAGCTACTTATAGGAGTAGATAGAGTTTTATAAGAAAAGGAGAGCGTCTTATAAGTAAGGTAATTAGTCTCCCTTAGACGAACGAGCTCTTAAGAAACTAGCTACGATAAATGCAGCGCGCGCCCTAGCCTCCTAGACGCGGCGCACACTAAGTAGGGGAATAGTAAGGAAATAGTATAATAAGGAGAGCGTGTAATACGACGAGCGCCCTAGCCTCCTAGACGTCGTGCGCACTTACAGCGCTGCTCGTAACAAGGAGAGTACGGCGATCACGCCTAAATGCTCTCTAGGTACGTGATTGAGTTAACCAGCGCACCAGAACTAGCAATCTACTAACCTAGCGCTCGAAGCTCTTCCGCAAGCTTATTCTAGCGCTTACTATTTAGACGCTTTTAAATTTCCTATATATCGTCTTTCGAGATCTCGCGTTAGAGCTCGGCGCTCTTTACTCCCGTAATCGCGAAGCGTAGCCTATAATAATTAGTAGGCTTCTAGTAGTGTCGTCCTACTCCTTTACAAGGGCATATATAGCCCTACTTATCTAATTGTCCTCTAAGCGTTGCGTATATGCCTATCGTGCTCGCGCTCGTACGCTCCTTATTATATAATAGCTATAAGAACTACTAAGCGTATTGTTCGAGCGTGAGCGACGGCGCACCCCTAAGTAGGCGGGAGAGGTTTTTAAGCTTACGAGAGGCCTATTTAGATACGTAAGCTCTAGCAGAGCGTAGGAAGTCTTTTATTAGGAGTATTCCCTTAATTTCTTAAAGATTAATAAGTAGAGCGTTCGCATGAGCGCGAGTCTATTTATTAAGCCAGGCGCGTGGTGCTTAGCGCTTGGGATCACGCTAAGGCTAGGTCGCGATCTCTTAGTATGTATCCCTTACCTACTCTCTCTAGTTATTGTTACTTAGGCAAAGATCGTTCTTAAGCTCTTAGATAAGCGCTCGTAACGAGCCGTCGTTCCCTACTTGTAGTACGGCAAGCTCTAGTCTTTATAGATTAACTATTATAATAACCTAGTTCTAGAGAGATTATATTTTAGCCTGACGCTACGCGTATATTATTAACTTAATTTAATATATATAGAGCTCGTCCGCTTCTGCGTCTGAGTCTAGCATCTCTAGGACTATATTATTATCTAGCTCGGCGCTCGTTAGCGTGGGCGCTACCGTACTTAATCGCGTTACGGGAGCGTTGTTTTAAGCTATCGTCGCGGTTAATAGTTAAGCTTAATTAGGGTTAACCTAATTCCACACACCGCGAGCGCGAGCGTGGTACTTGAGCTAAGCGTACTAGGCAGGGAACGAGCGTAGGTCTATAAGTTATACGCTTAAGGGAAGCAGCGTCGTCAACGAGGCGTCTATTACGAAGGATAATAATAAGGAGCAGGGAATAGACTAATACTATAATTAATTCCTTACGCACAAGCTTAGTGCGCAGCTATTGCGGAACTAGGCTTATAACTATTGTGCGCAGGTGATCGTTAAGCATTAGGAAAAGTCTGTTGTTCTATTAAGCTGCTCATGCGAGCTTCCTATATAATAGCTATAGAGAATAGGGGGGTCACGTGAGAGCTCTGAAACGAGTTTCTGAGCTGAGCTTTTCTGCGACACCTTATTATAAAATACCTTATTACTATACCTTATTACTATACCTTAGATATAGCTATTTTAGAGAATTAACCTTAAGCCTTAACTACTAAGTTAAGTTTTAATATTTTAAATACTCTTAAGATATCTAATACTAAAATAACTATAATTAATTTACTAGCTACTTTAGAATCTAAAACTACTAAGCTAGATCTATACTATAGTAACTATAATAAGTTTTAGTTATAGCTTTTTAAGATAAACTTATACTTTAAGTTTAATAAAAATATAAAGGATAAATAAAAGGCAACTTTTACTACCTCTTACCTAAAAGAAAAGGTAGAATAATAGATTAAGCCTTACCTTAAAAGTTATATTAATAAAGATATAGATTATATAACAACCCCCTAGAAATCTTTTATTAGTTCTTAAATAGCTCTAAAATTGACTAAGATATAGCTAAAATAAAATTTCTTGTGTGACACCCATTTACCAGCCTAGTAGCTACTACTCTTTCATTACTTTTTAGCTACTCTAATTATATAGCTTATATAGTTAAAATAACCCTACCTTCTTTAGAGCTTAATTACGCACTATCTAGTAGAGCTATCGCGATTTGAATTGTAGTATTACTAAGTTGAGGCTAGGTGGCTGTAACAGCCGTTACAGATCATCTCTCCCAGAGTCATGACAAAGTGTGACAATCCGGCTCGCTCGCCAAGGCGCTAGTCGGTAGGGAGGAGTCTGATCCGAATCGGCGCCCATTCGGACCACCTATAGCGATAAACGAGTCGAGGGCGTATTAGACCTAGTCTGGCCCCTCCCTATAGAACTAACATACACCGCTACACCCGCCTCTCTCCTAGACCACATCCAGGCTTAGGGAAGAAGTAATAAGGAAATTTACTAGAAAGGGATTTAGCCCTTATAAAAGAACCTAAATCCCCTTAGATAGATAGGTAGTTCTTTTATATCCTTTCGTACAAGGCCTATTAGCGATTTAATATATTCGTGGTAACCCTTCTCCCCACGCACTCCTATATGCCTCTGAGTGGAGTCCTACCAGTACCGGATACTAATCGACCAGCGCCGATACAGTGGCCCACTCACTTATCTAGCCTACTCGCTTATCTAAAACGTTATGCTTTAAATACTTTTATTCTATTTATAAGTAAAGTATAACTATTAATAAAAGGTAAGAATATAGCTTATTACTAAAGTTAGCTTTATTATATACCCTATTATAAAAGAGTAGAATAGTTTATAAAATCTACGTTAGACCTAAAGTATAGAAACTAGAGAGTAGTACTATACTAAACTATAATAAGAGAGAATTAGTATCTAATTCTCGTTATATATACGCGTTTTTAGGGCAGGACACGCGATTACCTAATTTGGAAGGATTAGGGGTCGTTGCCATGATGCATTATATACTGGGGTAGGTAGAAACCCTAACGCTAAACTAAATTAGCCACGATTTTAGCCTTTCTTGTTACTGCTTATCGGTAAGGTCAGGAAAATACTGTGAAGGGCTTCTCTTGACAGGTTACGGGAGGACGGGGAAAGGATGCTCAATCAAGGGCTGACCTCGGGCGGTCCAGGCAACATGGAGCAAAGGTAGCAAAATCAGGCGCACGACATAATCAGAAGGACTTGGTTTAGTGGTCTATGTCCGTATTAGGTTTGTTGACTGATACGCGCTATCGTGATATGTAACAATAAAAACTACTACTGCTTATAGAAACCACTTCTGTTTACAGAATCCATTACCACATTCAGCCAGCTCCGCCGCTATCGAACATCACGTTCGATTTATCCAACCTGCGACTCGTCAACACATATGCTATGCTTTCGATTGCCGATATTATTTACGTACCGGTGGATTTGATATATCACGATTAATACAAGTGGGTTGTATTGAATAAGCGATTGCCGGTGTCCGTCGTTCCGCTGCCAGTGAACTTGGTATCGGAAACGCGAAGCGTAACGATATCGATGCGTCCATACTCAGAGAGCGTTTTATACAATGCGCTGCTTTTATAGAAGCATTGCGCTTGTATGACGCCAGCGACGATGATGATCCGGATACTGGGGTGCAGGTGACGAATGGCCTGGACACACTCTATCACAGATTTCCCTGTGTTCACTACTGAATCGACGAGTATGACCTGAGCTTGGCCATCGAGGTGGTGGAATTTGAGATCTTGTGGCCCTTTCAAGTGCACATACATGGCCAGTGGGAATGCCTCGCTTACACCAGATGCCATTGGATCTCCGCCACGCATCAAAGCCAAAATCGTAGTCTGTTCTTCTCCTGCAAGTCTGGAGCCGCTGGCTGGACGGCCTAGGACGTGTGAAATGGTGCAAGCCTCTATACCAACGATGCGAGGCAAGAATTCGAGCGCGAGATACCAGCCGGCTTGTTTGTGCGCCTTCCGCAGCCTCGGACCTTGGATAGCTGCATCTCGCATTGGAGTTGCCAGTAGCTTAGCCGCGTCGGTTGCTATGAAGATCGAAGGTTCTCCTGGTTGTCTCCTACCATCCAACAAAGCATTCACGAAGTCGACTTTCGTTATATCCACTATTGGCAGCCTCTCTGTATCTAGCCGTGGTGGAGTAGAACCAGGTATCAGGACCTGAAGCGCACGGAGAGCTTCATGATCAATGGCGTCGGAAAGTGCACTTTCCATAGATTTGCTCCTTGTATGCGTATCAGTGACTACAACGACAGCGCGCTCTGCTACTTTCAGCATTTCCAGGTCGAGCGGACTGTCTCCGAAAGCCCAAACTCTTTTCTGGTGATAGTCCTGTAAACGAGTCACGATTTTAGCCTTGGCGATCGCTGTGACAACCATGCCATCCGTGACGCGTCCTCCAGCAATGATCTCGACTGCTTTCCGCAGCTTTGCTCTTTCAAGCACAATTTCCCAGACGCGCCGAAGGCCACAGCTCACAATGATGGCACCAATAGGCGCTAACCGTTCCACACAATAAAGTAAAGATAAGAACTCTTTGTGGATCATGACAGCTGAGGCTACTCGTTGACAGACGGTCTCATAGGTCTCATCAGCGATTTCCTCGTGTAAAAGAGCGGCTTGGCGGAACGCAGCATACGAATAGCCTAGAGCGCTGCTGAACAGAGTCTTCAGCGGAAACTCCACTTCTTCGCCTCGCTGACTTGCAAGAGCTTCCCAGAACAATTTGCCCGTATCCTGTGAGGTAAGAGTCTTGTCACCGTCAATAACCATCACGGTGTCCGCCTGGCTAAGATGGGACGAAACGGCTTGGTCGAGCTTTTCCTCGGCGTAGTTGTTGTTGTACCCTTCGTCGTGGTGTTCGAAATCGAGTATCAAGGTTTCAAAAAACTCCGGTGAAATCTGGTGGGCATCAAAGACTGAGAAAAGGATGTTGTGCTCACGACATAACGGCCGGAGTGCATCCAGTTCAGCTTGCTGCCACTTGTGTAGGTGAGCTACGGAGGTTGGTTGCCGATGCTTTGCAGTGTCGTTGCTGCATCGTTGTTCGATGATGTTCGGATCAATGTTCAGGTATATGATATGTGTGTATGTAGCCAGATCGCCTTCAGTGCATACCACGCTCCCCGTTGAATCAGGCTCGCACCAAAACATGAAGTGGCCAGTAACAATTGCTGTTTTACCACTCTTGCGACAGTCATTGTATACACTCTGGATAGCACGCTCTCGTGAGCGTCTCTTGCCCTGTTCGTTCAGCTTTTGGAAGGCCGCTATACCACCAGGAGTCATGCCTGCGATCACTTCTGAGCCCTCGTAGAAGGAGAAGCGCTCAGTATCTAGGCCATGCCTTAATTCGCTGAGCAAGGTTGACTTTCCTGATCCAGGAATACCGTAGATACCGATGACTTTGACATCTTTCATATGAGGTATATCTTTCATATGAGGAGGCATCACCTCTCGATTCTGTTTGACATCTGCCTCGATTGTTAACTTAGATGAACTTCCTTGCGCTAAAGACATTGTGACGCAAAGGTGCGACTAGAAGAGTGATGATTTTGTTCGTTTTGAATTGACTAAAAAGGGTAGTTTGGTAGGGGCGCTGTAGCTTGATAGGAATCCTGTGCGAAGGCTTTTTAAGGTATTTGCTTCCAGGCCGAATGTGTGTGGCCCCCCGCACCATATCAGCTATCATTCACCGGAAACCGAGTTTCATCCACTCACCTTCAAGAATGGTAATTGCATATGCGCAATAAGCATAGGCACTGCAGTGTAACTCTTATGTTGCTCATGGAAGAAGCGGCCATATTCGTTGCAGCTTGCGACAGGTCTTTTTGAAGCTCACCGGATCAATGCGATGACGTCTAGCGACTTCTTCGAGCTTGCAGTCCTTGGCTGGATTCACGACTTCGCATACTAGGCGATAATTGGGACTGCAGCAAAGGCGAGCGGCGATACGGTAGAACTTCCAGCGCAAGGTATATTTTACCACCATGTAGCTGTAGATAGGCGTACTGCGCCACAAGCAGAATGGTGACAGCCTCCTGATGGGATGTCCATCGTATTGCGCGCGAAGTATCGAAAAGAAGACATCTGATGTTTCGCTAAGCTCCTGCCACGTAGTGCGAGCGGCGCGACGCTCTCGGAGCTCCTCGCGAAGTCGGCTACGGTACCATGATGGGGGAGATTGTCGGGGGAGTCTCAGCATTGCAAGCCATCGATGCAAGGCCATGGCGGGGATCAACGGGGCAGGAGGACTGGTAATAAGGTCGAGACTGCAAGACGAAAATGAGTGAAGAAGCTTAGAGGCGGGTAATTACATAATTAGCCGAATTGGGGAGAGTGTCACGCCATTTCATTCCGAAACGACTCGGGTGCTGCAACAAAGTAGCCACCAGCCTACATGCTCGCCCTGATGCGATATCGCAAGCCCATGACGATAATGTATCAAACTACATGCAGGTATGGCACGGCCCGGAAGAAGCGCTTATCGTGGCAGCTGATCATCACCAATGATCTTCACACTGAACCTTACTCCTCCTCGTAACAGTCATCAAAAGGCCAATGCCGTTCGGTCATTTCCTTCAACCACGGGTCATCACTAACCGCGGCAAGCCCTTCTTCTCTAATCAACTACCAAATTATACTGTGTTGCCTTCTTAAGAAGTAGCACTGTGCCTTCTTTCTTAGTATAACTAAAGCGTCCCTATTATCAAACACTCACTAATATACCATCTAGAGTAGTACCTAGTCACCTCTTATCTGTATAAGAAAGTAAAACTCTATATATATTAGTGAGCTACTTTATATATATCTAGCAAATGCCTTTTAAAATGCATCGCACTATGCACTACGCTACGATAGTTTGGGTAGGTGTGAGGGATGACTAGCAGGCAGGCGGGGCACATGAGATGTAATGGGCTTGTATTGATATATAGAGAGACAAATCCTTGAGGGAAGCTCAAGGGTTTGAGGTTCGGAGTATATCCGTGGGTCACGGGACCTGACTAGTCCCCGTTAGGGGCTGAGCACTTCCCGTAGGGGTCCCGGACTGTAATAGGTGTCACAGCTTCCCTTAAGGATTTATCTCTATATATCAATACAAGCCTATTACATCTCACGTGCTACACCTGCCTGCTGGTCATCCCTCACAGCATCACTCTTAGTTAGTCCATAATAATATCTACTAACGTCGCTTAATTAGACGTCTTCCATTTAATTTTAAACATCTGAGAGATTGCCATTAAATACAACAATATGGCCTATAACAGACACACAAAGTTCAGTCTCTACGCCCATATCATGATCTACTGCTCAGCTTTGTGTTCCGCATGGTGGTGGTGGTGGTGGTGACTCTCAGGCACCCCACTCATGTGCACAGCAACTCTATCGGTCATGTACTTCTTGATGTCGCCGAGGAACAGAGAGCAGATAATGCTCAAGCCTCCAAAGGCTAAGGATACGTAGTATACCTGATTTAGTCAGTAAGTTTGACACACAGCCTTGTTATATACTAAATAGTTGTACAAGAACTCACATATGGATAAGAGTCAGCGTATGCAACCTGTCCCGCATAGACCAGCGACTCATAAGCTTGGGTATTATTCCCAACCTGAGGTAGTTTTTTTAATGCTGGCAAGAGACCAGCAGCAGTAATCCCGATAACAGTCTCAATCTCCTCTGGTGTGGTGATATTGAGCTTGTAGCAGGCTAGGCCAAGATGTTTGATAGCATTAGGGACAAATTTCTGAGAAAACACATTGTAGTAGATTGCATAGCCAATGGCTCCACCCAAAACACGAATGGATAAAGTCAATGCAGCGATGGTGGCAATGAGTCTGTATATAGTTAGTATCTAACTCGTGATTTCTGTTTTGGGATATGCTTACTCGTCGGGGCAAATGATGGTCGAAATGATACTAGCGGGCACAACAATGCCACCGATGCCCAGGCCTGAGATGATAAGCAGGATGTACGAGAGCCAAAGATTTTCGCGGTCAAGGGCAGCAAAGGCACCACCACCAGCAGTCATGACGACACTTGATACAAACATGAGCTCTCGAATGCGGCCCTTGGTAAAGGACAGAAGAGCAAGGATGATGCAAGCACCAGCGAGAATTGGAAAACCCAAGCAGAGGTTGCGTTTACCAACATCCCAGGGATCATGGCCATAGACGTTGTAACTTTGTGTCGGCCAGAACATGAGGACAGAAAAGAAGTTGCTGCCCGAGATGAACGTGATGACCAGAGTAAGAAGTAGGATGCGCGGTTCCTTGGCGATGGCACCGGGAAACATGGGGAATTTGGCGAAGAACTTCTCGTAGATGCCGAAAGCGATGATTAGAATTAAACCGAGTACGAGTGTAGTAACGACATGAGCCGAGCTCCACTTGTACTGGTATCCTCCCCATTGAAGAGCCATCATGAAAAGCAGGAAGCCGCCAATGCTAAGGAACCCACCAACGTAATCGATGCGCGCAAGGACTTCACGGCGAGTTAAGCCGACGGTAATCGAACGCGGTGGCGGGTGGTAGAAGATGAAGGTCAAGGCAAAGCCAATGAATGCCCAAATACCACATAGAAGACCGATCCAGCGCCAGCTGCCGTATGACGCGATGAGCTGGCTCCAGAGAACGGAAGGACAGAAAGGAATGATTGTAAAGACTAGAATGCTGACGTAGCTGGAGCAGGAAATCAGTTATATGCCCGTTGCGATTGGGAGATTACAGTATTTGGAGTGCTTACAGTCCTCGCTTTTTGACTGGTGCAAGCTCTGAAGTGACAGCCAATGATGTTAACTCATTGATGCCAGCCCCAACTCCCGCAATGGCCATGCCAGCGATAAAGGTATTCATCGTGTGGGCTGTAGACGTGATGATGTTGCCAACGATCAATAGGAGTGCGCCGCCCAGAGCAACATATCGTCTTCCAAACAGATCAGATAGCGAGCCTACGAACGGACAAGTTGCTCCAAGGGCGAATAAATTGGCAAGGACAAACCACGTCCAGCGATCTACCCCGCCCAAATCGCCGTAGACTGAATGAGTAGCTTAGTATGGATTTCTTTCCAGTGAATGGGGCCTACTTACTGTAGGGAGGAATGCCACCATACAAATACAAAGGAATCTGGCTTCCAGTCTTGGGGCGTTTCAGCTTGCGAAGCAATGCCAGCGCAGTCAGATGATAGTGCTTACCCATAAGAAGGCCATAGCTACGAGTGCCATGCTTTTCTTGAAAGTCATGGGCTCATCACCGGCTGACAGCTGCGACTCGGTATCTCTAGTAGAGTCGACTTGCTCAAGATGTTCAACATCTCGAGAATTTTTGGTGATGTCGTCCATCTGCGTGGGAGGCGTTGTGGTCGCCATAGCTGGAGAAGGAAGGCAGTCAAGATAAGGCCAGCGGGGTGGTTTTGATTCCGCAACCTGCTTGAAGATGATTTGGGCAGTCACCCGCTATTTGTATGCATCCGATACTGACCTGTTCTCGTCGAGTCGCTGGCGCTATTGTGATAGTCTTAAGTCTTTGGAATATAGTCCGAAAAGCTACACGCATTTAGTATTCCCTCCATCGGCTAGTAACCCAAGCGCGGGAGCTGAAGCCAAACCACGAGGGCCGGACCATGTTGGAACACGCGTGATTGGAGTCTCTGGTGAGATCCTCACGGCTTATTGGCGGTGTAATACATTGGTTTGGCGTCATCTAAGGGAGATGTTAAGGACAGCCACCCGATCTGGTAGGGACAGCCACCCGAACCTATTGCGGGTAAGTGGACACAGGGGACTGCAGTAGCACCGGGC
>JAQGEP010000657.1:0-11077 GCA_028476805.1 Acrocalymma vagum
TTGCGCAGGCTTGAGATCGAAGCTTACAACTAAACGTAAGGAGGTCAGATCAAAATTAAGAAAAGAATAGCATTTATACTAAGGCAGCTAGAAGAATCCCTACTCTCCTTTTCTTTCACCCTTCTTCGTATAAACAACCCACTAATACAAACATCCTACTAAGGCGAAGAGAAAACTTATTGAAGAACTATTCCAACTACCTTCATTACTCGATGCACCGTCATTCAAGCTGTACTCTGCCAGTTCCAGTCGGACAGACGAAATTCTGGCTCAACAGCTCCACGTTCAGAGTCCACCATGTCCACTATCATGTTATGCTTACTGGAGCTCGTGCATTCTCTACATAGATGGGGTGTGGTCGTGGTGGTCATCCTTGTTACTAATACAGGCATAGCCTGGAATGTCCTAGCCTCTGGACTTAATGTCTGTCTTGTGTGTTGTGGATTTAATACTAGTGAGACATACCCTTCCCATCTTATCTATAGCTTCAAGCTCTTGTGCTATCACCTGCAACTTGAATTTTAGGGTTTGAGTAAACAGGTCGTCGTCGACCGGCACAATCTTTCCATGCGGAGTGCAGAACGGTTCTTGCTCGGGAAGGTCGACGTGCACAGGCGTTGGTCGATGGCTGCACCGGATATCGGCTGTCGGTAGGGCTTTTGTTTGCTGGCAATAAGGAAGATGATGTACCACTTTGTGGTGTTGCGCATCCGAACGTGTGTTAAACTGAAGCGGTGCGGTTGATGTAAGCCTGCCCTGCATAGGTGCGTCGCCGACATCTAATGGTTGGGTACTCTAGATCAAGTTAGCACGTATAATGGGGTTCGGGAGCCGTAGGTATGATTTGTGCGAGTGGTGGTTACTAATGCGATGGAATCACTACTTGCCCACTGGTTGGATATGGTCGTCTTGGGACCGTAGATGGCAATGCATTGCCCCATTAGCCTGCAACTTCCGGCGATGGAATGAAGACTCGTCGGTCCGGACTATCGCTCCAATGTCATCTACTTAGGCAAAATGCTTGAATCTGATGGGGGTGATGCTTGCCAACAAAAACAACGGGCTTTCAGAGACGTACCCTCTTTGATATATATATATATATATCGCCAAGCTGTCCGAAGGACCATGTTCCTGGGCCATGTGGGCGCACATTTTGCGGGGGCGGGGAAACGATCTCGCGTCCATCACAGATGGCGATGCATCTCAACAGCATTATCCCGGCCGCCATGTCACCAAAAAAGGCTAGCCATAGGCCTCAGGCGAAGACTCATGCCGGGTCACCCAGGCAAACAAGGTTCAAGGCCACGAAAACCAAGCAGGGACGAAGATCGGTGATACCAAAGATTAGATGTTGTGATCAAACGCAGCGAAGGCTTCAATGGCAACATTTAATGAACAGGATGCTGCGGAGCGCTATAATATCACTTACTTTTGTGGAATAGCTGTGGTACATGACTATGAATACACAAGCATCTCCGGTACGTTGGGGAGGCATTATATGATACCAACACAGAAAACTTTCTTGGCAACGCGGGATCTCTTAATGGTATGGAAGCTCCGTGGGCATGGCTGAATGTTGTATGTCACTACTGCGTACTACTGGCCTAGGTGTGTGCATGTTCTGCATGCGCATGCGGAATGGGGGTCAAAAGTAAAAAAGCACTGGGAAGTTCCTTACGGGGCCTAATTACTCAACAAAAGGCGAAAGGAGTGAGCCTCTGCTTGTATTCCTACTTGAACTTCACGAACGCCAAAAGAAGATTGCGTCAGGTTGGGTTTCAAACCCCAATGCTAACTGTGTGTTCGTCTTCACTCGCCAAAGAAAAGACAAGGGAGGAGCTGACTGTGAGCGGCCTCTAGTAACTGGATTCCAGCTATCTAGTCCAGATGCTATCTACAACTAAGATAAGGAGAGAGAATTAGGTGCTATGTGAGGTTACAAAGTTTTCCGCGCCCGAGCCGTACATCCGTACACGATGGCGCAGCCTCGAGCATAGGCCTAGCCCGTTACAGGTATCTTCGTGCGCCCCTTCAGGCTCCTCCCATGCGATGGAACCCTGCAGATGATCGCTGTCTGAGCTTGATTCCTCTTCTCCACGAGCCTCGAAAAAAGCATCCATGCTGCTCTCACCTCCATTGCCCGGCAGTCCGGATCCAGGAACACTCAGAGATGTTTGCGAAATAGATGGCTGGAGACACCATAGTAGCAGTTTCCCAACTCATAGTGGGCTGTGGATCCGGCGTAGTCCCAGGCGGTAACTGGCGCACTTCCGGCATGACCTGCCCAACGACTTGCTGCTCGTCTTCTCCAAACACGGAATCCTCTTCAGAAATTGAGCTTCCTAGAGTAAGTTCCACAGTCTCATCCAGCCCGTCTATTACTGGCAAGGCCTGTCTCGTGTTTGGCGTTTCGTGGAAGTATGAATTGGCCTCATTGATTGTACGGCGCGCAAGCTGAAGTGTTGAGGATCCTTGTTTAATCTCTTGTTCAAGCTCCTCACGGGTTTTCTTGATCGTTGCTTCAGACTCCCTGGAAATAGGGGGCTGCTCATTCTCATGTTGATGAGACAAAGGAGGTTGTTGAGACTGCGCCGCGTCTACGATCTCAAAGGAAGACGGTTCTCGTCTTGTTCCGCGCGGACCACTACCACTGCGGTTACGGCCTCGGAGTCCTCCTCTCCGGCGGCGCTGGGGTATTGCTATGGCCTCCCTTGGATGGGAGGGTGTAATGGCAGGCACGGCACTTCGATCAACGCACCAATGAAGGTGAAAGTCTGTAATATTCAATGGGATTCCAGATGCCATACGCTCGACGATAGTATGTTTACACGGCATGCCATACGTCTTTGCATACATGCCTTTGCATGGGCCGCCCCTCTTCCTTTCAGCAGCCTGTGTTTGGCACCGACCTATTGCATATTTGTGTACTCTGTAGGCAACGGCACTGTAAATCGGATTTCCAGCATTAAAGGCTCTACTTACAAGGCCTTGACCCACCTTATTTTCATATTCAACATGCTCACTGTCCCACAGAATCTGCATGAGACGAAAGAAGCAAAAGAGATCATTTCGAGACGACTGGAGATATCGCTTTATCTTCGCGTGGCACCCTTCTGCTCGTGAGGTTGTGACAGCGCCGAAATGCAGTACGTTGTTGGTATACGCGCGCACAATCTTTTCCTTATAAAGATCCAGCCACTCATATTCGCAGTACTCGGCGACTGCCCGGTGCTTGGTCCGCAGAAGCTCGAGCCGCTCCAGAAGAATTTCTTCTGTCTCTGACTCAACCAAACCATACCAAGCCGCCATAAACGCCGAACAAGCCTCGGAATCCTTCATAATTTTGTGCGACTCAGTGGATTTCCCTTCGTCTATGACTTTTGGCATGAACAGCCGCGCCTTTGTAAGAATGTTCTTATTGATATGCTAGTAGCAGAGCAAGCTCGGGACGAGTGGAAAGACGGTTTCAAGGGCGCGCAGCAATGCGAGATCTCGGTCGGTAACGATTACATAAGGGTCGCCAATGCCGTTTAGGGTAAATATATGTTTAATTTGCTCAAGAGCCCACTCACCATTCATCCAACCACGATCAACCATGCATATATCCACGCACCTCATTATGTAAAAAGCAGACTCCGAGAGGTAGTTGTGGCGATTCGTCTTATACGTACAGTCAAGAACAAGAACGTCGCAGTTCTCCTTGTAGATTGCCAGGGATCGTGGGTGGATGATAAGCAAGTGACTGAGCATACCCACTTTCTCATGGCCTTCAGGGAATACTTCATAAGCATAGTGGTACCCACCGGCCTGAAGCTCATGAAACAGAGCCTCAACTGTGGATCTCCCTTGTAGGGCTTTCATCTTCGCTTGAGCACGTTCGTTAAAGATATCCTGCTTTGTGATGAGGATCCCAGGGAACTGTTGCTGCAGTTGCCAGTGTGTCCATCAACCAAGTAAACCAAAAATCGACCCTCTTACTTGACTTGATTGACGAGATCCCTTTACTTTGCTTGGTTGGTTGACATTACTTGACAAAATTTCCCGATTTGGTATCTACACTAATTTACAGGAGCACACCAGTTCGAAGAAGGTGCTTTTGACACTCAATCGCCGCCACAGTGTCCGAATCGAGACGATTTCGTTCATCTGTGATGACCTTCTTCGCCTGTGAGAATACTCGCTCACACTCAGCGCTCATTGCAGGACAACTGAACAGGTCGAACGCCATCTTAGAGAGCACAGGGAAGTCAGATGTATGGTGGACCCACCATTCGAGAGGGTCTTTAACATCTCCATCAGCCTTACTAGTCCTAGCCATAAACTGATCAAGCTCAGAGGTGAGCTTCGCACGCTTCTTTCCTCGTGTAGACGCCGCACCAGCGGCGACCCTCTGGCGACGCTTACGAGCTTGCTCAAAAATATCAAGCGTCGTATCGCTATCAGTACTAACCTCATTATCCTCCTCTTGTGTTGCTTCTGCTGTATCTGACTCCGCGGCTGCTTCCTCGTACCGTGTGTACTCATCATTCACCACCCGCTTCGCCTCGGCGATCCATTTCTTCTCATACTTCCATTCAATATCGAAATAGGCAAATTTGTTCGCAGGATGGAGGGCAACAGCACATCGGTATGCTGGCGCAGCGTCTGTAAGGCTAAAGTATTCTTCAAGCTTGAGACAGGCAGTATTAATAGCACAGGAATAGTATTCCGAAACCTCCTCCGGGTAATTGTCTGCGAGCTTTGCAGCCTCCTGGAGCTTCTTAAAGAGGATGTCAAGAGCCTCGAGTGTCTCATAGAGTGAGCCATGTGATCCTTCAAAGCCAGCTTTATTGGCCCGGCCTTCCATGCGTTTGGTCAGATCTTTAAATGGTAGTACGGAGTACTCAGGGATCATTCCCTCACAATAGAAAATGACTTAACAAGGAGTCGCAGCAGAATGATTGTATTACATGTGTTCGATGTGGTGCAAGTTGTGGTCTGATGCATGTTGATGTGTCTGAATTTTTTTTGAATGTTTTTTTTCAGTTTTCTGGGGCTTGTGGTTTTTTAATACAAATGTGGTGCATGGAGTTCGCTAAACTTCTGCCCGACGGCCTTGGCCTGCGACACTTCCACTCAACCCACCGCCCCACCCCTGTCCGTCAAATCTATGCCAGTATTACAAACATCAATTCGGTAATGATTCACAGCAGAACCCATACACAATCCTACACCTTCCTTCCCCCAGCTCAAGCCTGCCCCTGGACCTCCCCTTGAACCACCATTGCCCACAACCTCCCCTTCCTCGCCATCAATTCCTCCCAATTCCCCTCTTCCACAATAACACCCTTATCAACCACAAAAATCCTATCCGCATCCCGCATGGCCTCCACCTGATGCGTCACGCTCATGATCGTCAGGCCCTCTCTCTCCTGCCTTGTCCTCGTCAGCGCCTCACGCACCGCCTTCTCGCTTTCTGGGTCTAGCGCCGAGGTCGCTTCGTCAAGGAGTAGGATGTCTGGGTTGCGAATGAGGCAGCGAGCGAGGGAAATACGTTGGCGCTGGCCGCCTGATAGCGCGACGCCGCGGGCGCCGATGTCGGTGGTGTAGGATTGCGGGAGGGAGGTGATGAAGTCGTGGATGTTTGCTTGGCGACATGCGGTTTCGATGCGTATCTCTAGTTCGTCATGCTCAATTTTGCTCTCATCGATACCGAGGAGGATGTTGTCGCGAATGGTGCCTTGATAGAGAGTGGTATCCTGCGCTACGAGCCCTATCATCTCGGGTAGTTTGTGGATATCCCATTCCTTAATAGGCCGACCGTAGATGCGAATTTCGCCCGAGTCTTGCAATTTTTCGGAGGTTGTGGACTGTGTTTGTAGGTCGTAGAAGCGTTCGAGGAGGGCGACTAGAGTGGATTTGCCACATCCGCTAGGGCCGACGACGCAGACGTGTGCGCCGCGCGGAACTGAGAGTGAGATTCCTCGGAGGACGGGGACGGTTGGGTGCAAAGGGTAACGGAAGTGAATGTCACAGAATTCGATGGTGGGGATTTTGGCGGGAAGGGGAGAAGACCCTGGTTTGAGGCCAATCGAGGAGTTGATGGAAGGTTTGGAGTGGGTAAGGTAAAGGATGCGGTTTATACCGGCATGAGCTTTGTTCGTGCCTGATTATGATAATGTTAGGCATGGCAAATGAATAGGAGGAATCCGTGACATACTACTAGTGAAGCCAAATATGAATCCAGATGACTGCCCTCCGAAGATAATGGCCGCGAAGATGAGGAAGAATTGTGCTGATGACATCTCGCCGAAAGATACAAGTCGTCCACCATACCAAAATACAAGACCGCTTGCTGGAGTACAGTTTAGCATACTTTCTTCTAGCTCATTTCGGCTGAGACTTACCTGCAAGCACAAGTGAATCCCCTAATGCGTAGAACATCATGCTTACCAACGTCCCTCGAAAATTGCGCCCCGAGGCACCATGCAGCTTCTGACTATACATGTTCTCCACCTTCCCCTCCATAGTCAAACTCGAAATTGTCCTAATAGCGGAGATTGCCTCTGTACTATATCGTGCGCTCTCAAGGAAGACCGTGGCGTAACGATCTTGAGCGCCAAGGTCCAGTCTCATCCTCACGAAGCCGGCAGCGAGCAAAACGGGAAGACATCCGAAGACCGAGACGAGTCCAAGCTTCCAGCCTACAGCGATCGCCATGATACAGCAAGCAATGAGTGTCGTCAGCATCGATATGATGAGGCCGGAGTTCATGCTATAAAGCATGGCCATATTCTCACAGTCCTGGGCTAGGAGTGTGGTGAGTCCTCCTGACGTGTTGCCCGAATGCTGGAAGAAGCTTATGTCTTGACCAAGCATGGCTCTCAAATACGAGGGGTAATAAACCTTTGCAAACCGCACCCCGACGATTCCCATGATAGTGAAAAGTACAAGGTAGGCAATAAGGGCGGAGAAGCCAACAATGAAGAACATGAGAGCCCAGAAGTTACCCCGGCGGATGAGTTCTGACCCTTGGACCTGGAAAATGGTGACGAAGCGGGAGAAAAAGAAGGACTGGAGCGGAAAGGAGGCGCCGGCCATGATCGATGCTGCGGTTCCCACTATGCTGAATGGGATCAAATTTGGGTGCTCTGCGTACATCGTATATATGCACCACAGCAGACTCTTCCGTCGACTAATTTCTATCGATTCTAGTGAAGATGCGATCTCTTTAAGAATTGCTTCGTTTCCTTTGGTGGATCGTCGCGTCAACTTTCGCGATATGGTCTTTGAAATGTGATCAGCTAGTTCGGCTGAGACTTCTTGCTTCGAAGAATGATCGCTAGGGCCTCCTTGCGCTAGTAATAGACGGCAATAATGTCCTTCCAAGACGACGAGGTCGGCATGAGTACCTTGCTCAACGATAACACCATTTTTAAGAACAACAATATTGTCGGCGTTGACAACTGTTGCAAGCTTGTGCGCGATCATTACGGTCGTTCTGCCTCGTGATACCTTCTCCAACGCTGTAGAGACTGCTCTTTCCGACTCAGAATCTAAAGCAGAGGTAGCTTCATCGAGGAGCAGAATTCTCGGATCAGAAACGATGCTTCGTGCAATTGCGATGCGCTGCTTTTGGCCACCACTGAGGAGTCCAGCCCGCTCTCCCGCTAGAGTATCATACCCATTGGGTAGTTGCTGGATGAAGTTGTGGGCATTCGCTAGCTTGCAGGCCTCGACCACAAGTCCTCGCTTCTTCTCTTCGGATAATGTTTCCAAGTCGCTCCCACGTAGTCCATTCAGCACGTTGCGGTAGATAGTGTCGTTGAAGAGTACTGGTTCCTAAAAACTATTAGTAGGTCGGTAAAGAATGGTCATGTTAGCTCACCTGTTGAACTAGACCGATCTGCGTTCTCCACCACTTGATATCTAGGTCATTAATATTATGCCCGTCTACGAGAATGGTTCCTTGAGTGACGGTGTACCATTTCTCCTTTTATTGTGTTAGCATTAACGCAGGATCCTCAATAAATTTGGTATGGGACACTCACTAAAAGCCCTACAATTGTACTCTTACCGCTCCCGCTGCTTCCCACGATAGCAGTAACCTTGTTCTTTGGGATCCGTAGGCTAAGGTTGTCCATCACGGTGAGTGTAGGCCTCTCGGGGTAAAAGAAAGAGATACTCTTCAGCTCCATTTCGCCTTCTAGGCTATCGATCTTTTTCCCAGCGCCGTTGGTTATGGATGTTTCGTCGTCCATGGGATCCCCAATCACCTTGATGATTTGTTGTGAAGCTGCGGTCGCCTTCGTTATGTCTGGGATCAGAGGTGCAAGAAAGCCCATCGAGCTGTTTGCCAGTACTACGCAGAACAATACCGTAACAATGGTACCACCATCCTTGATTTCACCTCGGTTGACAAGTTGGACTCCATAGAATAGCGCAATCGAGTAGGCACTATTTATGGAAAGGAACACTGTGCTCTGTCAATGGCCATGCTAACTTCCGCCTCGAGTAGCTTACTATTCCCATAAATGCACGCCGTGAGCGGCCCTATTGGAACCCAGTTTCGCATAGCTTTTCGAATGTGCCCGGAGTACCGATGCACAATCTTTTCCGCAGCTCCCATGGCCGTCACGTTCAGGATACTACTTAATGCCTCCTCAGCGAGGCCGGAAGCCTGATTCAAAACCGTGGTCGCCTTGGCTTCAAATTTGGCACTCAGACCACCAAAAACCCCCGTTAACACAATCATCCAGGGGACCACGGGAATACAGGCCAATGTCAACTTCCAGTTTTTGGTCAATGCGATGATGAAAGAGCACATCATCATAGACAAAGCTTGGAAAACTATACCGAGCTTCTCGGAAAGTCCCACCTGGACGACGTTGGTGTCATTCGCAAGACTGGTTGCAATTGTCCCTGGAGCATTCTTGTCGAAGTAGGAAATTGGCTGGTGGAGGACCTTGCGAAGATATCTCAGGCGAATTTTGCTCGTCATATGCGAAGCCGTGAAATTGAACAATATGGCAGCGGTATAGACGCACTTTGATTGTCAGAAAGCTCTTCGGTGCCTTCGAGAAGGGAGGGCCTACCGCAAACTTCCCTATGAAGAGGTAGACGAAGTAGAGAGCATACTTGCTGATTTCAGACCGGAACTCGGCCGGGTCAGCATTAGACGTGCCATTTAATAGATCGACGAGACTTCCAAAGATTATGGCCATGATTGGCTCTGCCGTGCCGCCGCCTGCCGCTATAAGAGCCGCGAGGCATCGTAGGAAGAAGTCTAATGGCGTTGCAAAATGCCAAATTTTGAAGTATGCGCTTGCCGGGGAGATTGCAGCTTCTTCCTTCGAGGATTCCGCCTCTATCTCTAGTTTTGGGTTTTCTGTCAACGATTCCTCTGGATGCTCGCCAATCTTCGTGACGATCATTGTTTTGTCCTTTGCGAGTGGTTGTTCTGTGGTAACGCTGATGTTGCCTGATGATCGCACAAAATCGTATGTGTAAAAGCAAAAAGACAATGGGAGCGAAACGCCGTCACTCTCCTCTGAGACTCTATATGATATATCGCCTCTTGTGGGTATTCACTCTTTATGTAGGTTTGCAGGCAGAAGGCAGGCGTTGAAACTTATAAAGAAGCATGACGTGGAAGAGCCGCGCGGTGGTGAGACCTTCAAGGCAAAGCTGAAAAAGCGCGTAAGCAATGATTCTTACTGTGCAAGCTCCATACAAGACATGTGAGGCGCGGCATCTTGGCTCGAGAAAGGATCGTTATCTGGGGTACACTATTGGCGGAAGCGTTTGTAACGAGCATGCATGTAGCCGGTACTCTGGACCCTGAATGTCGGGTGGGGGGCGATGCGAAGTGGGTACAGAGTTGATGAGGAGTGATGTTAGGTTTGCTATATTGGTCGGAGATCGGATGCTTTTGGCGGCGAGTTGGGGCGATCGTTTACTAGTAACTACGGATGCGAAGTGTGCCACTTTCCGTAAAAGGCAATTTTTAGCCGGCCGTTGGTTGCGGTGGCCGCGCCCGAGGCGCAGCTTTGGGGCATGTGCAAAACAAGCTATTTTTGACTCGCGAGCTGAACTCCGTTCCTCATCAAAACCACTCATTTCCTGCAAGGTAGCCTCCCCCCGGTGTGGTGGAAAACCCTGTGTCCATGAATTAACGAGAGGTGCTTTGACTTCTACCCAACATATTGCCTGCCTACAGGTTATTTTCCTATTGAACTTGACTATGGAGACTATCTAAGAGATTTGTGGCTCGTTATATACATTCTGGTTCAACTGGTTATTGAGGTCATATCTGGCAACTAGAAGTACTCATAAATATTGTCTTGAATGAATTGATTGGATTGGATATGTTGAGGTAATGACTGGTTATATACATGATGATCGAATAGCTGTAGTGACAGGGTTTACCTCATTTGACCTAGATAACGCCTGCGGCTGATTATTCATGCCCTTATTCATGTTCACACCTACGCCCCAGGGGTTGCATAGGGTTATAGAAGCATTTTTTAAGCCCACGGCATGTGATATTCACACACCGCTGTATCTTGGTGTAGCATGCTATACGGCGCTGCTACTCACCATATCGCGGTTCGGCCGTGGCCCTTTTCCGGTGTCATGGTTTATTGGTAACTGATTCGACGTCGTCGACAAGGGGTATATGTAAAGAGGGTTCGATGCCGGGAAATCCACGGCATCTAGTTCATGCGTTCTGTATAAGGTGTAGAAGCTTGATTAATCTCAAGCGGCCTTGCTCAGTGTAACGAATAGAGCTAATTTAAGGTAAGGGGGGCTTCTATGCTACAACTGCTCACCAAATATATTTTAATCCGTTCTTACAAGCTTTGCGTGTAAGTGTGCTATTCTTTCTGTATCCTGTTTGTTTGGATTGCGCGCAATTATTCTGAAGCCATACTTTGTCATCGACCGGCTTCGTGGCGTTGAGCTGATGTCAGAGCTTGCGATTTTGGTCCTGCCATGATGGCGCAGGCTCGATTTTGATTCGCTAAATAAGCGATCGATACAGGTATCGATTCTTTTTGCCAGGGTATCGATTCTATCGATACTAAATCGATTCCGG